>CM033794.1:31590247-32175247 GCA_019656835.1 Rhododendron ovatum
TCCTGATCACCACCCTCTCCTCCTCCTCCCTCCTCTCCCTTCTTACTCCCTGGCAGCACCCCAGCCCCCATTGATATTGGCTCCAGAGCTTTCAATATCTTCCACTCTTTAATCCCACACTCCCGCCTCGTGGCAAACCCGCACTTCTTCCCGTTACAGTAAGTCCTCCACAGTGGTTCCTCCAGCAGCCGCCTTGGCCCATCTGCTACCCCTACCGCCGTCTTCTTCTCCCCTCCCTCTTCCTTATCACACTCCAGAGCGATTCGGACCAATCCAGACACCATTTCCTTCACCAATCCGCTAATTGGGGTCGCCAACTCGATCAAGACCGACGGCTCCGATGTAGGGTCCTTTTGGAATGCGAAATTCACGTGGCCTCGCCGGTGCCCGAAAAGAGTACCGACGACTTTCTGGCCTAGACCGAGCGGTGAGGAGTGGGACCGGCTCTTTCGGAATGCAGTGGCGAGGGATCGAAGCCTGGAAACCGCTATGGCTTGCAGTTTCCTTCTTTGTGATGATGATGAAACCAATCGTTCTGGTCCTTCTGAATTTGGCTCCTTTTTATGAGCCTTCTCTTCCTTTGTGTCTTCTACAGTTTTCTTTGAGGGCTTTATCAGACTTGGAGCCGCTTGTTCTTCTTCATTAGTAACTTTTGTCGTCCAGTGGAAGTGCCTCTTGGATGACAAGTCCTCGAAGCTCTTTGCCATGTATGTCTTTCGTCTGTGAGAGCAAATCGAAGGGAAGGCAGCTCCTTAAGTAGAGAGAGAGAGGGAGAGAGAGAATTCTGGATTTAGTTTTTTTAATTGGGTTTGTGGGATTTCCATCCCTTTATTTGTAGCCCTCAAACGCAGTGCAAGAGAATCCTGACAAAGGAAACATAGTCTACCCCACCAACCGTAGAAGCAGTAAAGAACAGGGAGAGAGAGAGAGAGAGAGAGAGAGAGAGAGAGAGAGAGGGGGAGGTTTTTGTTTTAAAACAAGAAAGGGATCTGACGAGACAATGTGTGTGTGTCATTTCACTTTCTGGTGGGGTAGGGAGCAAAAGCAACTGCTTGACTGAGACTCTTTTTTTGACCTGGATCTATATTCTGTACACAGTAAAAGGGCATGGTCACAGAAGCAACAGGAAACCAGAGACATCACTATTTTACCCAGACATGCTTTCATCTTCTGCATCCATGTCTTCTGACGTCAAAAACGTTAAAATTCCAGAAAGTTCTCGCTACCAGGAACAACGTGACGTAAGGTTTTGAATGGTGTCTCCATTACAAAGGGAGAGAGTGATTAAAAAGTGGAAAATTTACACAGCCTTACAGTTACTCTTCTGTGACTCAAAACTGCGCCTAACGTCCATACATATGTCATCGTATATACATATATGTACATATAGGATTTTTTCCTTTTGTTGGGACAAACAGTCCTGCCCCTTGACTCTCTGTCTGTACAAATATATTGGGAGGGCAAAAAGTGCAACTCGCAGCAGTAAGACTCAAACTCAAGCACGCCCCATAAGAGAGCGCCCCATCGACATGGCTCTATTGTAGTCTTACATGCCTACATACAGCATACGCATTTTCTAACCCCTCTCAGTCTTTCACTAAGACCCGCCAAACAACCAAAATTTTATGATACTGGAGACGCAAGAGTTGACACATAAATCGCAAAACACTCATTTAAGCAACCTAAGTGGGACAACAATTTCTATCACAGCTCTAAATGAGCACCAAGTTGAAAACTCCCTACTGTGATTAACCACTGACCAACTAATTCACCAATCATACCCACTTTCTATTAACCTCCTAGTCACAACCATAATAATGAGGTCTACCGCAATAAACACAGTGACAAGGCCTTCCAACTAGGGGGGAGAAAAGCATAATAGGTAATCATCATAATTCTGAAAGATGAGCAAATTCAAACAAACTCACTATTTACAATAAGATGATGACATAACTTATAAAGTAAATAAGCACAGGATCTAGATAATTCAGTACACTAGCAAAGGGCTTTTTGTACACTAGTTAAGGTGAAAAGCCACATATGGAGAAGAATATATGGGAGTAAGATGCTTGCCTATGGTTTACAAAAGAGGTCCTAAAGTTGGCTATTGGCACTCAGCTCGGGCTCTGATTGATTGGGAATCGCGGCCTCAGGGTCCGGTTGTTTTGGGATTGTAGCCCCACCATTCATTCTTGCCCGTGCCTCCGCAAACATCCTCTGCTGCTCGGCCAACGCTTCTTCCTCCGTCATCTCAGCTACATTGGTCCACTTTCCACTTTTTAGTGTGTCCTGCTAGAAGGAATTTCCAAAAGAAATCAATAAACACTATTGTGGACTCTAGAAACTTCCTAACAAGTTCAACTATTCATGTGATGTGTGATGATGATAGGAAACAAGAAGAATTAAGGAAGTCAGAATGCTTTTAAGTAATTAGAGGTAGACGGAGCCAGGATTTTCCTCTAAGCGGGGACAAAACCTTATTTAGAAACATACATTAAATTCTTCCTAGTTGATAGCTCATAGCAGATAGAAGCAAATCTCAAATTGAGGGAAATAAAGTTGCAGAGTGCGAAACTGAAAAGAGACACAAGCTATAGGATTCCTAAGAATTTCGTGGTGGCAGATTGGATTATTTTCTTGAACTTTGGAGTGGAAATTTATTAGAAATTTTTTTACGTCGCATAGGAAATATGGACTTTTAGTAACTCCCTCCATCAATGGTGGAACCAGATAAAAACTTACTAGTTCAAGAAAGGTTATCTAGTCGATCAGCTCAATGCCCAAGTCAAAAAACATCACTCTTGCCTTAGCTAAAGGTGACAGGGAACATGTAGAAATCAATAATTACCATCGTCTCAAGCTTGTGTTGCTCATATGCAGCGTATACCTCTTCTATATACTCCCCAAAACCAAGAACCTGAGAGCAATCACAAAGACAAGACAAAAGTACACTATGTATTAGCATCAAGGCAGAGAAAAAGTGCGAGTAAGATTCCAGATAAAGTATGAAGCAAAAAAGCCTAGATTGAATCTGTTGCTACTGAACTTCACATACCAATATTGAATAGTTATCTTTCATCTGGCTAAGAAAAGACAAGCTCCTGGTTATAAAAGTTTCAATGAATGATTTTCCAATTCCATTGTATTATAGTATAACTATCAAAATCACCAGCTCACTATTGGACGTTCAGGTTGGCAGCATTTACAATAGGACTGAGACACAGCAATGGTAATTGGCCTGTCAACTCCAAAAAGTTATACAAGGAAAAAGCTTAGGTGTCTTGAAGGGACACACAATCGTGTGGCTCCTAGTGGATTTAAGGCAATTCCCCAGGAGCACAAAATAACTTCTTGTTAATCAAACAAAAAGATTATCGGCTAGGCTACTAGTTAGAAACTGGGAATCCACCAAAAAGACAATGTGTAGTTAATTACTGCTCAGAGATATCCTAAACTGCTCGATTCCTGATTGCAGGCTATCACCTAACAACTGTCTGTAATAGGACAAATGAACCAAGACAAGATGGTACTCATGAGTTGCGAAATAATGTGCAGCGTATCAAACACCCCAATGTTTCTAAGAGTAAGATGGCACGATATGCACAATAATGACGTACATGATAACACAAAATCCAAAATTGAACGTGTAAAAGTACAGGATCTCTGAAAAACCTCTAAAGCCTTGAGTACATGCTCTGGTGCAATTGTTCTCTTCTCTTCTCTGTTACAGACCTCATTGGACTCCGATGAAATAAGATTTATGAATTCTGCAAGAGCATAGAAGCAGTATGTTTTCATGTTAGATCCGGCTGAGGTGTAAACTGGCAAATGAACTTAGTAAGAGAGACATTACTGTATATATGGTGTTAAAAATGCCATTATTAGTGGAAGACTAGATAAGTAACTGCAATATAAGTACAGCAACTACAAGACTAGCACCACATGCTTACAAGATATAGCATTGCTGAACTTACCACCAAAAAGGTGTATGGGCCATGACACTTCAAAACAACTTTCCAAATTCAAGAAAATGAGAGATTCGACATCTTTTCATAAGAGATGTTTGATTGGATGGTCCAATATTAGCTCAACAATACCAATTGCTTGAAGGCCATTAAATGTGTCCGCCTTTCCCAGAAGGTCCTTTCTAAATGTTGAAGTCCAAACCAAAAACATCTCACAATCCTTGCACGGACTTTTGGATGATTTAGAATGAAGACCTCGACCCAATCTCTAATCCTTTGGATGACATTAAAACCAATATACCTTGTACAACCGGACTATCTATTCCAACTTGGAGTTTTATGCAAAACAACAAGATGACCACCAATCTAAGTGTTGTGCTTTCTTGTTGTGATTGATCTTTTTATTCTCAGAGGTATTGTGTTTGGTCTGTAGCCCAACACCATGAACCGATAATGTCAAACACGCATAATGACTTGAAGTGACTTTATGTATTTCCAAGATTAAAGCACCAAGGATGCAATACCCTCCTAGGTTCTACTAAACAAAATGCAAGAACAAAGTTGCCGTCGGGAAAAATGCTTCAATCAGCTCAATCAACCAAACATAGTTGCTACTTGCTACTAATGAAAAAGTTCCTGTTAAATGACAGCAGACAGTTATTTTTCTGATTGGTACATAACAGGTGGCACTTACCATGCAAAGGAACATTTGAAAAGCAATCAAATCAGAGGATAATGCCATTCAGATAATATCGTTGATGTAAAGAAAAAGTATGAATGCTGCGAAGCTAGCTATAACCAAGTTCTTACCAACACAACACTCAATTAAGAGATCTTGAGCATCTCTCGCCACACGAACATCTGGAGGCAGCATCTCCTTAATGATCTTAGTCATGGTCGCTGAAAGTACATCATAAGATACATTACCATATGGTCCATATCAAACAGTATAGTAATTCATTCACAAAACACAACGTAAAAGGTAAATAAATCAGCTCAGGAAGAATGATATCATCCATGTTTTCTAGTACTGAAACTTCGATAATACTTAGTTTTTTTTAACGGCCTTCGATAATACTAAGTGGTAGAAACTAATGCACCTATGGGCTCATAAAGAAAATAATGCTTATGCTTTCCATCCTCTTGCTATCATTCACCTCACCAATAGCTTGCTTTTCAGTTTTACACATTAAGTTTGTCATTTTCTTGATTGGTGTCATTTTTTTTTTGGAATTTCTATGCTTAAGAGGTTGTCATTGTTGGGAGCAGGCTCCTTTCTTTATAAGAGCTAGGTTTCTAGGAGAGTTTAACTTTGGAGCGTGGAGTGAGGTTCTGTGGTAGATTCGCCACCCTGATAAGAGGATCTGGATACTAAGACCCTAAGCTATGTTACCTGGAGCGCATATACGTTCTAGTACAAGGAACGGGTATGCGAACGTGTCACACCACATGCTTACAATTGTGGTACAGTGGGGGTAGGCTTCTATGCATTATAATCTAAGAATGTACATTTGAAGAGAGAATATTCTAATAAATGTAGTACAATATATTTAAACATGCCTGTATTACACCACTCTAGAAGCATTATGTCCACAATTTCTTACGATTTAGCTTGCTAAAGCTCCACTCGCTCTAGTTTCTAAAGAAAGACCCTGATATTGCTCTACATCACTAAATTCACCATTTCGAAATGTTTGCGAACCATAATTCGGAACGGTAGTTTTGAAACATAATTCTCACTTAGTATTAGCATTTTCCGGTATCATAGCCCGAAAGCAAACAGATAAGAGGAGAACAGTGTAGGATCCATAGTTCCATCATAGCTAAAAAGGCTCTAAGCTAAGAAGCACAACAAGGGCATAACATGGGGATAGGACACATCAAGTATAAAAATTGGGTGCACAACCAGACGAACATGGCAGGAGACACGGCAAAATATATATGCACAAATGTCTATATATACATACACATGCGTGTATGTATTTAATTGTTATTAATGTGAATAATACATGCAGAAACAACCAAAACTAATATTATCATTACCAATCTTCACTTTATTTTTTGATTACTATAGCTTAACAAGGGTAGGTTTTCTCAAGTTGAATTCTCTTAAATGCAATTTTTACCACTTAATTTTCACATTTTAAAGGTTATCCCTAGATAAAGATTTCTAAAATTACAAATACTCATCTGATCGGAACCCATTAGTCCATTACTAACTCCAGACACCATGTCCCCGATGTGTCCCCTACTTTAAAGTCAATAAAATTACCTGGACATGCAATCTAACGTGTCCTATACCTGTCCCATTGCGTCGCATGTCTCCGACGTGTTCACTATGGATACAACCAAATAGGTGTGTCGGTGCATCATAGAGGCTCTATGAATTAACCAAAGATGGCAGAGAAAGAGAGCAAAACATTAAGCAAAGGCTTTGCTGAGAAGTTAGAACTTCACTGCTACTTATAGAGTTTTCTCAAGAATATTTATTTCTAGAAAAAAAAACTAGTCGTCGCCTATAAGAATATGAATACCCTATAAAATAGCTACATGGAGACCTTAGACGATATACCATAGAGTGCTTCCTTATTTGAAATTTCAATTATATACTATTATGGGACAAAGAACAGACAATAGGAATTATTCAATGCAAGGCAAATATGACTTCTAGTTAAGCCTGGATGCCAGCTAATCCATCTAGTCGTGGGAGGGCTCATCTGTTAATGTTATATGTCGGGCTTCAAATTCATCAAGCTAATCTTACAACTGGGCTAGGCTAGCTCGTCCCTATCTCCAATTATTCAATTTTTGAACAATTTTCTTCCATATTCATTCTCATAAATAAGATCAAGTTTCCCAATTCCACATTGGGGGCCTTTGGAGTTTGGACAAAGTGTTTTTTAATCGTTAAGTCCTAAGAATATAAGATAAAATTTATTTTTCTTTGTTGACCATTACTTCAAAAAATTCCTTGTGGGGCCTTCCAAAATTGTTGTATTTCCATCATCATGCAAACTATAAAAAAAAAAGGACTATATTTTTCAGGTTTTATAGAAGCAAGTTTTTCTTTAATGGCCTTGGATAAGAAGGATTTTTTTAGCCTTTATTGATGAAAGTTTTATTGTTAACCTCTAGATAAGAAGGATTTTGATTGGGGGCCTTTTGCTAAATTGAAAGAAGATTATAATTTGGGGACTTAAACAAATTGAGGGCTTAAGCTAGTTCCTTGCCTCTCCATTTACATAGTGACTTCAATAATCAAGCATCTATGGCTCAAGTTGCTTACAACGACAGTCTCTGGATCTCTCTTTCTAGTTACTCCTGCTTTTCTAATGGAAGAGCTTGGGGCCTAATAAAGTCAAGAAAGAGCTACTCCAAATTGCCCGAGGACTATGATTTTTTGAATCCAATTGTAAGAGAAGCAAAGGTCCCCCTTACTAGTTACTCCCTATCTATCTCTTAAAGCAAATCGAAGAGGTTAAATAAAAGGAAATGTTTTTAAGGGTCAAGAAGCTGCACATAATACAAGTTTAATGTAGAAATGACCCCAATTTTCTTAACGCATATATGAAATTGTCGAACTTAAAAATATAAAAATATATATAGAATTGCACAAAAACAAAAGGCCTCGCAAAAGTAGAGCAAAAATAGAACAAGCATGAATTCAAGACAGAAACAGAAATTGCTTGCATCTAGAAACCATGAATATATTAAGGGGATAATATAAAAAAGAACAAACCTTTTGGAAGGGATGCATCCTCCTTCGCCTTACCAACGATATCCATGGGTTCCATTTTGAACCTTCACCAATCAAATCATAACAAATTATAAGCGTATGTATTGCAGGGCCGGCCCCGGTCAAAACCCTAGAAAGCCACCGCTTCAGGTCCCATAAGAATGCTACAACTGCGTTGATTAATCCTTACTCTTGATGGTGTGTTTAATTACTAGACCCCAAAATATGCTACTATCTTTCAATATTTAAATTACCAAAGAAAACAACAACAAACGGATAGAGATAGAGGACCGAGAGGGAGAGAAGTACCAGTGATAATCGTTGCCGGAGTTTTGCTCGATTTACGATTGGGATTTTGGGCTGGTTCGTGATTTTAATCGAATTGTAATTTAGGGCTGGATATACGTGTTTGGTCGGACTCTAGGGAGAATTGCACTTCAAACCCTAGTATTTGACCCTATCACAATTGTTGCCCACGTCTACACATTTTTCGGTTCAACTCCACTATTCTAACCTAATTTACTAGTGACAACGCCCCTATCCCTCCAGTTACCAAAACAGATGGAGAATGAAGCCGAAATAGAAATAGAAACGAAGAAAAAAATTGAAGCCGAAATACAAATAGATGAAAGTATCTCACCTTCAGGTTAGGGTTTCGTCTCAAAAAACAGATCTGCGAAAATCTAGGCAAAAGGGAAAAATAAAAATCCATAGGTTAGGGTTTCGTAGGCGAAATCGAAGGGGAAAAAAGAGTTCGAAATAGGGTTATCTGAGTCACCTGGTTCAGTTTCTTGAAGCTACTCACGACGTTCTTCTGGCGATGGGTTTGGTCGGAGTGGGCGATGGAGGAGAGATGGAGCATACGGCTATGAAAGAGAGAAGTATCGATGTCGTACGTATTACTAGTACGTTATAACAGTGGCAATTTTGCAATTAATGGCCATTCTCCTTCTGCTTATTTTTGGGCGCTCCTATTCGCAGCACTTTATTTTCTCTCATACCCTACTACATTTCGGTAAATTGTTATTGAAAATCATACATAACATTTCGATAAATAGCTGTTGAAAACAAGATTATATTTCGGTAACTACATGTCGAAAATATGTTCAACTCTTGATAAACAACTGCAGAACATATATTTTCGGTAAATAGCTATTGAAAAAAATATTATATTTCGATAATTGGAAGCTGAAAATATATCTCAATTTCGGTAACTAACTGTAGAGTATAATTAGAAATTTTTAATGGAACTATAGAAGAAAATAAAATGCTGCGAATAGCAGTGCCCCTATTTTTTGTATGGGAGATGTCCCAATCCCCCAGGGGATACACCACGTATATAATTGTCTTACTAGGGCGTAAACGAGCCATCGCACCTCTTTGTTTCTTTCTTCTCCTCCCTCCGCCTAGCGTTTCAACCCTAAAATGGGTGGCGGGGGGGCAATCTCCCCATTGGACCGATCGAAATTTCTTTTCCCTTCCTTTCATCACTCTTCACCCCCGTCCTCCCCTCACGCCTCCCGATGCCTTGGCCTCCCTGGTTCCTCTACCGCCGGACCTCCTCCATCATTTTCGCTGTTTGCCGGTGACTCGTCTCTGACTCTCTGGCGGTGCGGTTCAGATGTGCGGCTATGGGTGCGGAGCTTTAGTGCATGATTGGGTTGTGGAGTTGGAGATTATGTTGGTGGATGATGATGGCGAGGTTATTTTTCCACTTTCTTGTCAGTTTGCGATCTTTTTCTTATTCTTTTCCCTTTTGTGGAGGTTTTTTCTCCGGTTTCTTGCTGTGAGTTTTTCTCCCGACTGAGAGTTTCTCCCAGTTGGCCGTTTTGGGTTGTTTCTTGTTTCTACAGAAAAAGATTTAGTTGGTTTGGGGTATAGTTATGGGATGAATCCCCGCCGTCGTGGCTACTTAATCATTTATCTAGGGGGTTATAATATCATCTGTTATCGATTGGGAAAAAAAAATCACGTTTATCTTCAAAAGCATGAAATTGAAACACAATATTGAATTCCTTAAACTTTGTGACCTTTTTCACAACAAGAAAATGCACCATTTGGAACTAAACTTGGCACTTAAAAGGCAATATTTTTCGTCGGCAAATGTATAACTTGTCTTTTTGCCGACTTCAATAACTTTCTTCGGCAATACTGGAGAGAAAAAATTAGCACCTCCACTCCAACTTTTTGCCCACAGATTTCCCATTTTTGGCAACTCGTTACGTTGGGAAAAGGGATATCGCAATTGGAGTACGGTTCACTTCGCATTTAGCAATTGTTTGAACTTGAGTCGTTTTCCTATATTGTGGATTGGCCATTTTTCCCCTGTTATCTCGTTCATTTATTGTCTACAAAACTCAAATTCTCCCTGTTTTTATCTTGCCTTACTCATCCTAGTATCAAGATTAGGTAAAACAAAAGGATGGTCTAGTTAATTCTCTCTTAGATCTTTACGCGCTCACTTCATAATCCTCAGTAGTAAAATATGCACTTGCAGGACTCAGAGACATACGTACGTTGGAGGCTCAATTTGAGTAAAAACAGAACCTCCTCTTTCAAAATAGTGACGACGAATGGTAAAATGTGCACTTTCGGAACTATATGTATTGAGAAGATTTGGACCATTTTTAGGTGCAGTAAACCCATTGTGTTGCTTACCTATCATAAGTGGTGTTAAAAAAGTATTAGTAAATCAGTTTGTGCCAGAGTGATGGTTAAACAATCGGAAGCTATAATTGACTACAGTTGATTTTGATTTGATTAAGAGTATAACCAATTGATCATACCATTGTCGATTGAATAATATGACATAAATACAAATGTAAGAACTACTCATGGTTGTTAATAATGATTGAAAATTGATACAATTGGCTAAAGTGAATTGATTGATTTGATTAAGAGTTCAACCATTTGATCAGATCATTTGGATTGGTCAATTAACATAAGTGGTATTGAAAAAACCCGGCATGTTGGCCGCCATCACCTCCTCCACCATTGTTGACAAAATCGAAACCCATTCTATGAAAACCAATTCACCACAGATTGGTGGTGGCGGTCAATCCAAATATGCAAGGGATTGGATATATTTCATCTCACATGGAGAGAGGGTCTCAACCCATATTCATAAGTAGTGACAGGTTGGGGAGAACCCTAGGGAGAGAAAAGTTCGTATTCTCTCTCTCTCTCTCTCTGGACTTGGAACTATATCATCTGTGACTTCACAATTCTCTTTCATTCGATAATTGTAGGCCATTCCTTTTACGGAGTAGTTTTTTTTTCCTCCTTTTTGGTTTCTATTTGATTTAGGAATTGTTGACAGTAATCAAAGAAAAAAAGAAAGAAAGAACAGAAGTGAAAGAAGTTAACTGTATTGCTTTACATTCCATTTCTCCTTCCTTGTGAATGAGTCAGAGTTTTTGAACACAAATCACCAAAAAAAAAAAAAAAAACCCTAAATCTAAAAAGTGACCTTTGTGTGTCCAGGTAGATCCAAGGCCTTCTAACCCCTTCTTTCGGAGGTGATTCGAGCTTGTACCTGCGGGACTAGATTCACTTTAAGGGAATCGATTCATAACTAACCAAATAAAAATGCCAGCATCTCATCCAACTCAGCCACCGCCATTGCTCAGAACTTTAAACCACCCATTTGCTCAGAACTTTACTTGGTAAAACCATCACATAATGCAACATTTATGGAACAAGAACAGTTTACATGTTTCATTTGCATGAAGGGGAAAAGAAATGCAATTCTGGAATTAGCTAATCAATATCCGTATTATAAAATGGGAGTCGAAGCGAAAGAAAAAGAGACTGTTTAGTAAGCAAGAAGCATACACTAGAGCAAATCCCGAAAAGAAAGAGAAAGAATTACAGTGATAGAGTAAAAGGAATTATGTGCTTTCCTAGATGGTTAACAACACCGATTGCGGTGGATTTGTGCATCAATGAATCATAAAGAAGGCAACAAAGACCTCCTGTTACTTTTCATCCCTCTCAACTTCAATGGACTCCATACAAGGTGTTTCCTTTGTAGCGCCACAACCGTTGGATGCTTTGGCTTCCATGACCCTGCTTGTGTTGGAGGGCTTCCCATAAACTTACTACTTCTTGAACCAGCAGCAGTTGGTGTCGCCTCCACCATCCTATTAGCTTCTTCTTTCAGTTGTGGCAATGGAGAGTGCGCCCTTGATGTGCGCCATAACCTTTGCGGGTCCCACACAAAAGACTGCCTACCCACCACGCGATCAGTCCTTAACCGAGTTGTGTTGAGTGGAGTCATCACATTAGCATTTGTCTCCGAGCGTAGGGTTGCAATGGAGGCCCTCCTCCGAGGCTGAAGGGCCTTTTGAACTGTTGTCGGAGGAGGTCTGACAGCAATGGAACCCCTTCTTGCTCTCAAGACCGTTGTTGTCTTTCCCTTTGCCGACGATGGCATCATCATTTTCGACATGTTTTCTTTGTCATCTCTAGTGGCATGGTGACTAAAAGTGGAAGCCTTGTAAGGAGGGACGGGAGTTGGTGGAGGTAAGAAATTGCTGATTCTTCGAAGGGGCATCCTCAGTTTTGAAGGACATAATGGTGGTTTTTTATCTGCAACTATGGTCTTCTTCTGTGCTTGGTTTAAAGCTGAGAACAAGGCTGGAGACTGAGCAGAAACAGCAGCAAAAGCTCTAGTTTCCTGTTTCAGTCTGGTTTTTCTCTCCTCTGCTAATTGGTTCTCAAGATCTCGAACCTGTTCAGTAATTCAAAGGAAGATAAAATAAATTTGGATGACTTCCATATTTTCCCAAAATGAAGCTGCAGTATTTGAGATGCCCTAAGAAGCAAAGCTTTTACAAAATTAGGACGCCGGCATGGTGGGACACATTGAAAATATGAAATAAATTTCTAGTACCATACAAATTCATATAAAAGTCAAAAAGATTATTTCTCTCAAATGACAAATTAGCATAAAATCCATACCCAGTATTAACATTATGAAGATAAAATCAACAGTCACTACAGTATCTATGAATTGAATATCCATGGAAATCTTGACTCTGGGCATCTCTCTTTCTTACAAATTGCATCTTGATCCCTTAATGTGTCCCAAGTGTAGTCACCTCCGAAATATCTAGTGATAGATACTTGAGGTTGGCAGACTTGTTAGTGCTTCTTATGAGATGCCTACAGGAAATTGGCCATCTAAAAAGAACCTTCCCATTCCTACCAAAAACTAAATCATCCATCTGCATTTTTGGGGGATTTACCCTTTCATCTAGGTATTGCTTCAAAATTTTGTGCTCATTCATTACCTTCTCATGCAGACTTTTGCAGATTTGGTCTTTAGCAGTGAGTCGTAACTGCAAGCACTGCAAGCTGTCCTGCAGTTTCTTTGTTTCCTTCTCATCATGTTTGGATTTTTCTGCCTGTTTTCGAAGTTAAAAATCATCAGCTACGGCAGCTTTTGAACACAAAGTAAATAGTTCAATCGGTAAAAAATGTTCTACTTCTGCGTACCAGTTGCTTGTATTTGAAAAGTTCCATGAGATCTGACTGTTTGCGAGCAGGACCATGCTCAATTCCTCGGACACGACTAGCAAAATTAAGTGAGCAAAGAGTTTCTCCCAAATCAACAGAACTTGGGCTAATCTGGACAATCATGAGGGTCTTGCAATCTCCTCCTGCATAGTTCCAGTAAGTTTTACTTGGTGAGAAAGGCAGTGGATAGAAACAACTGAGTTCCTACTTAACAAGTCTGTATCTTGAATGGAATCCTAAGAAGTTAATCCAAGGTGATAGCACAATTACTCCTTCCATCCACTATTCAGTCCTTTTGGAAACTCCAACTTCTAAAGTGGATTTCGATGGCATTATTTCCTTATTTGCCTACACTTTTTTTCGTTTTCATATACAGTTGCAGCTATTTAAAATAGAGCTTTGGAAAATTACAAACTTTTTGCTTCGACTATTCATAATGGAAAAGATGATTTTTTGACATCTAACAAAAGAGAGGACCAAAAATATGGATGTAGAGAGTATATTAACAATTGGAAAAGAAAGGACCGAGAACGAGGGATAGAGAGAGTATTAACAAATGGGAGACCATTACTCATGTATATTCATCATGAGATTGTCCAAAGCAGTTGCACTACATTTATTTAGAGCTTCCACTTCAAGGAGGTGAAATACAAGACAAACAGATAGACTCACCTAGAGAGCTCTGCAGCATATGAGTAAGCTTGGAATTCCTGGTTAAACAGATTGTAAAAAACAATAAGAAGAATGTGAAGGGCATAAATTTGTGTATATGGCATGGATGGTGTTTGTATGTTTGCATGTGTTTGAGAGAGAGAGAGAGATGCCTGTATGGAATGTGCGCCGTCTTCGATGCCAGTGCAGAGATAACATCACCTAGGGCTGAGAGGGATTTATTAATAAACTGAGATTCTTTTAGTCTTTCACCTTCAACTTCAATCTTCCCCACGCGCTCACTTCCAGCCAAGTCCACCAGCCAAAGGTGGCTCCTTGTCGTCTGCCCATTTATTAAATCCTTTCCCTTAACTGTCACCCTCAACAAGCTGCAACAAAAAGACTTTTTTGGTCATAAAGAGGAGAATCAAAGATCTAGTTCACTTACCTTATGGTACCGTCAAAGACTCAAAATACTCAAGTTTTCGCTCTTAAGATTATCTCTGTCCTTTTGTTGCTCCAATGTCATTACCAAATGAACTGTCAAACTTTGGCAATGCCAAATTTTCTTTTCTTTTGCCTTATGGTTCGTGTTTTAAATCATTCCGAATTTAATATTGTGATAGCTCATTAGAAAGGAATTCACAATTACCAGTGTGAACGGCTACTAAGCTCATTAGCATTAGTACATCCAACAGATCTGGCTCGACTCCCAGACTTAAGCAGCTCCCATACTTCATCTGTACCAAAAACACGAGCTTCAACTAGTCCTGGGACTTCCTGTGTACCCTCTGCTGTTTGCTTTATCTCCAACCTTCAGTTTCACAAACACAAAATACTCAAATCTTTTCATGACCGTATATTAACAGATAAACTACTGGACTAATAGAGATAAGATCAACAACTTGAACACACTGTCGTAGAAAAGTTAGCTATTAAGGAGATAAGATCAACAACTTGAACACATTGTTGTAGAAAAGTTAGATATTAAGGAGCAGTACAAGTTCCTGACTAACCCATATTTCGTTGTTTGAAAAGGACGGGAGAGGGAAAAAAGAGATGGCAAGAAGGATTAAAATCTAAACACGGGGATTTTTTACCATGATTTTCCTGCATTTTCAGCAAGTACGTGCACCATAAATACTCAGACAAAAGAACATATTTATGATGATCAACTTGAGTAAGCAAGTAAAGAAATGGTCAGAGACTTCCCAAAATCCCTGAAGCAACTAAGTTCTAAGAGGAATTGGAAACTAATGGACACATCTGATACTTTCTACCGCAAGTTTTAGTTGTCTGTTGATAACATGGTATATCCAACTACTTGAAAAGAATCCCAAAGAACTTTGCATGCGCAATGAAATGTGTTTTAAAACATTACTCATTCCATAAAGCTGGTGTGAGCTAGCATTCAAATGCAATTGAGTTCTATCGACATATATTCTTTCTCCCAGAGCTATTTATTTGAGTTAACCTTCGCATAAATATCTTAATACACATGCCTATCAAAAAAAATATATCTTAATACACGGATCATTTTCCCTTTTGCAATAGTTGTACTGTTCTCTACATTTTCCACTTCATAAACTAAGGAATACAACAATGCAGAATTGTCTCATTTGCTAGAGTTGAAGCATATATCTAGCAAAAAAATCTACTTAAGGCTGGAGCAAGAGAAAACTCACTTTTTAGCAGGTTGGTTTGAGTTCTCTATTAGAAGGTCTCTTATCTTCTCATTATAAACCTCCAACATGCTGACGAAAAGTTCGTATTTCATGACACTGCTCCTTTCATTGGAAATCCTGAACAACTCCTCCAATGTTCGGTAGTTCACTCCCCTATTTTCATGTGTTCCTTCCATAGTGAATGTTTTTCCGGTCCCAGTTTGTCCATAAGCAAATATGCAGACGTTGTATCCATCCAACACAGAGGTCACTATAGGTGAAGTTTGTGAAAAAACAGCCTCTACATACCAAAAGAAGGTTAGAAACTTAAAGAGAGAAAAAACCATTAGATAGAATCATAGCAGGAAAAAGGCAAAGTAAATTGTTAACTGTGAGTTTTCAAATTACCTTGGCTGTCTTCGGGCCTGAATACATGATCAAACTTGAACTGCTTTTTGGAAGAATCAGAGCAAATGATTTGGAACTCATTTTCCTGAGATGAGTCGAAATCAACAATAGAGGAAGACCCGTTCGTAGTTTCATCATGATTTAGTGGTCTACATCTGCAGAAGACCCTAATATTCCCTTTAAGCTCAATCACTTCATTATAGAGCCGCTTCCGTTCGGAACTCTCTTCATTATACTTTTTTTTCAGATGTTCATTCTCAGAACCTAGTACAACAAAGAAAGTGCAAAACAAACCACTTAAAACCTGCAATAGGGGAGGGAGAGAACAAGAACTAAAAGTTAATTTCTCCACATACTGAGGTTCTGAAGAGCACTAAACACTTCAGAGCACGGAAAACAATCAGCAGTGATGCCTTTAACTTCACTGCATAAAATTGCATGATCCTTCTTCAAATTCTGAAACAGAAATGCAGTGGTGATAACTAGAAAGAATGCCAACAATTTGGATAAACATTTACGATGACTATTTCAAGGGAACATCTTTGAAAGATTTACCAGGACTTTGATGCTTAGTTCTTCAATTTTTTGAAGAAACGGAAGAGTCTGCACTTCATCAGCACACATTTCGTGGTTTCCATCCAAAACATCACTCTCATCCATTGGAGCATGAATATTACAGTTTTTTAGTGAGCTCGAGATGTTAGTGCTTCCTTTAAGCAATTTCATTGTCAAATTATTTCCCCCAATTTGTTCTGAAACATTACCAAACACATTAGATCAGTTCCCCCGTCACAAAAAGACAAAGAAAACGGCAGTATATAGCTCCATTAGGGTGCAGAGGAAGTCTTGGGCAACTGACAAAGTTTGGTATCCAATTTCAACCAACTTATAAAGAGAAAATAAGAAGGAAACCCATTGGTAGTAAAAAAAATTTAGGGTTCAATCTCAGTTGAAAGCAAGAAACATTGATTCACCTTATTTCTGTAACTTTAAAGACAAAAGCACAGAAAACACAAATCTATGTCGCAAGTTGCAGTTTCTAGGGTTTGATCCGAAATACTACCATATACCCTTTGAAAAATACATGCATCACAAAAAGACAGAGGAAATCAAATGCTCCATGTGGTCACAGAGAAATTGTTAGAACACGTTTTAATTTCTCAATTCCATTTATGTATTTCCGATATCTAAGATAAAGAGCACGTGCAAAAAAGTACTTACAAGTAATTGAGCTTATAGAGAAAATAAGAGAAAACTAAAGAGGATTAATTTCTAGGGTTTGAACTGAACTACTACCATATACTCATAGATCCGTACACGCATCGCGAAAAGACAAAGGAAATCAAATGCTCCTTATGGTCGCTGCGAAATTGTTCGAACGCGTACTACTTCCTCAATTCCATTTATATGTTTATTTAAATCTACGATACAATAAAGAACATATGCGAAACAATTCTTCAACTAATTGTGATTAAAGAGAAAATAAGAGTAAACTAAACAGCATTAAAGATGTTAGGGTTAGATCTCAATTGAAAGCAAGAAACCTTTTTTCTTGAACTTTAAAGATAAAACGAATAGAAAACAGTAAAAACAAAAAAAGGAAAAAACAAAAAACATACCTGCTTCGCAAGTTTCAGTCTTTAAGGTAAGATCTGAGACCAGATCAAGAAACTCCGTCTCAATCTTCATGCTAATTTCACTCTTATCACTGTTATCGGAGACAATGTGATTGCAATTGGGCGAGAGACTTTCTAGGGCTTGATCTGAACGAAACAACACACAAGAAACAAATTGAGATATAGAACGATACAAGTGAAAATCATACTCGCCTATAAATGTTTGTACCCCATGTATAGGCGTTTAAAGATACAGAAATTAAAGTATTACCTTCCATGAGCATTCGCTTTGGTTGGCTGAGAAAGAGTGACGAGCAGTAGATCTTCAGAGAGAGAGAGAGAGCGAGCGTTGAATCGTAGAGAGAGGGAAACAAGGGAGATATACGTCGATGATGATTGATGAAGAGAATGATGATGGGCTCTGAAAGCTAGAACTAGAATCGCAGAGAGAGAGAGAGAGAGAGAACTAGTTGAAGCCTCTTGTTAACGGCTCAAACTTGAAGGAATGGGGGTTTTGGGGCTGTCTGGCACGATTCAAGTTTTTTTGAATTGGGTATCAATCTGAGTCGTCGGATGGGTGGAGCCTCTTGTAACGGCTCTATTTCCAATGGAGCGTTTTGGCTGAACGGGTTAACGGTTTATGACCCGCTCCGGTTACACAGTCCCAGAAAAAGTTGTGTCAATGTTTGTAGTCTGGTGGAAAAGTGTCCAACTCAGACCCAAAGGGTCGAGTTTTATTTCTCATACAATTGACATTTGATTCAGGGATCATGTGCGAGAAAGTAATTACTTTTAAATTCGTTTATTCAGGCGTGAAAAGTCCGTCTTTGACTTAATCAGAGAGGAACTTAGTCGAAGTCTGTAAAAGTTGACCTAAATATTCTTAACTGCCATACCAAAGTTAAAATGTCTAAATTAAATAAAAATATGCGAGGCCAATAGAGTGGCAGCCAAATAATAGATGTCATATATTCCATGCACAAGGTTTTATAGGCCACCAATCTCATTCCCTCCCTACTAATTAGTAGTAGTATAATAGGATATGTCTTTGTTCTAAAAAAAATTACAACATATGTGGGGGAAACTTTGTAATTTAACCTGAGTTATGACTGTCTTTAATTTAAGCTGATTTAATTACGCTTTTAGAATTTTTTATTTTTTCCATCAAATTTTTATCTTTTTTGTTTTGTCAAATAAATTTAAAGTTTCAGAAATAAACTAATTAAAAAAAGTATACTAACGTATTGTGCCTTTGTAGTTTCTTTTAGATTTTGTTGCTACTTTTTGATTTATCTCACCAAGACAGATGAAAAAAAGAGTATAAAATTTGGATTGAAAGTAGGAAAAAATGGAAAATATGTGATATTACGTTCACACATTCTAATAAGTGATGTAGAAATCTTTTATTTCAAAAAGGAAAGGTAAAAAAAAATAATATTTGAACTCAAAATTGAGATAAAGCCCTTAAAATATTTAATTATCAGTCCAATACCATGAAAAACACATGCAAATTAGATATTTCTATCTTGTCTTGATGGATATAGTTTTATGTGATAGAATTTGAACCATAATTGATTCTTCAAACTACTATTAATCGAGAACATAATTCACGAGAAATAATAATAAAAAACGCCATCAAAGTGAACTTACTCATTTATCCAAATTTTCAGTACTCATTGTCTTCTGGCATTGGTTTTTCTTATGCATGAAATTTTTCTCGTGTGAGTAAAGGATAATTTTGGTCCATTTATGTCTTCGCAGTTTAATCAGAAATCCTATGTGTACCGACCAAAATGTAGGGAAACCGTACCGACCGCCGCGCGCGGCCGTCTCCGGCCACCGGACGGCCGATCCGAGCCGTCCAAAAAATTTATAAAAAAAAACCGAGGGGCCCATTGTGGGAATCAATGGCATCCGAGGTGTGTAAAGTGCTTGATCCGAGCATCCTTTTTTCGTGTATATATGTATATTCGCGGAAATATACATATATACACAAAAAAAGGATGCTCGGATCAAGTACCTTACACACCTCGGATGCCGTTGATTCCCGCTTAGGGCCCCTTGATTTTTTTTTTAAAATTTTTTGGACGGCTCGGATCGGCCGTCCGGTGGCCGTCGGTACGGTTTCCCTAGGGAAACCGTCGGTGCCGCTAGCACTACTCTCCAGTTTAATTCCCCGAAAATTAACTAAGCTAAAATACTTAATTTATGTGAAAACACTACTATTTATTAATGCTCCTTAATATTCCCTTTTTTTATATATGCAACCATTTCTTATTTATTTCTTGTTCATTTACCTTTACACTTTGATAGACCGTCGAGTGTCTAGAATATCTTAAGAGGGAAATTTTTTATTTCAAGAAATAAGAGTACTTAAATATATAAATATGGGCAAATTAAAGGAAAATGACTTCTGCACTCCATATTTCTATAAGTGCACTTCAAACATTTTCTAGTTTTTTTTTTTTTTTGTTAGGGGTAATTTGAAGGACTAAAAGATAATTTTTTGAGTGCTTTTATATTTATGAAAATGTGGAGTGCAAAAATTAATCCCTGTTAAATTTTCCTATTTATATAAATGAGAGATCGTCTAAAATTTTAGCCTGAGGTTGGTGATCCAAAAAATAAAAAATAAAATAGAGCCTTTCTCGTCAGGAAATTGGTCCTCAATTAGGACCCACCAGCTCCGCTCGGGCCACTACCAAATACCAATTATATTTTGCTATCCAAGGATGTAGTGGCCACACAAGCTGTGGTGGTGTTTAGGCTTCCACACTGAATAATATTTCCCCAACTTATCTCCTCCCTCCACCAAGCACCAATTTGGGCTTCTCCAGTAGCAGTTTCAAGAAAATGGTGGGGGGTCTTTGAGCAATACACAGAAACTTCCACGGCCTCTCCATGTCCAAACATGAACTGCTGCTACTCTGCCTCAATTCCCAAATTACCCTCCAAAGCTCCCTTTCTCTGGTCTTCTTCTTATCCCTCCAATGTTTATGGGTCCTACGGAATTTCACTCCACAGAGCTGTAACTAACTCAAGAACTTGTGCCAAGTTTGAGAAGTTTCAAGGTGAATATCCCCAAGAAGGTATTGATGAGGCCATGATGCCATCCCCACCATCATCATCAACTTCCATAGAGTCGGAAGACTCAGAACAACCACCAATTCAAGGAGAAGAAGAAGAAGATGACAGGTGGGCTATTGTGTGTTTGATTCTCTGATTGGGGTTGAATTTCCTGATTTTGGGTACAGGTTGGTTGGAAAAATGTTTACTTGAAACTAAGAATTGTTTAGACGTGCATATCCAGTTACCTGTAAACTTTTAGGCCTAAGGCCTCGTTTGATTTGCGGACTGAAAAAGATGGGATTAGCAGTCTTGGGATTAATAGCCCCTGGAAATATTTAAATTTAGATAGCCTGCAGATCAACCATTCCTATCCTGTGTCACAGAGTTTGTCCTCCCTGCTTATGCTAGGATTTCTTTTGCCAATACCTAAGTGTCGCTACTTTGGAATTTTCACTAAAAATTGATTTCTTCATTAACGAAATAAGACACTATAGAGATCAACTCGTGTGTAACACGAAATGATTTAGTAGGAGATACCTAAGCATTTGTATGCATAACAATGACATTGTTCAACTGCTGGCCACCACTGCTTTGTGCAATTGCAAAAACCTGCTAACAGAGTGAACAGATTTCCTGTAAAACCGTAAAACCTCTGTTGACATATTCTATCCAAAGGAAGCCAGCATGAGGAATAACCGAGCTTTGTACAGAGATACCAGAGGTTGACAGAAAATTACACCCCACTTAAGTTGGGGGTTTTAGGCCACCAGTACCTTTTGGGTATGCAGACAGGCAATAATGCCAAAAGTTATGAAGATTACTTGCAGAAGGAAGAGAGCTTGAGTTTTACATTGTTTCTCTCAAGTTGCCTTTTGAATCATGTTCTGCATTTTTTCTGAATCCGGCAAAATGTTTTCTAATTTCTCTTTAGCAAGCACAATCTGTTGGGAGTAGAAGAGGAATAAATTTATATTTCGACTGTAGAACAATTGGGAAAATTAGCTACAAATATGGTAAAATAGTTTTCATTTAGGAGAAGGACGCTAGCAAAATTGTTTTCAGTAGAGGTCCTTCAACTTTTTGAGTTTTTTAGCCATAAGGCCAAAACATGTTTAAGCACTTTCATAAGGTTTTAGGGTGCACTTTTCTATTATAGGGTTTTTGTGATTAGGCACTTTCATAGGGTACCCTAGGGTTTTAGGCACTTTCATAGGGTAATATATTTAGGCACTTTCATAGGCACATGTGTCCTTATGTTTGATTGCAAAAGGTGCTTGTCCTTGTGCTCATAAAATGAAACTATGAGGGATTTTTTGCCAAGTCTCCCTTGAAATTTTGTCCATTCTAATTGCGTACAGATTAAGTATGTTGGCTTATAAAGAAAACCTTACATTTGCATATAACTAAAGCAGTACAACACAAGTTTTTACTTGTTTCCAAATTATGTTTCAGCTGCTTGCCTTCTGATTTGGAGGGTGCAGTCCGACAGTCAAGTCAAGCAAGTGCCACTTTTGTGTCTTCTGGAGGAATGAGAGCTATAGTATGTACTTTCTGAACTCAGCTTTGTGTATAATTTTCTGAATGCTTTTCCCGCTAAATGAAGACTTCTTATAATCACTTGTGATAAACAACCTCGGTTCATACTTCTCATCTGTATTAGTGTATTTTTTTTTTTATCGGCACTGTATTAGTGTGTGTTCATGCGTCCTTTCCAACTCAGCATGTTTACGGTTAATTTTCCTAGGTTACTGACATGCAACATCCATTTATAGAGCATTGGTAAATTCTTCCAGCCTGATTCCCTATGTGCACGGTCTAATCGTCGTGGAAACTTGATAGATATGCTACTCCTATCTTGGATGAACCAGTTGCACTGAATATGTTAGTAAAAGAGGTAGCAAGTGCTACTGGAACATTAAAACTTTCGGCATGTTTCACGACTAGTAATAAGCTAGACGCAATCACATGGACTTGCTTCTGAGAAATAGGGACTCAATTTGCTTTGTGTCCTGGTCAAGTGACGTATTTCCCAGTTTTACTTTGCATGGGACTTTCTGGCCATTATTCAGTAATTTGTGGTTTGTGTTGGAGATTGGGAATTCGCTATGGTTTCTTACAGTTCCTTGAATTCTTCCTTTCCCCATCAGGTTGAGCTCCTAATTCCACAGTTGCAGTTTCTTGATGATGAAGGAGCCCAAGCTGAGCTTTGGGAGTTGTCAAGGGTTTTCGTGGATACACTAATTGAAGAAACGGGATGTCAGGTTAGTATTAACGAGCCATTTTTTAGTGTTTGAAATTAAATTTCTTGCTGCTAATGTAATTAAACGTATGGTAGAAGAGAAAATTCACTGCATGAAAGAGGCTAGACACAAATTGGATGGACGCAGGGGTGTCTTGACTGTCAGACTACATGGGAGTCCTGATCAAGTTTATAGTTGGCCAAGGTTTCTGGCCTGTCATTAGGCTATCATTATTGTACATTAGATGTTCATCTGTCTAAACTCTAAAGAGTTTATGTGTACTGAAAGCTTGGTCCTTCTTTTTTTATAGCTTCGCATGCATAAGAAATAAGATCCAGGATAATACTTCTACAATCTTTATTCGCTGAATAGATCGATTTTTTATTTTAGAGAGTTAAAGCGATATTTCCAGATGCTGGTGCTGCTGCACTTCTAAAATATCAATGGCAAGATGCTGCTTTTGGCTTCTCCAGGTAAATTTCACCATACAGATGGCTGCTATGAATTTTACTTTTCTGCTTTAGAGTTGGCGGTTCTCTGGTTTCTGTGGTATTCCTGTAGTCTGTACTGATGGGGGCCATTTGTTCATTTTTCATAACTTTTTTTTTTTCACAACTTTCCCAAATATAACTACTAAACTATCAATCCCTTGGTGGGTGCTGCAGATACTTTTTTTTTTCCTTTTCGTTAGTTGATTTCGTTAAGAAAAACAACCAAACAACATGGACCAAGGATATAACCTTGTGAGTCCTCCATCCACTAACTCCAGAGAAACAAAAAACACAACAAAAGGAAGGAAAACAAGGTAAGCACAAACCAGCAAACTAGAATCCAACTACCCAGCTCCAAAACATCGTCTCCTTGCACTATTCTGCCGAATCTCAAAGATCCTCGGCAAGTTCCATTTCTCACTAACAGATTCTCAGGTGAGGGAGGGATCTCCTTTCAAGAAGAGATGCAGGCCCTAATATCCTTTACAATTTTCATGATCACACCAGCAACGTCCAAGGTTTTCTTTGGGAAAATCCTGCACAAATGTGGTAGCTAGAGGCCGAGAGAGACAGCATAACCATAACATTTCGAAATAATTGCCCTTCACAAACTGATTAACCCATGCAACCAGTCAAAGTCCTCATAACTGTAAGAGACTAGTTTGGTCTATATCTAAGTTTAGATATACTTACTGTTCTTTGATTTTGTATCGAATCTTTTCCAGTTTGAGCGACCGGAAGCCTGTTAGTACTGAAGACGAAATTGTCGTTATGGTGGTACCTGATTATCAGATGTTGGAATATGTACAGCGAATCACATCTCAACTCTCAGATGATCCGGTACCTACCTGATTTCATCATCCTTTGTTAGAAGCTTACTTATGTTCTTAGATATTTCAACTACTAAGGTTATGGTTATCAATCTACTGATGAATTACATTTTTGTAAATTACAAACAATTTTTGAAATTTGAGCTCCAAAAACTTGCGAAATTTCGAGCTCAATTATTTAACTGAAATAGTATGGTACTTTTAATTGGATATAATAATCAAACAAGAGATGATCAAATTGTTTCTATCTCATCATCTTAGGTAATTGTTTATTTCTTTGTACTTTTTTTAACTCGGTTATTTCTCTGTAGTAAGAAATGGTACCTCTTGTCAACAAAATAACTTTTCATCAGTGTACAACTTGGAGTCAGATGAAATTGGAAAATTTGCTGAATCTGACACATACGTTACGTAAGTGTGGGTATACGATATATCTCGCAACCGGATGCACCTTCTCCAAGAACCCCGTCAGTGACCATTTCCTGGAGGAGCAAGGCCTCCTCCACAAAGTTCAACCTCCAGCAGGAGCATGCCTCCTCCACAAAGCTCATCCCCAGGAGGAGCATGCCTCCTCAACAACGCTCACCTCCAGGAGGAGCATGCTTCCTCCACAAAGTTCACCTCCAGGAGGAACATGCTTCCTCCACAAGATTCACCTCCAAGAGGAAGCATGCTTCCTCCACAAAGTTCACCTCCCGGAGGAGCATGCTTCCTCCACAAGTTCCACCTCCCGGAGGAGACATGCTTCCTCCACAAAGTCCACCTCTAGGAGGAGACATGCCTCCTCCACAAGATTCACCTCCAAGAGGAGGCATGCTTCCTCCACAAAGTTCACCTCCCGGAGGGGCATGCTTCCTCCACAAAGTTCACCTCCAGGAGGAGCATGCTTCCTCCACAAGATTCACCTCCCGGAGGAGCATGCCTCCTCCATAAAGTTCACCTCCCGGAGGAGCATGCTTCCTCCACAAGTTCCACCTCCCAGAGGAGACATGCTTCCTCCACAAAGTCCACCTCCAGGAAGAGACATGCCTCCTCCACAAGATTCACCTCCAAGAGGAGGCATGCTTCCTCCACAAAGTTCACCTCCCGGAGGGGCATGCTTCCTCCACAAAGTTCACCTCTAGGAGGAGCATGCTTCCTCCACAAGATTCACCTCCCGGAGGAGCATGCCTCCTCCACAAAGTTCACCTCCAGGAGGAGCATGCTTCCTCCACAAGATTCACCTCCCGGAGGAGCATGCCTCCTCCACAAGATTCACCTCCTGGAGGAACATGCCTCCTCCACAATGTTCACCTCCAGGAGGAGCAAAGCTTCCTCCACAAATTGCATCTTCGGAGGAGCAAGGTTTTCTCCAAGAATTCTCCACCCATGGAGGAGTGAGGTCACCTCCGGACACCTCACCTCCTCCGCAACACTTCGAAGACTCCGAATACTTAAAGGCGACTCTATACACCATCCTAGGCCGGGAGCAGGGCCTAGGTACCCCGCTCGGGACCTACGGAGGAATGTGGCTTGGAGGCTAGAGCAAGGGGTTTGTCAAGGAGGACGAGCTTGCCTCCGGCAAGCTCTAACTTGACCGGTCCTAGAGAGAGAGGGGGCATTGACCGCCATCTGACATCTCGAAAGAAGTATCACACCTACCGCCTGGCACCTCGAAGCTCGTATCATACCTCGCCTGACTCGGCAGATGATACGGGTCTCCATGCATCACCAAAATAGCCTCTGTCGGCTCCTTGGTTACAAGCCCCAAGGCCTGACTTAGGACTAAGAGAGGAAAAGGGGTCAACCTCCACTCTGTCCACCAATGGGGAGGAGCCCTACACCTGGCTCTCCCTCATCTCCAAGGCTCATATAAAAGACAAGCATTCAATACCGATCAACAACCATTCAAGACACATAACTAGCACTTACTCTCCACTGCCATCCCTCTCTCTCTCTAAGTCCGCCCCGAGCTCTCTCCTCCTCCACCTCCGGTGGTTCCGGAGCGCCGTCGTAGCAACCGCCATATACCCGGAGGGCGACCTCAGGTACTCTTCCCGCTCCTACCCCCCACATTATACTCTGCTGGGGAAGAGTGGTGCTTGCTACAATGCCTCCAAAAAAGCCAACAGGAGCTCCCGGACTGAGTGGTATTGAGGGCTTGGAGGCTACCTCCGACCCCGTCATAGAAGAAATGCAACCCATTACGCAAACAGCTATCGTCGAACAGTTGCGTTCGGTGACCGAAACCCTTGCCACGATGCAACAAAACCAAAACCTCTTGATGGAGACCGTACTCGCCCTGCAGAAGAAAAGCACCACCCCTCCTCCGCCTCAGGCGGAGACGGAGGGAACTCATCCTACTGGCTCTCAAACCGAAACTCGCGACAACCAAGTCGGTGAGGGAGCACAAAACCTCCAATCCAAAGAGACACTTACTCCTCCTCCAGAGATTAGCTCCCAAAAGCCCCCCTCCACGGGCGTGGGTTCAGCCGCCGTAGTCCAGAACGCGGCGAACACAACCCCCGTCACTCTCGAGCAAGTGCGAGCACTCATCCAATCCGAAAAGAAATCCATCACCTTTGCTCCCGACGCAGACCTATGCCCTCCATACCCCATAGCGGTCGCAAGCATGCCATATCCCGAGGGATACACGGTCCCTAAGTTCATCCGTTTTGACGGAAGAAAGGGGAACGCCAAGGAGCACATCATCCGTTTTGTGGACAGCCTCGGCGTCCACAGCGGTGACCGTAACTTAAGGCTACGAGAGTTCTCCAAATCCTTGACGGACAAGGCGTACTCATGGTATGCCAATCTCGCTCCTAGCTCGGTCCTCTCTTGGGAGGACATGGTAAAAAAGTTCTACTCCAAGTTCTTTTACGTGGAGGATCGCCTCACAACCCTCCAACTGATGAAGGTGACTCAAAGGCCCTCCGAGGACTTGAATGCTTACGGCCGCCGCTTTCGCGAGCTATCGGTGGATGTTCAGGAACCGATATCGGAAGATCGCATAGCCAAGATTTGTGTGGGCGGAATGCAGCCAACCTTCAAGCCCCATTTGGTCACTCACCACTTCCCAGATTTCTCCGCTTTGTATGAGGCGGCCCGGAACTTGAACGAAACAGTGGAACCCCCACTTCCTCCACCTCACTACCAACATTCCCCTCGCGGAAGGCACCCGAGTTCCAGACAGACGGCTTAAGCGGCCTCCGGCCCACCGCCTAATAGAGGTCGGGGGTACCCGGCAAAACGCCCGAAGAACAATGAGCCTCAATCTTTGCAGGTAACAGCAGCGGAGGCCCAAGCATTCTTGGACGCTTGGGTGTAGAATGGGAAGGTGGTACTTCCAGAAGCCAGGAAGGAGCCTACCCGGAGAGCTATGGAACATCCGGACTATTGCATTTATCATAGGATGGTCCGCCACCCTACCAAAGACTGTTGGGGCCTCCGGAATTTATTTGAAAAGTTTGTGACAGAAGAGGCCATGGAGCTCCCAGGCAACTAAAGGTGTCCTTCGAAATCCCTTCCCAACTCACAGAGATTGGTGACCAAATTTGTGAGCTCTATGTACTATACCTCGTTAGAAGCTTTATCAAAGTATCAAATTATCATTGCATTCCTCCATGCCTTAAATTTTCTCCATAATAGAAAGAAAGGGAATCACAATCACCTAGCTTCCAGAGACTTGCCCCCCGGGCACGAGCTTGCCAAGCCTCTGATCTCCTATAGAGATATTGTCTACCAACCCGTCCTAGGCTTGGCCAACCAACATGCTTAGCATTGGTTGACTGCCAAAGCACCGCAGGATTGTCTCCATACAGGAATCGCCACGGAAAATATAACTCCACGCATCGCCGTACTTGATCGCCCATTGAAATATTGTTTAACAATATTCTCCGCCACTGTGTTGTGGGAATCGCAAGCCTAGCCTAATCGGGGGCTTGTTGATCCTCCCTTCCGGCGCTTGGCCAACCTACCTAGCATGGGTTGACTGCCAAAGCACCGCCGGACTCCATACAGGAATCGCCACGGAAAATATAACTCCATGCATCGCCGTACTCGATCGCCCATTGAAATATTGTTTAACAATATTCTCCGCCACTGCGTTGTGGGAATCGCAAGCCTAGCCTAATCGGGGGCTTGTTGATCCTCCCTTCCGGCGCTTGGCCAACCTACCTAGCATGGGTTGACTGCCAAAGCACCGCCGGACTCCATACAGGAATCGCCACGGAAAATATAACTCCATGCATCGCCGTACTCGATCGCCCATTGAAATATTGTTTAACAATATTCTCCGCCACTGCGTTGTGGGAATCGCAAGCCTAGCCTAATCGGGGGCTTGTTGATCCTCCCTTCCGGCGCTTGGCCAACCTACCTAGCATGGGTTGACTGCCAAAGCACCGCCAGACTCCATACATGAATCGCCACGGAAAATATAACGCCATGTATCGCCTTACTCGATCGCTAATCGAGATATTGTTTACCAATATTCTCAGCCACCACGCCGCGAGAGTCGCAAGCCTAGCCTAATCGGGGGTTTGACGACCATCCCATCCTCCATCCTGGGCTTGGCCAACCTGCGTGCTTAGCACTGGTTGACAGCCGAGGCACCACAGGATCATCTCCATCCACGAATCGCCATTGAAATCACAATGACATCGAGCGTCGCCTTATTTTTAATCGCCAATAAAGATATTGCCCGCGATCATACAATCCTCCCCTCCTGCATGCCTCGATGCTCTCATTCCGCCAAATTACAAAAAAAGGGGGGGCAAAGATCGGGAAGACACGTCTCCCTCCCTAGAAAAATCTGAAAGATATACCCCAATGGGGAAACACACTCCCTTTCTAGGGAAATCTGGAAGACACGCCCCTCACCTAAAAGCGACGCCCTCTCACACGCCTAAGCAGTCACGCAACTCCGCCGAAAGAAGAAAAAAAGGGAATTTTTTATGCAGTTTGGCGAAACGACAACCAAAGGCAAAATGGAAAATACAAACGAGAGATTGCAAGCCAAGGATACTGCATACATTCACTACCAAAAGTCTATTACAGAATAGGCAGGAAAAGCACAAAAAAAGATAGGCAAACTGCCGAAGGATTCTTCCTCCAAATTTTCCGTTACCAAAGGTTCATTACATATGAAGATCATTACTACCATTACTAATGTTCATAAAACATGATGGTTCAAGACATTAAAAAGGAAATGAGCATCAACAAAACAAGAGTGAACCACCCGGCGCCCAATCCGTCTTCACCGCCGCGACCCTTGACCGGCGTGACTAGACATATCGAAGTCTCCCGAGAGGGCACTCTCGCGCTCGGCTACTTCACCTTCAAGTTTTTTCTTCCTCTTCCTCAACCGCGCTGCCGTTACTTCAACCTCCTCCAATTCTTTACTTACTTTCTCCAACCGATCCCGTCAAGCCGGGAGCTCAAGAAGAAAAGCCATTTGATCTATCCTCTTACGGAGCCAATCAACCTCCAATTGATAACTTCCCAACGCAGCCAAACCATCGTAAACAGATATAAACTCCTCAGGCGTAGCTTTTGGCAAACTGACATCCTCCAGTAATTCCACAAACGACACCAAGGAAATTAACGCCAACCTCCTAGAAAAGGTACTCATGTTGCCAAGCCGAACAAAGGTACTGGGCCACTGAAAAAATATGTCGGACAGCAAAGGTCGATGCTCCTCCCGGGCCTCGACAAACAACATACTAGTCTGCAACGTCACCTTCTCCTTCGTCTCCAAAGTCACAATGACACTCCCATCGGGATAGCGTGCCATCATAAAGTTACCCTTTCTCCACCAACGACGACTACTGCGCAGCCTTCCCTCATTTGTCTCATCCTGCAAGCTCGAAGAATTCGGCAGAAGTGACTCGCCACCATCACCTCCCTCCATTTGATTAAACTCCACCTGGCCCTCCTCGGCCTCCTCCTCACCCTCCTCCTCCTCCTCTTGGTCATCATCATGGTTATTATCCTCACTCCCTCCTTCTTCCCCTTCCTCCTCCTCCATGTCTTCTTCTTCACTCGGCACCACACCCGACGAACGCATGTGATGGAGTGATTTACCCTTCCATGGATGAGACCCCACCATAGCCGATCCCCCCTCATCCCCCCAGATATCATTCATAACTCCATGCACCGCCACATTTTGATCGAAAGTGCCTATCGCCTCCAAAGAATCGGAACGCACCTCCAAACCTCCTTCGGCCGCCATTGTTGAAACCTCCACTCGTGGTGTTTTCACCACCTCTTCCATAGCATCAGGTTGAATCGCTTGCGAGCTCTCCTCATTACCCTTCCCCGGCTGAGGCACACTCTCAGAGGCCACTCCCTCCTCCCCCCAGATATCGTCCATACCTCCATGCACCGCCGCATGTTGATCTACGGTACTTGCCACCTCTCCGGAATTGGAAGGCACCTCCGAACCTCCTCCAGTCTCCATCTCCGGGACCTCCCCTTGTGATGTTCTTGTCGCCTCCTCCACACCACCCGGTTGAACCGCCTTCGAGCTCTCCTGATCTCCCTTGGAAGCCTACAAAAAAAGGGTGCAACAACAGCATCATTACACTAGAAATTTCGCAATATTTTTTTAAAGACATGCGAAGGCAACGAATTCCAACCTTTCTTCGCTTGCTGAACTTGGTCACCTCCACCGCATCTCTCGCAGGCCTCTTTGAAGTATGCTTACTACTCGATCGTGCTCCCTTTGCCTGGCCCTCTCCATCTCGGTCACTCAAAGATACACTACCACCCACATCCTTCTCCACAGTGCCGTATGTATTTTTGAGATGCTCTCTCACCCTCCCCAATACCTCCTCCTTCACATATAACGACCGGGCACCAAACGACGCAAGGGCCGGATCCTTCACCTTCGTCAGACATAACTCACCATCCTGGCTCATTACATCCTCCACTTCTAAAGACACAGGGACTCCTTTCACATATTCCATGAAGCGTACCAGGTTATCCCTCCAATACTCCCTATAAAGTTTTGTACATCCTCCCAGCCTTTTAGCCCCAGGCAACGTGATCGTATTCATTGACCTAAGCTCCGCCGGGAAGGCCGATTTCAAGAACCTCTTCCACACATCTCCCACACCCCCTGATGGAAAAAATGGTTTCGGCACCCCCTGATCAAACCCAAATTGGCGTGCAACCCTCATCGGATCATAAATCACAGAACCATACTTTCCATTCACAAAATATGGTAACTCCCCCCTCATCATACAACTCATCCTAAAAAGCTCCGTTGTGGATGCATCATCTTTATTTGCAAAGGCCACCACATCCTCCTCCGAGTACACGTTAAAAGGAAAAACCCCCTTCGGCGTGTTCACGTACGGTCGGGCAACAAACTCTCCCTCAACATCAAGAACATCGGCAATACTACCCCGCACATCCCGGACGCCACTTCCTGACCATCGCGCTGACCGGCACACATTCTGGCCCGTTTCCCCCTTACCTCCACCATCATCCGCCCCAAAATCATTTGGCTCCGGTGCAACCCTAGGAAACTGCTCAAATAAGAACATATGAAGAAAGTTGGTGGCCACATAAATCGGCAAGTCATACCTCCCACACGAACGTCGCGCCGCATCGTGAAGCATATCCAATCTTTTGAACAAAGTTCCCAAAAACAACGGGGCCAACGGTACGGACTCCTCGGAAGCAAGGATCGCCGCAAGCTCAAATAAGGCCGTATCAACACCATCCTTCGGAGGACCAGGAAAAATGTACCAAGTTAGCCAATAGGCTAAGAACGCTGCCAAGTGAGCCGATTCTTTCAATCCCGGCCCGTCCGTCACTACATGAGCTTCCTCCCCGGCCTTCGACACACCCAAATCCTTGTACCAATATCGTGCCCATTCAGTAAAGGTATTCTTCACTCCATTGTGGCCCTTCTCCCGGCGAACGGATTTTCGCAGTGCATCGACCATATCTTGTTGAGAAGGAGAAAGTCTCCCGGCGGACGGGTCAACTTTTCCTAACATGGGCAACCTCAACAGACAGCCCACATCCTCCAAAGTGGGTCCGGTCTCACTCCAAGCTACCGGAAGAGTATGAGAATTGGCACTCCATCGGGACACTACAACATCCATCCACTTCCGCTCCCGCAAAACCACCAACCGCAAACTGTTCACCACGGCACGATGGACGTTGGCTTTTCGTAACAACTCCACAAAATCGGCATTCCCCAAAATATCATTCGCCCAAGTCACAAAAGCAGTAGGAGGAACAACGTAATTCCTGTAAGTAGACAAGCAGTGTGGAAATTCACCACGCTCAACCTGGAACCTCAGCACTAACTCGGGAGAAATAAAACAGCCCTCCTCCGTCGAAACCTCCTTGTCCCTAACAACGGCTCGTCAACCACTTTCCCAATCCCTGCATCCGCCTCTATTAAATGCCACAGTTTATCACCGCCGCCAAGATAGGGTGCTCGGAACCAAAATTCTAGACCAGGCACAGGAGGAGGTGGCTTGTCTTTCTCCGTTTTAAGAGATTTATGGGATTTGAGAGCCGCGGAAGAAGCACATTCCTGCCGCGACTCCACCACGGCCCCGGCACGACTAGTGACGAGAAGCTTGGGTCGCGCCGTCATACCTTTCAACAATAATATATCCTCACCCCGGCACCTGTTAGCCAATTACCAAACAAGACAATCAAGATTCAACTTCGTGAGGGAAGGGAGCCGCGTGCATCCCTTTTGCACCCTTGGCAAGAATAGTGTACAACTTTCTAAAGCGTGATAAAAAAAATTTACCTCTAAGAAGCGTTCGGCACAGTCACGATGTCTTTCAGCACACACCCTCACCTCCCCGATAACCCACACGTACGAAGCCAACTCTTGCCGAAGACCCAAACCCCCACAGTTTGAACTCCCCACGTCGATCACCCCCTCCTCCCACCGATCGCCCCCTCCGCCCACTTACCTAGCCGAAACCCCACCGAAATACCTACCGACCGACCCCCACAACGATCCCACCCCCTTTTTGGCCAAAATCTCCAAACTCCTCAAACCCCTCCCGCCGAGCTCCCCTTCCTGCCGACACACCCACCTCCCGCCGACACCCACTTCCCACCGACCCCCCCTCCCGTTGGGGCCTCTACCCGCCGAAACCCTTTCGCCCTCCTTCGGCCTGAAACCCTCTCGTCCACCTCTCGGTCCGGAGCTACCTCCTCTCCTCTCGGTTTCTCTCCCTCCGCTCCCTCTCGGTTTCCTCCTCTCTCTCTTACCTCCCTCACCAAAGGAAAGACAAAAGGGGGAAGAGCTATTATAAAAAAGGGATTGGAGGAGAGACTTTGGGACTATAGTTTTGTGAGACTTGGCGGAGGACCACACCTCCCTCCTAAATTTAATTTTTTTCGGAGGTGTAGGACTCGGATTAACTTCGGATGTCACCTCCTCCCTCTGCAAATAACCCACTTCCTCCGGGAAGATCAAAATTTTACAAGTCCAGGAAGTTCACTTTCTCTCTCTAAAAAAATATCAAGGCTCTTTTAACCTCTCTTTTGGGATAAAAGTGAAAAATGAGAAGGTAAAATGAATTTATACTACTCCTCCACGCAAACTGAAGAATCACACCATTTTTGGAACGCAAGGACGTCCTTTCATACTCCTAACTCTGATCAGATGTGAATCCTTCCATAAAAACATGCTGCGAAGATCCGGTGGTGTACAAGGGGACATGATTGCCCGCACACACTCACCTCGCAACATGAGTACATGCGTGCAAGGAGACATTAACGCAGGCATACGATATACATTGCATCCGGACGAGCATCCTAAAAAAAAAAAATTTCTTCTGGCGCCCCATCCTAGGAGGAATGAGGTTCCCTCCACGGTTCAATTATGCCCGCACACACTCACCTCGCGACATGAGTATGTGCGCGCAAGGGGACATTAATGTGGGTATACGATATATCTCGCAACCGGATGCACCTTCTCCAAGAACCCCGTCAGTGACCATTTCCTGGAGGAGCAAGGCCTCCTCCACAAAGTTCAACCTCCAGCAGGAGCATGCCTCCTCCACAAAGCTCATCCCCAGGAGGAGCATGCCTCCTCAACAACGCTCACCTCCAGGAGGAGCATGCTTCCTCCACAAAGTTCACCTCCAGGAGGAACATGCTTCCTCCACAAGATTCACCTCCAAGAGGAAGCATGCTTCCTCCACAAAGTTCACCTCCCGGAGGAGCATGCTTCCTCCACAAGTTCCACCTCCCGGAGGAGACATGCTTCCTCCACAAAGTCCACCTCTAGGAGGAGACATGCCTCCTCCACAAGATTCACCTCCAAGAGGAGGCATGCTTCCTCCACAAAGTTCACCTCCCGGAGGGGCATGCTTCCTCCACAAAGTTCACCTCCAGGAGGAGCATGCTTCCTCCACAAGATTCACCTCCCGGAGGAGCATGCCTCCTCCATAAAGTTCACCTCCCGGAGGAGCATGCTTCCTCCACAAGTTCCACCTCCCAGAGGAGACATGCTTCCTCCACAAAGTCCACCTCCAGGAGGAGACATGCCTCCTCCACAAGATTCACCTCCAAGAGGAGGCATGCTTCCTCCACAAAGTTCACCTCCCGGAGGGGCATGCTTCCTCCACAAAGTTCACCTCTAGGAGGAGCATGCTTCCTCCACAAGATTCACCTCCCGGAGGAGCATGCCTCCTCCACAAAGTTCACCTCCAGGAGGAGCATGCTTCCTCCACAAGATTCACCTCCCGGAGGAGCATGCCTCCTCCACAAGATTCACCTCCTGGAGGAACATGCCTCCTCCACAATGTTCACCTCCAGGAGGAGCAAAGCTTCCTCCACAAATTGCATCTTCGGAGGAGCAAGGTTTTCTCCAAGAATTCTCCACCCATGGAGGAGTGAGGTCACCTCCGGACACCTCACCTCCTCCGCAACACTTCGAAGACTCCGAATACTTAAAGGCGACTCTATACACCATCCTAGGCCGGGAGCAGGGCCTAGGTACCCCGCTCGGGACCTACGGAGGAATGTGGCTTGGAGGCTAGAGCAAGGGGTTTGTCAAGGAGGACGAGCTTGCCTCCGGCAAGCTCTAACTTGACCGGTCCTAGAGAGAGAGGGGGCATTGACCGCCATCTGACATCTCGAAAGAAGTATCACACCTACCGCCTGGCACCTCGAAGCTCGTATCATACCTCGCCTGACTCGGCAGATGATACGGGTCTCCATGCATCACCAAAATAGCCTCTGTCGGCTCCTTGGTTACAAGCCCCAAGGCCTGACTTAGGACTAAGAGAGGAAAAGGGGTCAACCTCCACTCTGTCCACCAATGGGGAGGAGCCCTACACCTGGCTCTCCCTCATCTCCAAGGCTCATATAAAAGACAAGCATTCAATACCGATCAACAACCATTCAAGACACATAACTAGCACTTACTCTCCACTGCCATCCCTCTCTCTCTTTAAGTCTGCCCCGAGCTCTCTCCTCCTCCACCTCCGGTGGTTCCCGAGCACCATCGTAGCAACCGCCATATACCCGGAGGGCGACCTCAGGTACTCTTCCCGCTCCTACCTCCCACAGTAAGATACATGCAATGCACTTTGTTACGTTTACGACTATGGTGCAGCACCTGCATTTTGGTGCATTCTTCTTCCTTTCTCCAGTCATTAGTCCGTCACATTCCTAATAAATTCTTTTATTACAACATATTAAGTACACATTAAGGCATATCAGTTTGTGTTGAGCACTAACATAACCATTTACATCTTCCACGGCATTTGGAAGACTCACATACTTCTGGTCGACATTATGTCTTTCATACATTTTAATGGAAGAGCACTTGTTTTTGGGCCAACGAAAAGGTTTTCCTTCTGAAAGTCTTTCCAAATTGCATTGTTAGCCACGGCCTCTCATCATGTGGAATCCACGTCTTGTCAGTGAGGATGTTGGAGTAGGGTTCAATGTCCGGAAGTTGCGGCGCTCCTTTTTAAGGTATCTGTTCCTCATTTGTTATTCAACTATTCAATTTCCTTGCCTCCTTTTCTCTTATGAGTTAGTTTTTTGAACCAATTCTGTTCAAAACACCTTACTCCTACCATTTGTCGCATTCTGAGTAATTCAAAAAACCTAGAGACATTTGCATACATTACTAACACCAAAGACAATGAGACGTTGCTCTCTGGGAGTGTGTGTGTGGTGGGCACATATGCTTGGGGTTACAATGTTGAGTACGTTTCACTAAAATCGTTCATGCATGTTTGACAGTTTTCCGTAAAAAAATCATAGTATTATGTTGGCCCGGTAATGGTAAAATTTGTGTTGTTTATCATGCAGCACTTTCACAACAGTTTACTCGATGAGACCTTTGCCATCTGGTGCTGTGTTCAGATGTTATCCTGGGTAAGGGCTAAACTTTTCGTATTATCAGACCTAGGCCTGTCTAGTATGAATGTGGTGTTACCAGAATTTAGCAATTTATATTTCAAAACCTACATTCTGAAACAAGGTACTATCTCATTCTCGAATTATAACTATAGCAATCCAATGCTCACCCCCAATGTTTTTCTAATTCTGGGGAGGAAAAAATCAGATTTTAAAATAACAAAAAAAAAAAAAAAACCCAACCGTACGATCCTTGAAATGTGCTTGACACACATAATTTATTGCTTAAAAGGAACCTTGTTTTAATAGCATAACGTATAGAAACCTACCCTCGCCATACCACAATTCATATATGGTGTATCACGTTCCCATCCCTTGTACAAACACAATCTATGTTCCTGGTAACATAAGCTCAGTGTCTTATCTATGCCATGGCCAAAGCAATACCAGCCAAACAGTAGCTCAGCCTTGTTCCAATGCACCAGAATAATATAACGGAGAGAGATCATACACTGTCTAGGTACCGTTTAATTCTGTTGTAAAGTGCACTATGTAATATGCTTAGATTATGTTTAGCATGATTACGTATGTACGTCTACGTATGTCTACCTGTATGAGACCGGTATGAGGTTCAGGTGAGAATTTGAAAATAATTTGAGGAGCACTTTTTGTTCTGTGAACCCTTGCACTGTGTTTGGATGGTGGATTTGTGGAGGAAATTCACCAAAAGAAAGGAAAATCATAAGGAAATTAAAAATAGTAGTTTAGCTTCTTTATCCCATCATCATCTTTACCTTTCTCTTCCCTCCGTAAATCCCTCCACAAATATATGATCCAAACATGGTCTAACTGAATTCTGCCTCAATGAAGCCAAATTTCTGCGTCAATGAGTAGCTAGAACAATTTAGCTTTCTACGAAAAAAATTCCAACAAAAACCCAATGAACTAAATGTGCCTAACTGTCAATTTTTTGATGCTTTACTAGACTATGGAAGGTGTTTTATGATGATAAGGATAGGCCAAACCGGTATCTGCTTGCCAAAGAACTAATAAGCCGTCCCGATGCAGAAGATCTTGAGGTTTGTTTCTTACAAAAATTTCTGCTAGTATCACGCGGAAAATTATGTTGGCACTCCAAAAATTGATGCGGGGCACTCCAAAATCAGTGTAATTCCAAAACCACTTTCCTTTGTTTTTTGGAGTGCTTTCATCAATTTGGAGTGTCAATATCATTTTCTCACGCTATTTAGTCATCAATTCATCAGTTGGGTTGTGTATGGCATAAATACTACTATGGGTTTGTTAATTGAAAGAACCCATTTAAGTTCTTGTTGGACTGTTCTGTAGATAATCTATGGCAAGGTAGAGGAGAACTCAGAGAATGGCCCATCATTTTTTGATAGAGCAGCCGGCATCTTCTCTTCAGTAAATCGGTTCATGAAAGCCATCTCGAGATGATGATTTTTTTCATGTCACAAAGGAAATAGGAAATTGGCTGGTCATCGTTGGGCGATTTGTACTTTGATGTCGATTTGTACTTTGATGTCCTTTTCACATTTGAGTCTGTTTCTTAATCTGTTAGCGGACCATTAACGCCTGTGAGGGCACTGTGTGATATGAAATCCGTATAGCAACATGTAAATCCTTTCTCGAGCTAAGCTCTTTCTTATTTTTCTCTCCATCTCTAAATAAGTGTTTTAATTGTGGATGTGATTTGGTCAAAAATTGGATAATGCAACCGGGAAAAAAGATAACAGAAACCTCCTAATCTCTCTCTCTCTCTCTCTCTCTCTCTCTATATATATATATATATATAACAAAAACCTCCTAATCTGGCCCCTCTCTCTCTCACTTGAAAACCTCCTAATCTCTCTCTCTCTCTCTCTCTCTCTCTCTCTCTCTTCACACACAAAACCGCCATGGATCAACCACCACAGCTCCAACCCCCCAAAACCTTCTACCTCCGAAGCCTCCTAATGTGGCCTGTCATCTTCGCGATACTCGTCCACAATCTCTTCCCCAACCATTTCCCCTCCCAAGTCTACACCAACTCCTCCCAATGGACCAAACTCCTTTTCTGCTACCTCATCTCCCTCTTCGCTTTCCCTCTCCTCTACACCATCGTCTTCACTCGCGTCGCCTCTCTCAAGCGCCTCTTCATCACCCACCTCTGGGTTTCTGTCGCCATTGTCCTTTACAATGCGGCATATCTCAGGTGTATGGCCATCCTCGACCCTATCCCTGAGATGGATCTGATTCAGATTTTGGTTCAACTTCTTGCCATTTTTGTGAGTGTATTTCTGCTTCATACCGATGATGTGTCGTTGTGGCGCTTTGCTACATTGCCTGAACCCGGTGATGGAGCTGTTGCTGCAATGGAGAAAAGCTATCCAGTGATTTGCAGCATTAATGGGGTTTTTTTCACGTATTTGTTCATGTGTACTAAGTTGGTTAGTATAAGAATTGTGAAGCGGTAATACCTGCTAATATTACTCCTTCTAATTTATGTACATTGGCAGGCATATGATTCGTGTTTTGTTTGTTCTGTTTCTTAATTCGAACTTCAAGAGCTAGCGTATATTTGTCCATGTTTTCTGAATATTTCGAAGTACATCTATCCTCATCTATTTCAAAGTTCATCTTCTCTTCAGTATTCATCTTCTCTTTCAGTAAATAGGTTCATGAAAGTCATCTCAAGATGATTTTTTTCGTGTCTTTAAGGAAATAGAAAATTGGCTGGTCATCGTGTGGCGATTTGTACTTTAATGTCCTATTACACTTGAGTCTGTTTCTTAATCTGTTAGCATTTTATATCCTGTGTCGTATAAAATCCCTACAATAACATGTAAAAGTCCTTTGTCGAGATAAGCTCTTTCTTTATTTACAGTACCGTAGTATTTATCAAGAAGGTTAATAGTTGCGAGCCTATGTTTATGTAAGTTGGCCCAAACACTTTGAGTGGTCAAAAAAAAAAGTTTGTAAGTTCGTGAAAAGTTTTAGTTGTGGAACAATCTTTGAGAGAAACAAATGAGGTATCGTTTTCTCTCAATGAGGTATACGGTACGTTTTCTCTCAATGAGGTATACGGTACCTTCTCTCAATGAGGTATACGGTACCTTTACCCGCGACTCTTTCGTTTCTACAAGAAACCAACTTTTGCAGTTTTACCTGTTTGCAGTTTTACCTGTTTGCTCGTGGCATTGGTTTTTAGTAGTTTAAGCAAATCCGAAGACTAATTTGTTTAGTTTGGTTTTTTCTTGTGAATGACTTTTTTTTTAGGTTAATACAAAACATGGGTACTATGTTTTTGCACAAAGTTAGCATTGGAAAATGATTTGCCGCTTTTTGATTCATTTCTCTTGTTTCTGTTTCTCAAGCCAATTTGGCCGTGTAGCCTATTTAGGCTTTTTAGAAGATCAAAAAAAAATAAAAAAAACAAGGCATAAGTGTTGCACTTCCCTATGGAAAACTAAAAGGCAAAAGGCCAAACATTCAGATCCTGTTGTTCAAATCAAGTCATTATTCTGTTTCCATCCTCGAAAATTCCCTGGGAAGATCCATACTAGCACTTTACTCTTTACTAATGAAAAGAACATACTAACCAGTCCTTCCATTGCTTCTTAGACTTGTCAGTACTAGCAGTGATCACAAAATGAAGTTATTTCCATATCAAACAATTTGCATGTAATTCAGGGATAACCGTATTCATTTATACTTCCACATCCAGAATCTCCTTCACTTTCGTTTGTATATAAGATCAATGAGAAGACTCATAGGACCAAGCAAGGTCAAAAGGCAATTTTCTGTTGAATTTCATTTCACCAGCCTAATGATTAAAGTAGTAGCTGTAGTATATACTATATATATACCTTTCAAATAGCTCTGGTTCAAATTTCCCCATCCAATGACACTGCCATGGAGTGCAATGTTGAGTTTGGGGGGCGAAGCAAAGTTTGAAGCAGCATCTCACTGTTGAAATATCAGAGCCAGTCTACGTGTTCTGTTGAAACCTTGGGCTGCTTCTTTGGCCTCTGGTAACGGTTATTCTCAAATCTAGCTTTGATGATAAGCGAGTAAAGCAACTCTGCCTCAGCTGAGGTGTCGTAAGGCATATCCAAGATACTACAAAATCAAGCAACCATATATCAAGTTAAGGTAATTAAGAAGCATTTCATAAAAAACATGTTTTATGTGGCATGTGGAGCATTTCTATTTAATCATAGCTAATGAATTCAACTACACATTCCATCAAGCTTAGGTGTGGGCGCAAGTCAAGCTTCTTTGTTTCACGCAAGGATAGAGACATGATTTTTGCCCAGTCGTTATGCACAAAAATTTCAAATTTGACTCAATGACTGAGTGAAATCAAATATAACAAGTTCTGAAATGGAAATTCCATGAGTGTCTTATACAGTTAGTTGTACGAGATGCAAATCTCACTTCTAAATTTCTGCCCTCAATCACAAAATCCAAAATTCCACCCTTAATCACAAAATCCAAATTCCTCCCCCATGGTCTCTACTCTCGATTTCTTCCTGCCCTATTCCTACCCACTAAAAGACTTCCATCTCAAGTCTAAACTTAGACCTAGTTCTGCAGTTTATTGACCTTAGCACCAAAAAAAAAAAAAGGAAAGGAAAGAAAAGAAAAATTATAATTTGGGGAAATTTTGTTCCTATGTAAATTTCTTAATTTCAAAAACTTAGTGGGGGCCAATAGCCCCTGCAGTCCATATAATCAATTTGCCCGTGGCATCACATCAGCTGCAACTTGCAACATTTGAGTCGTTCCCCTCTGTTATTTTCAATTTTGTTTTCCTTTCATAGAAGTTTTATGTATAATAACTCCATAGAGAGTTCACAAAATCTCCAGAAAAAAGTGCAACTATGTTAATACCTGTCAAGTAACTCCTCTAGAATAACTCTCTGCGACGGAGTTACATAATGAATACAACTTCTTGGGCACTGACCAACTGCAAGCTGAACCTTGTAATCTCCTCCAAGTCCTGTTATGTGGACCATAGTTATCAATAGACCGAAATTATCAATAGACCTCGTCTGTCATATTTTTATGATCACCCATTGAATGCCTTCTCTCTTCCCTTCCTATTGTGTTTTATGTACAACTGCAATCACAGACAAAAAAAGAAGAAGCAATGGCCGAACCTCGAGAAGTTGCACGTGCAGTTCCTGTTGAGGAAGCAAACCTGAAGGCATGAGGTGCTCTATCTACACATGAATATGGGCATCCTGGATACAATTTACACAAGGGCAAGTCAGAAAAGGCAAAAATGAATGGGGAGAAATTTATAGCCCTTGGAGCATACTACTCAACTCAACTCAAGAAGCCTTTATCGCACGAGAAAAGCATGTTCTGCATAACGTATGGTAAAAGAAATGTTGGCCATCCTTCAATTAATTGGCTAATAACGTATGGTGTTTTACTATCACACGCGAAAAGCATGTTCTGCATACCATGCATAATAGTATGTAATAAGTCACAGTGAGAGCTTCGCAATGCTTTTTGAAGGATAAAGATTTAGTTTACAGATACTAGATGAATCTTCAAGAAAGGCCGAATTAATGTGCTTCCATCTTTGGGATAAATATGAGCGACCACATATTGCGAAAATTCAAGTCTAAACAGGTTGCTGAACGTGAAATGTTTTCAGCCCTGGCAATTATAAGAATGTACAAGGAGTAGACTAATGAGTTCTTATGTATAACAGAATTCAAGGCTCTCTACAAGTTGTTCTTTTCAAGTGGGCATCCAAATGGGTAACTGTCAATGAGTAATTACTTAGAAGTATCGCATTATAATAATAGCATTACTCTGCAATATAATGATCTGATACTAAGAGGTCGTGTGGTGTGGAATATTACACTTATCTTTTATGACCTTTTGATGCATTCTGAGTTAAGTCAGACAAGTTGGTAACAATTTCACTCACCCTGAAGCAACAATATCTACCGTAAACCACTATGTCCTACTCGGGAAAGAAAAACCATTCCTCACAAACAGACGCCCACTTAGGACATTTCAGAGTTTCTTGACTTCCATTTCATACTTGGAAGCAAGTCAAACTGAGGAAAATATATATCTACCACTCTTGTTTAATTACACAACCTTTTTAATCATTGATGCTGGAAGGTTAAAGCTGAGACGCTTTGATGGAGATATTGGTACCTTTTCCAACACAAAGAACCTCGTTAACAAAAACATCAAATGCTTCACATTCTGGTTCTCCAAAGGGATCAAGACATTCCCTACAAATGCATATCACAGTTAGAATTGCATACGGAGCTGCATATGATAAACAAAGGAAGGAAATATGAAGGCTCAATCTATCAAAAGCAAGGACCAACAGATAATGTAATGAGGCAAGTCAACTCATACTGAATATATTGTGCTCAGTAAAATGTACTCCCTCCGTTCCTTTTTAAGTGTCCTACTTTGTAATTCCAACTTATTAAGGAAACATCATCATTATTCCTTTCACATCAATTTTTACCTTCAGTTTCCAAAATTATCCTTCATTTCCACCCATTAACTCTATACCTATTAACTTTTCAAAAGGAAAAATGATAATTGTACAAAGTTTTACCCATAAATTTTCAAAATGGACACTTATTAAAGGACAGACCAATATGGAACACTGGACTCCTATTTGGGGACGGAGGGAGTAGTTAAATAAGGCACAAAGGATTGAAAAGCCGATAAAAAACAGTAAATATTTGAGGTAATACTACGAAACAACCCCTTCCCTCCCACCAGAAAAGAAAAAAAAAAAAAAAGAGGAGGAAAAAGAGCACTCACTTTACCTTTCAATGATCTCTGTTTTGGAGTACTCGGATAAGATCTGCACAAAGTATATGCACAAGCACAATGTTCACTAACCCTTCCATTCACAAAATGCTTAGAGTTTTACAACTTCGTTTCATGGAAACGATTCGCCATATGAAGACCATACATAAAGAAGATACAGAAGAAAAAAGGAAGCTCACCCAATGGCAATGCGTAACTTTAGGATTAGAAATGTTATCGCCAAAAGTAGCTCAGGTAATACACATACATTCTTATATTTGACAAAGTCATAACCAGTCATAATGTTATTTAAAATTCTTCAAACTCTTTAGATCTTTCCTAGCATGTGGAAGTGCAGTTCTTTGGAGTTCCAAGAGAAAGCTCCATAACTCGGTCTTTATTCACTACAACATTAGCTTTGGATGGTTCTGCATCTTTAATGAATCTTTTCTACCTTTTTCTTCACCTGTCCCAACTAGTGAATTTTCAGTTGAGGGTGCACGTTTACACTTAACTTACTGAACAACTTCCGTTTTCGGTATCAAACCAATAGTAATTCACGTGGTCTTAACAGTTCTTATAAACTGGCTGTCAAAGCATGTTCAAAATTTGTCCTAGAGTCAATGCACCAACTGGAACACTTTAGCTCCATTTTTTTCAGTATCAAAAGATGTACTTCGAAATATATTCTTCACATAAAACTTTTTACAGTAGAAAATATGTTTATTTGTCTTATTTTTCAGTACTTGGCCGGTACCTTAACAAAAAGTTCTCAAAACAAAAACTTCGCAATTTCAGGGAGCGCCAAACCATTTTAAAGAGCAATGCTAATGTGTGTATGTGTGGGTGTGGGTGGGTGTGCGGGTGTGTGTTGGTCCCTTTTGTGCTCTTCATGCTGCAGTTTTCAGCAGAAAGAAACGGAAAATGACACATCAGGAAAATACTGCAAGGTCACAAGGGTCTGACACATCTGGAAAATGACTTCTGGATGTGTAAGCCATAAGTTGCTTAACGTATTTGGAAAATTATTTTCACTACCCTATTTGATGAATGCAATTTCTTTTTTGTATTTCAACAGATTGAAGGTACATAAACAGAAAGTCTACACACACATACAATCTGTGCACAATGCACAGATTGTGCACAGATTTTGTTGTGGGGCCCACCACGGGTCCCACACAAATCATCTGAGCCGTTCATTAAATGTAAAACATTTTTTCAAGGGTCCCCGTAAAAAATAATCTCAATCCGATTACTATAGGTGCCCGATCCAATCATATAACTTTTCATTATCCGGAAATCTGAATGAAAAGTTAGATGGTTGGATGAAGCACTTATAGGTATTGAATTGAGCTTATTTTTTATGGGGACCCTTGAAAAAATGTTTTACATTTAATGAACGGCTCAGATGATTCGTGTGGGACCCGTGGTGGGCCCCACAACGAAATCTGTGCATAATCTATGCACAGATTGCTGTGTGTGTAGCACAATTCGTACATAAAAGCCACTCAAATAAACAGTGCATCCATCAAAAGATGGACTTATACATACCGTTTCCTACTGAAAAACACACACACACACACAAAAAGGAGTGCATTTATCAAGTAGGGGAGTTTAAAAATCAATTCTCAAATATTTCCATAAAATACTCTTTGCACTTTTCGGATGTCCAAACACCGGAAAATAACAAGTCTTTTAACAAACATAGTCAACAGAAAAACAAATGGTGCCTTAGAGAAGCTCCCAGAGGATGGAAGCCAAGAAGGTTTCATTTAACGTGCTAAACTTGACTGACTTACCAACTTGAATTTCTTGCTTGTTCAAGACCTTACGAGGCTCGGCAAAACAAGGGATGGATAGGCTTTACCTAGGAACGTAAACTGGACTCCATGGACAAGATTCATTCTGGATATGGCATATACCACCCAAATTTTGAATCTACACTGTACACCTCAAGTACGGTTCTAGTTGAATATTGTGTGTACTGCTAGAATATAGTTGGACTTAGTCCCACATTGGTTGCTTATGTTATGTAACTAGTAGCCACATAATATAAATAAAGCTCACTTGTGTTAGGGTTAGTTAACACTCTATACACTTTTCCTTCTTTCTCTCATAACATGGTATCAGAACTAGGTCATGGGTGGCCTCACATCGTGTGGTCAAGTCTCCGTCGCCCGAGTCAACTCATCAATTCATACCTCCACGTGCATTCGGGCTGCACATGAGAGGTCGCCTGAGTCAAATCTCCTAGTTTCTCAATTCGTACCTCCACGTGCATCCGGGCTGCATGTGAGGGGGAGTGTTAGACTCGTCACACATCACTCATTTAAGCCACCCAAACTTGGTTAATATATTCTAGAGATTACTCCACCTATTGCCAATTGATTTTAGGTTGGAAACCTTCAAGAAATTTAACAATCCTAAACCACCACAACCCTAGCCTAAACCCTAGCCTCTATACATAATCCCTTCAATCCTAGCCTAAACCCTAGCTTCTGTACATAATCCCTAAAATCACAATCCTAATCCTTGTCTCTGCCTTCGCTTTAACCCTAATCCTAGTTCACAGATACTGTTCATCGCCTTTACTGTTCATTACTGTTTGGTTCTGTTCCGTTACTCTTATGCATTGATTGTTCTAGTAATTTTGGATTTTTGGTCAATCTACAGTTTATCCTCTCCAATAGATGGTAGTTTGGGTATGTTGAAGTCTAATTTCAGTTGTTGGATTGTGTTGAGTTATTTGATCTATGTTGGCATATGAGCTCTTGGTTGTTGCTCAATATTGGGATTATGTTGTTTGGTGGCTACTTTGATTTTGTTTAAGTAGTTGGATGCATGCGTTGTCGTGCCCCTTGGTCGTTAGCAGATCAATCAATTCTTTATTTCTTGTTTATTGGCCATTTGTTGGTGGAGTATTTGGTTGGTTGATCTATCGGTAGTTGATTAGTTGCCTCTCATTGTAAGGTGATATGTTTGCAATGAAATCTGGTTCTGATTCTACTTCCACTGATTCTGATGATTTTGGTTCTTCATTTAGCCGTGGCCTTGGTCGCAGCCGTGATTATGGGTACAGTGGTCGTTTTGACCATGTTTTTGGTGGTCATGATTCTGGTCGTTGTAGATTTAGTCGTACAGGTCGCATGTCAAGGGGAGATGGTCATAGTCGCAGCCGTGATTGTGGGTACAGTGGTCGTTTTGACCATGTTTTTGGTGGTCATGATTCTGGTCGTTGTAGATTTAGTCGTACAGGTCGCATGTCAGGGGGAGATGGCCATAGTCGAGGCCAAGGTTCTAGACTTTGTACTTATTGTGGGGGAACTAATCATACGGTGGAGCATTGCTATGATCTACATAGTTTTCCTCAAGCTCATCGGGTTACTTCTTCCAAGGATATTAGGCAGGTTGCACGCTCCACTGCTATGGTGACTATTCTATGGAGGAGTACCAACGCCTTGTGTCACTTCAAACAAGTTCCTCCATTGCTACGCTATCTCAAACAGGTTTTTCTAGTGCTTGTATTGCAACTTCTCGTTTTTCTATTCCTTGGGTTATTGATTCTGATGCATCTGATCATATGACTGGTAATTCTACTATTCTTTCTGGCAATCAATCTAGTCTATTGATAAACCATCTCGTGTTACCTTAGCCAATGGTTCTACCACTAATATTACTGATTTGGGTTCAGTTTCTGTTACTCCTTCTTTGACTTTGAATTCCGCATTGCACGCTCCTCATTTTCCATTAAATCTTATGTCTGTTAGTAAATTTATTAAATCTTTAAATTGCTCTGTCACATTTCTTCCTGATGGTTGTGTGTTTCAAAATCTCAAGACGGGGCGAAAAATTGGTGGTGGTACTAAGCGTGGTGGTTTATATTACTTTACCGACAATGTTCACCCTAGCTCTGTCGCCTTTCAGTCTTCTGTGTCAACCTATCAACATCATTGTCGACTTGGTCATCTATCCCTTCAGAATCTTGAACGGCTGGTACCTTTATGTAGCCGTGTTGATGCTTTGCCTTGTGAAGTCTATGAGTTTAGTAAACATCATAGAGTGTCTTTTTATCCTAGGGTTAAGAGTCGCGTATCCCGTCTTTTTCACTTAGTTCATTCTGATATTTGGGGTCCAATGCGTATTCCTAATGTTTTTGGCTTTCAATATTATGTTATTTTTGTCGATGATTATTCTCGTGCTACATATCTTTATCTCGTGAAAAAGCGATCAAAGTTGTCTTCTATCTGTAAGTCATTTTATATGGAAGTCAAAACTCAATTTGATACTTGCATTCGAATGTTTTGCTCTGACAATGCAGGTGAATATTTTCATAATTCTCTTTCTAAGTTTTTTGATGACCATGGTATATTTCACCAATCTTCTTGCGCTCGAACTCCACAACAAAATGGAGTTGCCGAACGCAAGATTAGGCATTTATCAGAGGTTATGCGTACTCTATTATTTCAAATGCAAGTTCCTAAGTCTTACTGGAGTTATGCTGTTCTTACAGCATGTTACTTGATCAATCGTATGCCATCTAGCGTTCTAATTGGTCATATACCCCATACAGTTTTATTTCCTGGTCGCCCTCTCCACTCATTACCCTTACGAGTGTTCGGGTGCACCTATTATGTCCATGCTCTGGATCCTGACCAGGACAAACTTGATCCACGGTCAATTCGGTGTATTTTTCTAGGGTACTCGTGCACTCAGAAAGGGTATAAGTGTTACTCATCATCTCTTCGTCGTCATTTTGTTTGTGCTGATGTCACATTTAATGAGTCATTGCCCTTTTACTCGGGTCACAGTACTCCAGTTGACCTTCCTGAGTCTGAGTCTGTGTTTCCTATTTGTGTACCATCTAGTCCTCCCTTGCAAGTGTATGTTCGTCAGCAACAAGTATTAACAGCTCCACAAGTACCAACCATCACGCCTTCTCCGTCCCAAGATCCGGTTGCACCTTCACGTCCACCCCCACTCCCACCTCCGCCATCACCTGGTCTTCCTATAGCTCTTTGCAAAGGTATTCGGTCTTGCACATCTCATCCTATTGCTCGGTTTATTTCCTATGATCACCTGTCTCCGTCCCTTCGTGCTTTTACTATTTCTGTTTCGTCCATTTTTGTTCTCAGGAGGCCTTATCTGTTTCTAAGTGGCGGACAGCTATGGAGGCTGAGATGTCTGCTCTTCATGACAATGGCACTTGGGAGTTGGTTTCTCTTCCACCAGGAAAGTCTACCGTTGGATGTCGGTGGGTATTTACCGTCAAGTATAATCCGAATGGCATAGTAGAACGGTACAAGGCCCGTCTTGTGGCCAAAGGCTATATCCAGACATATGGCGTTGATTATGCCGAGACTTTCTCTCCACTGGCCAAGATTAACTCTGTTCGCATTCTTATTTCTATGGCTGTCAATCTTGGTTGGCCCTTATTTCAATTGGATGTCAAAAATGCATTTATACAAGGCGACCTGCTCGAGGAGGTGTATATGATTATGGAGCAACCTTCTGGGTTTGTTGCTCAAGGAGAGCATTCTCAGGTGTGTCGCCATCGCAAAGCCCTTTATGGTTTTAAGCAGTCCCCTCGAGCTTGGTTTGACAGGTTTAGTGATATTGTGTTGCAGTTTGATATGCGTAGCTCTCATTCTGATCATTCTGTCTTCTCTATTCAGTCAAATCGGGGAAGAGTAATGTTGATTGTGTATGTGGATGATATCATTATTACTGGGGATGATCAGAAAGGTATTGATGAGCTAAAACAGTTCTTACAGTGTCAATTTCACACCAAAGATTTGGGTACGCTAAGATATTTCTTGGGTATTAAAGTAGCAAGATCCAAGGAAGGGATCAGTCTATCTCAAAGAAAGTATATGCTAGATATTCTAGAGTAGACTGGTTTATTGGGAGTAAAACCCTGCGGAGACTCCTATGGATTCAAACGTCAAATTGTGTGTTGATCAAGGGGAGATATTTCCTCATCCAGACCGTTATCGTCGCTTGGTAGGCAAGCTGAATTATCTCACCAATACACGGCCTTATATCTCATTTGCTGTCAGTATGGTAAGTCAGTTCGTGTCAACCCCTCATTTTCAACATTGGGAAGCTTGTCTTCATATTGTGAAGTATCTCAAGGCTCATCCTGGACGTGGCTTGTTTTAACGTTCAAATGGTCATTTGCGTGTTGAAGCCTTTACCGACGCTGATTGGGCAAGATCACCATCTGATAGACGGTCCACAACTGGGTACTGTACTTTTGTTGGTGGAAATTTAGTTACCTGGAAGAGCAAGAACCAAACTGTGGTTGCTCGATCCAGTGCTGAAGCAGAGTATCGTGCCATGGCTCATACTACATGCGAGATTGTATGGTTGAGAGCTTTACTAGAGGAGTTGTGGCTTGGCGTACAGTTACCTATTCCTATGTATTGTGATAATCAGGCAGCAATACATATCGCTTTGAATCCGGTATTTCATGAGAGAACCAAACACATCGAGGTAGATTGTCATATTGTTCGGGAGAAGATAGATAGTGGCGTGTTGGCTACCCCTTTCGTGTCTACAGAAGCTCAGTTGGCAGATATCTTCACCAAAACTTTAGTTAAACCACATTTAGAGTTGTTACGTAACAAGCTGGGATTTTGTGATATTTATTCTCCAGCTTGAGGGGGAGTGTTAGAATATAGTTAGACTTAGTCCCACATTGGTTGCTTATGTTATGTAACTAGTAGCCACATAATATAAATAAAGCTCACTTGTGTTAGGGTTAGTTAATACCCTATACACTTTTCCTTCTTTCTTTCACAACATGTACCATTACGGTTTCTTCTTCATTTTTACTCATACAATTAATCTTGCAAGTTGTGACAAGGAGAATTAACAGGAACATAAAAAATCTAGTTCGGATTTGCACAAAGAGAAATGCTTAAGGTCAGTCAGGTTTTTCTCACCCCTTAATTGTATGTGTGTTATTGCAGTCCTGTTTTCTAAATCCTCACTCACAGTCCCTTGCATTGGAATTTGGAACTATGAAAGACTTAACTTTTTGTTGGACAGTTAAATACATGTGGATGCATAAAGGAAAAAGTAGGCACAATAATATAAATGGCGAAACAACTGGGTGAGATATATAGCAGCCCTCTTGCAAAAACTTAGTACCTGATATGCCAGAATCACTCGCCGAATCATTGCATCTGAAGATTGCCCACCTTTTCTTACATCAGGATGAAACTTCTTTACCTATAATAGCAAACAAAATATTTCACAATTAAGATGTACAAATCATAGTTCATTCCATTCATCAAATTCCAATCAACTATTTTTTTTGAACAGCAAAAAAGATTTCATTAATTTTGAAATTGTTACAAGACATTAAGGAGACAGTATCATGTTCAAAGAACAATCATCTGCCCAATCCGAGACTCAAACCTACAATTGGCAAGAAACCAATCGAGAACACCTAATTGCTGCCCCAGAGTGAAATAGACATCGCACCATTGCAGACCGCACTGTAGATGCCTCCGAAACCTGGGGAACCTGCCCCTATCTACCAAATCCAATTCTTCAATAGTAATATTTTTACCCCCAAACCGTCTAAAAGGAGCAAAATCCATAGGAAAACCTTGTATGTGCGTCTTTACGAAAAATTAGGAGATACTAGATTCTAAAAAACAGTCATCAGTGTTTGTCGAAAATTCTTATGAACAGCAGTTGTAATTCAAGAAATTCGTATAAGCTGGATAACGATCTAAACTCTAATTTTGGAGAAACTAGATTTGGGTCCAAATTTTGGATTCTACACCATTTGAAAGCTGGTTTTCAGCAAATCAGCTTTTTAACAACAAGAAGACCACTCGACCAGCTATTGTAAACAAGTTTATCGGCTCCTAGAAACTAAAATCGAATTTTGGAGAAGCTTTGGGGTGCTCTTGGGTCCAAATTCTGGATTCTTACGCCATTTGAAACAACAAGCACGACCAGAGCACAGCGATTGTGAAGAAGTTTATTAATTTAAACAGCTATAGCCTAAAAATCTATTTCCACAACTACCACAACCCAAGGGGTTTGGCCGAGTTGCATGAGACGGCTTGCCCCCCAAGAGATCGCGAGGTCGAATCTCATGAAGGTCAAGCGGGGCTTGTCCGGTCGTGAACTTCTGGATCCGGGATTAGTCGAGGTACGAGCAAGCTGGCCCAGACGCCTGATTATTGAAAGAACAAAACTATCGCAACACTCTGTATATTGTTAACGAATTTGGCTTCAGAAGACAGGTACGCATTACCTTGGCTCGAAAAGCGGCTTTGAGGTCAGCAGGAGAGCAATTGGGGGCGACACCGAGCACGTCGAAAGCCGAAGAAGTGGAAAGAATTTCATCCCCAAATCTCTCTCTACAGTGAACTGTGAATGGAGATGTTGAAGCATTTGGAAAACCAATAAGTGGGTTTTTCAGAGGCAGTGGGGTACGAGGGCGAGAGAGAGAGGGTGTGGAGGGGAAGTTGCGACCGTTGTGATACAGGGTTGGTATACTGTGTGGAGAGGACAGACATTGATATTCCATCTCCCTCTCTCCCCGCCTTCCTGCAGCTTGAGTTTGCAGTATGGTCAAGCTCCGTTCCGCTTTCTTTCTACACTTTCTTTTTCACTCAAATATATATAACGAAAATAAAAAAATAAAAATTTTAATTTTTTTTATACCATTTAAAAAATTTCAATGAAATCTATCAAATAAGATTCATATTTGTAAGAATTATTTGCGTAAATACATAATATTTGAGCTTAAAATTATCTTCTTTTTCTAAAAGTTTATTTTTTAAGAAATCGGAACGGTGCCTAATTTATTTTGGACAGGAGGAAACTGTTCAAATTTGAATAATACATTGCTTATAAAAAAAATTGAATAATACATTGATAAGAAAATCAATTGTTCGAATTTGTTCAGGAGCTCTTTGCGTGAAGAGTTTCTCTAAGCAAATCCAAACCAACCATTGTTTGCAGTACTAGACGGTTCAAAATTGTGTTGTCTCCTCTAGTCAAAAATTTGAACCGAAGAGGATCCAATTCTATACAATATGCATATCACAAATTTTTGAGGAGAAAATATACAAAGGTAAATTTCACTGATCTTCTTTGGCTCCGTTCAGTTGTCAGAAAAATATAGAAAAGGATGGGAAAATCAACTTTCTCATAATTTTTGTAGTGTTTAGTTGTCAAGAAAGTAGTGGAAAAAATGTTCTTAAGTTTTCCTGCAAGATTTACTTTCTTGCAAAAGTGATCTGGCCTAAAGCATAGGATTTTGCGGGAAAGTTTTCTGCATTGTGGGGTCAAAATAATTAGAGGGCAAGAAAAAAAACGAATGGCGCCAATACCAAAAAAAATACGAATTAGATTCTTAGAAAGACACTTTGAAGTTTACGTAAGCAATAACAATTTTGACTACTGTGATGCTTTCTAAGATAATTGTTGTAGAAAAAATTAGTAATTGATTTTTTTTTAGAAGTATTTATTTATCTTGTCATTAGTCTTCAGTTTTGTTTTGTACTTACTAATCATCAGTTTATCAATGATTTTTTGTATCAGCAACTAATCAAGCATAGTTATTTAACATTTGTTTATTTAGTTATCATCTACTTATTTTTTAAGCTTCATGTTAAGGTTTTACATTAGATAAAATACATTTTCCGATATGTGTTAGTTCTCAAAGTTACTTTTAACCATGGGAAATAAAGAAGTTTCTCACAAGTGTTTTTTTCCGACAAATGAACCACTAAACTTTAGTTTTCCTTGCAAAAAAATTTTGTCAAATGAACACTTACAGGAAAATAGATTTCTTTTTCTTTTACTTTACTTTACTTGATTTTTCCTGAGAATAATTTTCCTGTACAACATTTCTGACAACTGAACGAAGCCTTTGAGATTTCTGACAAATGCAAGAACATTCCATAAAATTTTGATAGTTTGATTGGCATCCTTCACTAGACAAACTATTACTCTTGTTGTCCCGTAAAGTTTGTCCTGCTTCGATATTCTAAATTTTCATTAGAACATAATTATAGTGTGTTGTACAGATTTTTACTTTCCAAAATTACCCTTTTCATTTTTTTATTCCTTGGTTTTGAACCATTATTTTATTTCTTGGTCTTGGATTTTGTTTGCAAATTCCCACATTTAATTTGATAATTTTTGGATATTGAATTCCATAAACGAACAATAATTTTGGGACAACCATAAATGAAATACCGAACTAAGTTTATGGGACGGAGGGAGTATCTAGATTCTCTCATTCTATCAAGTTAGACAATAGGGTTGTTAGTTTTTGCTTCTGGATGATTGAAATGCTTGTAAATATTACTAATATTAAGTAATTATATTTGATCAAATTCGTGTAGTTACTAATACATCTTAATTAGATTTTAATAATTATTGTTTTTCTAAGTTAATATTTTTTGTTTTATTTATCTCGTTCTATTTTGTCTCCTACGTGTATTTTGTCAAGCGAAATGCACTTGCATATTTGTAAGTCATCATATCCCCAAATAAATAAAAACACAATTAGACTCAAGTTACACACATTTTGGTTAAATTTGTCCAATTATTTATTCATTTTATATTTTGATAATTAGAGGTCTTTTTTTTTTTTTCCTCTCCTACATATATTTTGGAAAATATATCGTGGCTTTTATATTATTGTTTATTTTGACCAAATTAAGTAAGTATTGTATGCCCTTTCATCTCTCTTGTGTCCAATCAAAATTTTATCTTTTATATTATACTAGTAGTTAATTTTGACCAAATAATGTCACAGCTATCCACCCAATCACGGACATGGATTCCGTAGTGCGCCAATGCACTACCGGATTGCAGGGGGCCTCATTGTGTCCAATCGAAATTTTGTTCATTTTCCAACTTTCCTCTCTTAACCTGCTTTGGCTCCCGAGAAACCTGTAATTATAGGGTTGAATTTGGAGTTTTCCCCAACCTCACAGGTCCTGGATTCGGTTTCTAAATTCAAAAGCGTAACGTTTCCTTTTCTCTCAAATGTACCCCAAAAAAACAAACAAAAGAACAATAGAGAAATCTTGCAACACTTTGTTCCATATATATGGGAGTTTGAAAATTACTGTCCCATCATTTCCGAAGAAGCTACAATTTCATCGATAAACATTTTTCATTGACATAAAAAAGATAAATCTATAACACGTAATAACAATCCGGAACTACATTACCGTTGAATTGAAAAAAAAAAAAGGAAAATGCAAAGAAGCGAACGGGAATGAAACCATAGCCGCGACAGCATCGATCAATGATTCGAATCAAACGAAGATAAACCGGTTACCACCCCAACAGCAACACCACCAAAAAACACAATGCATACAACAACAATCATAAAGGTCAATAATAGCGCTTCATGTGAATTATTACTAGATTCTCCCGAAGGACTCCGGCTTGGAGACAACTCGGCCAACTTTATTACCGCGGTTCGAGATCCTCCTCTTCCTCCTTCGAGCAACCCGAATCCTTCCCTGAGCCTGCGCGAATAAAATGGCGTAAATTTGTAGTGACTTCCTTCTCCCGGAGGAGGAGCCACATTCGTAGCGACGATGTAATCAGCATTGTTGGGGACACAGATAACATTGCTTGAAGATGCGTGGTTCTTTTCAAATAATGTTGTGGTTCTTGTAGATGCAGGCTTGAGGAAAAACAGGAAGGTGAGAAGCCGGAAAAAAATCAGGAATATGCTTTTGGCCATCTCTTCTCTTGCGCAAAGTGAAAATCAACGAGGGGATAGAGGGTTTTGCAAATTAAGAGAGATACTTGAGTTTGAAACCTAATGCAGACGCCTATATTTTTTGGCAAGAACGTGAGGTACTTATCAGCCTTAGGATTCTATAATTAGTAGTCTCTCTGTTTGGATTTAGTACTTGACAGATGAATTACATGCCATCCATGCCAGAAAAATGTCAAGTTAAGCTGGCAGAAGTCAAAACGGGATCTTTCTTTCAGAATCATATATAATACATACAACCGTACATGCCATCCATGCAAGAAAAATGTCGAGTTAGGCTGGCAGAAGTCAAAACGGGATCTTTCGTTCAGAATCATAACAGATACAACTGTATCATCTAATCCTATCCATGCTTAGCAAATGGTGGTCACAGTTTTAGCTACTACTATTTTGAGGAGGGTTGTAGACATTTCAAAATCCAGTATTCAGATTTAAGTATTACACAGTTAAACGTAGAATACCCCACGCAAAGGGATTACAAACAAATGGAAAACAGTTGTGTAGAAGCTTAGCCTCTTAGGTAACATGAAAATAGCAACACAAAAGAAAAGTGGTAAATCTGCGTTAAAAAAAAAAAAGAAAAAGAAGAATTGTTCTCGTACTACAGGGAAACACAAACACCCACATATTAAACTCATCCCATTTTCCAAAATTTAAGAGCATCTCCAGCCCTAACCCATTTTTTACCCGTAGTTGGGTGAAAATTAGGGTCAAAACTCCATTTAGATATGCCTTGTCCAATATTATACCATTTGTTTTACCCAAATTTAGTGTTTTTCATGTTTTCCCTAAAAAATTTGGGTCAAAATGGCACATAAGTCAATAATAAGAAAATGAAAGGAGGTTTTTTTTTTTTTTTTGGGGGGGGGGGGGGGGTGGGGGAGGGGTACGAAATTGGGTCTCTCCTTGTTTGGGTAAGAAAAAAGGTAGGCAAAAGTGTAAACCATTGTAGATAAATCTTTAGTGTTTTCCCTCAAATTTTGAGTTCAGGTAGAAAAAAGGGGAAAGATTGGAGATGCTTAAAGCTAAAAAAAGAACACTTCATAAGATCACGGACAAGATATATACCCATGTTCCTCATTTCTCACCCTGTTGCAGCACTGCCACAACCCTCTTCTTCTTGATTTAAATAGTAGTACAAAACAACCCCTGTTCTGCGCCTGGCACATATCCTTGATCACTCTTGTGTCCAAACAATTCGAGCGACAACTTGAGCAACACACCGAGATAATCTCTCATTGCCGATGCATTCAATCTCAAACAACAAAACTGTGGGCTTCCCCTCTTCAATCTATCCAACTCATCCCACTTTCTTTTGGTAACCCCATCTCCTTCATTCTCTTCATCGTTCTTGCTCGCTCTTTCCACCATCCTTTGGAAGAATAAATATTCGCCATTAGATTGTAAGCCGCAGGGCTATCAGGCGCTTCCAAAAACAACTGATCAGCAGCATATTTTCCAACTTCTGGATCACCATGAATTCCACAGGCACCAAGCAGTGACTGCCAAACAAGGGTGTTCGGTTTTATAGGTAATCCGTCAATGAAACTCTTAGCTTCGTTAACAAGCCCTTTTCGGCCCAACATGTCAACGACACAAGCGTAGTGTTCCATTCTTGGACAAATTCCGTAAACTTTATCCATGGACTCTAACAACTCCATGCCTTTATCAACTAATCCAACATGACTGCAAGCGTGAAGCAAGGATAGGAATGTAACGTCTGTTGGTTTTACGCCTTCTGTTATCATGTCTTCGTACATTTGAAGTGCTTCAGAGCCGTTTCCATGACGAGCGCAAGCTGCTATCATTGAGTTCCACGTAACCGAGTTCCTCAGAGGCATATGTTTGAAGATTTTCATTGAGTCCTCCAAATCACCGCATTTTGAGTACATGTTGATTAGCCCGTTATTGACATAGGGATTATAACCAAGGCTTCTTTTGATGGCCATAGAGTGAATTTGCTTACCAAGAGTCAATGAAGTGTCAACTCCAAAGACACCGAGAACAGCTGAAACCACGTTTGCATCAATCTCCATTTTCAGTTTTGACATTTTCACGAAAATATGAATAGCTTCCTCCTCAAATGCATTTTGTGCAAATGCCACGAGAATAACAGTCATGGAAATCTCATCAAGCGCCTCAGCAGCATCGAAAATTTGCATTGCATCATCTATACTACCACATTTAGAGTACATATCCATCAATGCACTTTCAATGCAAAAATCTGAACGAATTCCCAACTTCCAAGCAAGTCCATGTATCTGCTTCCCTCCTTGAAGACACTGCAAACCAGAACATGCCAACAGAGAGCTCAAATATGTCAAAGCATTTGGATCCACCAACCCACGGCGCATTCTCACAAACAATTTCAAGCTTTCCTCATAAAACTGATTCTGTGCAAGGCCTGAGATCATAGCTGTCCAAGTGATGACATTCCTCTCAACCATCTCACAAAAAACCCGCCTCCCCGAATTAAATTGTCCGCATTTGAAATACGACGTAATCAGAGCATTCCCAACCGTGAGTTCCCTCTCGTACCCATGCGAAAATACCAAACCATGTATCATATTCATCGCGGTCGTGTAGCATAAATCCGGTGCATAACACGCAGACACAAGTGTAGTCAGAGTCGCTTGATCCAACCGGTAAAAACCCGAATGATACATTTCTCTAAAACACTGAAAACCCATTTCGAAATACCCACTACTGAAAAGGCCCGATATCATCGCGTTCCACGAAACGGTATCTCTCGTGGGCATACGATCGAACACCTTGGCTGCATCCGATAACTCCCCGCATTTCGAGTACATGGAGAGGAGAGAATTCCAAACAACATTGGCGTTAGTTTGGTCACTGATAATGCGGTGGAGTTGGGAGTTTTTGATGATTGAAGCGTGGAGGGATGAACCCTGGCGGAGATGGCCTTGTTTGCCGCAAAGGGAGAGGAGGCGGGATAGGTGGATGTGGTCGAGGATGAATAATGTTGTTGGAGTTTGTGAGGAAGGGTTTGTGGGAGTGAGGGGTTTGAGTGGGGAGAGGAGAGAGGAGGGGCAAGAGGGAAGGTGGGAGTTTAGGGTTTGGAGGAACCATTTGGATCTCATCCATGAAAATGGTGAAGAGAAATTTGAATGTCAGGCACAACCCAAATTGGCCTTTCGAAAATGAGCTTCGTTTATACTCCTTGGCAAGTAAGAGCAAAGTACATCATATTAGGCCAAAATTGAGCCAAAATTGCAAGTGAACAGTGCACATTTTTTCCTTTTAACTATCCACGCCTGTTTCAATACTACACTAATACTCCTATTTATTTATTTTACCTATTTTCTGTTAAAATAATACTTTCTTTCTTTTTTCTTCTTTTCTTTTCACTATTCTTCTTCTTGTTGTGAGGGAAAAAGAGAGGCTAGAAGAGAGTGAAAATAATATTAAATATATAAATGGTGAATAATTCTTAAGTAAATTTACCTAAGTACTGTTGCAAAATTTTTATTTAACCTAACCTTAAAGCAAGTTTACCAGCGCTGCTAAACAAGAGAAAAAGCTACTTTAGCTAATCAAGAAGAGAAATTTGCCCCCTGCAGCAGAAGAGGTAAACTACAGGCTAGAATTCCTCCCGCTACAGTCGTTAGCTTCTTTTACCTCACAACTGTTCACACGCAATCAATCAATTTTTTTTCTTCTCCTGCTCAACCGTTGGGCTACAGCTGATTGGTGGAAAATGATAAAAATAAAGGGATAAAGGAAAAGATTGAAAAAAAATGTAGTATATTTTAATTGATGTTAGGTAAAATAGATAGTATTAGTGTAATTGTGGAAGAAAAAGTTGGTAGCTAAACTAGATTTGTGAACTATTCACAAGGTAATTTACCTAAACACTGATGTACTTGCTCTAAAATGGGCTATTACTAACCTGGTGCAATGCTTATTTTGAATTTTTGCTTAGGTAAAATACCTAAAATGCTATTTTACCTAATCTAGTGTACATGCTCTAAGGGCTGCAAATAAACGAGCTTTACTGATGTCTAGATGACAACTTTTACTTGTTCATTTGATGGGTATTAAATGGAGTAATTGATAATTTTGAAATTTATATGTGTGTAGCCACCATTTAAATTTATACAGCCAACAAAAAAAATGATTGATAATTTTGAAATTTTATGAATTTTGACCAATATAAAAATTTTAATTTTTTTTTTCACTCGAGAGACTAGCAGGAGCTAATCCCATGTGAGTTTTTTAATTAACCTCAAAATTATTATAATATCCAGGAATATTTGGAATTGTGCAGAGGCTCGGGTCCCCCTTGTGACCGCCCCTATTGAGGACAATTTATACTTTTTGTATTTGCAGATTTATATAGGTTTATTTGTTGCAATACAAGAAGATTAAAATTGTAATGACTCTAAATTTTATTGAATAAAAATTTCATTTAAATGTCGTTATTTCTTTTAATTACTTGATAATACTTTAAATATTTCTTTTAATTCTGTTAATTCGTCATAATTAAGTTTTAGTCCTTTTAAAATTCTTCTTTTTGATTAAAAACCCTACTTGGCTAGTAGAGTTAATTTTCAACTGACTAGTTGGACAAACCAAACTATCATTTCTCCTAGTTACACTCTCCGAACCCTAATTGGACCTTTTTGACCATCTCGGAGCCCTTTTGAACCCCCGAACCCTAATTGAACCCTTAGACTTTTAGGGGTAATCATTGTACCCCATGACAAGTCATTTCAAACCCTAATTTTTACCCAATATCCCTTTACCCTCCGGTCCATAAATGCTAGGGAAATTTTTGACCATTGGTCATTGATTATCAAGTTGTCAATAAGGCTTTGATTTGACCATACAAAATCATGGGCCAAGGAATCTCATCATTTTGCTTCCAAAACTAAGTTAACCTAGCCATGCATGCATGCAACCCTAGGATAACCCTAGACTTACTTTCCTAGACACACACATATATACTCTTATATATATATATATGTACCAAAGAGAGAGAGGAGAGAGAGGGGGGAGGCCGGATGGGGAGGGAGAGGGGGAGTGTGTGTGTGTGTGTGTGTGCAAATTTTGGACACTTACACAAGCTATTACTTGACAACGCATGACTAGACCACTTTAAGTATGATCCTAGCCAATGATGTTATTCTTTCTTACAAGCCAACCCATTCTAGGATTTGACAAGCCATGGAACCTTCATTATAACTTAGGATTTGGCCTATTATTGAATTGACACATGAGAAAAGGTTAGGACTTTGACTAAGATCTTGAAATGACAAGACTTTGGAGCAAATCCATGGAGAAAGGAGAGGAGAGGGGGGCCGGCCATATGGAGGAGAAGGGAGCCAAGACTTGTGCCTATAAATAGCAAGCTCACTTCATGTTCAACTCACACCTTCACTCCCTTGCTCTCATTCCTCTCCAAAAACCATTTCCATTTCCAGACAGCTTACTGCCCTTCACAAATCTCCATTTTTCTCCTGCTTAGAGTAGTTTTTAGAATCAACTCCCTTCGGAAAAGTTGTAGAGCACTTCGAAACCTTCAAGTTAGACCCAAGAACCATCCCAATCGGTGAAGAAATGACAAAGATATTGGCATCCGAAATTCAGTAAAAATCTCGGATTCTATTTCCAGACAGCATACTGTCTCCTCCTTAATCACCGTTTTTCTCCTACCTAAAGTAGTTTCTAGGATCAACTTCCTTCACGAAAGTTGTAGAGCACTTCGAGAGCTTCCATTTCGACCCAAGAACGATCATATTCGGCCATTATTGACCAAGTTACTGCCATTCAAAGTTTGGTCCAGATTTGCAAGTTTCACCGCCCGTAGAAATCTTCCAACTAGCTCATTCGGCCCCAACTAAGTTTCGGATCGAGGTAGATTTTCTCTACTCACTTCCCTAAGTATAAGTAGAATCCCTAGTCCAATAACTCTACGTGTAGTATAGAATCGTACGTTTGAAAGTAGAATGTTCTTGATTCAAAGTATCAATATCGTAGATAAGATTATCTATTGTTTGTTTTCAAGTAGATAAGCTTATCATGCGTGATTGTCAATAAGTTCATCTCACTAATGGAGGTATGAGCATGTTAGATAAATGACTTGGTCTTAAATAAACATATGCTGTATTGAATTTCTCAAAAAGGAAGATAGAACGATTTTCGAAAAAGAAGATTTTAACGCTTGACTTGAAGTAGTTATATTTTGATCTTTCCAAGCATGCTTAGCAATATTGAGTTGGATGCTCTTGTTGGTTTAGCTTCATGATTTCAAGGAATGATTTATGTTGTAAAAAGTCCTACCGCGGAGTCTATGCATGAGAACGAGACACGAAAATCGAGAAAATAGAACATGACACCTAGGGTGTGGTTAATAAGAAAAATGTGTTTCAAATGAGGAAATATTTTTTAAACTACATAATGACCAATTTTGACGGCATTATGGGAAATGTGTGTGTGAGTTTGTGCCAATGGGAACCCGGTGCGGCGGAATCATTGTGAGGATACTCGGGAGACCGGAACGGCGGAACCGAGGTTGGGTGTGTGACTTGGTTATCCGCGGAGAGGAGCCAATGCAAATGTGTGCCAATGGGAACCCGGTGCGGCGGAACCATTGTGAGGATACTCGGGAACCCGGAACGGCGGAACCGAGATTGGGTGTGTTAAAAACGGATTTTGAAAATGTTGATTTGGTTATGAAAAGTGAAAATGGAGACACGGTCTACGATGAGTCGCGTAGGAAAAACACAGAAAAACATGGACACCAACGATACTGGAATTGTGAATAAGGATGTGCTATCGTTAATCGTTTTTGTTAAACCTGCTTGTACTTTGTTGATTTTACGATCTATTGTTGTAAGTTAAGGGTTAGCGGGTTTGGATAATCTATTGAGCTTTTGTACGCTCACGGTGTTACCTTGGGTGACCCTGACATATTATATTGGTGGCGACGCCGGTATAATGTGTCAGACCTCATAGATGAACAGGGTGAGCATTACGCCTTGGAAGTTTTCGGAGCCGAGGAGCTGGCCAGAATGGAAGAAGAGGCGGAGCAATAGATAGGAACCCTAGTCTACCCTCCTTTTGTTTAATAAAGTACTCTTGGGAGAATTATGTTGTAATATTAAACTAGACTCTATTTAGATTTTTAATGAAATTGCCCTATTTAACGTTCCAAATATTCGGGGCGTTACAAAAATATTAAAAACAAAATAATAATTTTATTTTCTTTATATTCTTTCTTTTTATCTTTTGAACTCTTGTCACTTATCCATATTTTATTTTCTTATGAAAACTCTCTCAAGAGGAAAAAAAGTGGTGCAAATTATAACTGTGAATGAAGACCCAATTATTTTTTGGCTCTGTCATATTCCCGATTTTTACGCTCCGACTCCGTCACATGGAACAGGGACTGTGCATTTATATGGATTTCGCATTCAACTTTCCATAAGTTTTGCTTCCTTATCTCTTGTTTTGATCTACATTTTCTCCTTCTGTTTTTCCTATTTTTTTGCTTTGTAAAATTGTTCATTAAGAACCATGCAAAACTATTTTAACCTCAAGCGATTGTACATGGGGTAATGAATTGATCTCAAATGCAAATAAATTCAATCGGAGGACTGGTCTTTTTCGGAACTCGTTTTTCGACCAGCAAAAGGCCATCTCCAATAATGGAGTTAAGAACCAAATTAGTTCAACAATTAGGTCATTTAATAGATATTTATGTTTTGTGCGTCTCCAGTAAAGTAATTAGCTGCTTGTTAAAGTGTGTAAGAAGTTCAAAAAAATAAAGTCAGAACATAACTGTGAAAGGTGCAGGAATTACAATTAAGTGGGCACCATTATTTGAATGTGCATCCAGTTGAACACTTCTCTCTCTATTCTTTCTCTTTCTATCTCTCTCTCTCTCCCCTTTTATGGCTGGGAATGAAAAGATACCAAAGAAGAGAAATTTTGAAAAGTACAATCATGGAACCTACTTTCGGTTGAGTTTACATTTAATTTAACACAGTATCATCACTAAACACATAAACTAACTTAAACACACATAATGAGGCCCCACTTTTTACACTATGTGTCAAATAGCAACACATTTTTAACTCCATTATCGGAGATGAGTGAAGAGTAAATATTAGTATATTACAAGTATATATTACAAGCTCAAACCAGGTAAAAAAAAATTGCAAGAAGTACGGCTGTTCTGTAGAGAACGGAATAATAAAGTTCCGTGAAACATATGCAAGAAGGAAGTATAAATCACTGATGAACCCCAACATATGCTTTCTCGTGTTTTCGTCACAGCTTCGGATAATGAATCATGTGGTCTCTCATAAGACTACATGGTTTATTTTTACTTCTATTGCCAACGGTCCATTGAGCCAACCTACAAAGAGTACTTAAAAGTTGGAGTACATACAAAGTACATGCAACGTGGAGCAATGCAAACAGACAGCAACTTCATGCTTGGGGAGTTATTGATTCAGTTGAAGCCAAAGGTATTTGGAAAGTTATCCAAATTCACCAACTGGTATTTCAGCAAGTGCTAGATCGAATAAGGAATCAGACGTTATAACCTTGTTATTTCCAACCGCGGGAGTGCTCAAGAGTCGGTTGGCATCTCGCACAAGCTCACAGAATGGTATGCCCAGTATGGTAATTCCACCCACGAAGCGTAACCCGTGGGGTAACACCCGGAGGGACCTCAAATGATAGATTGATGGGCATCTCTTCACCCGGAGCCAACGAGAAATAGTTGTCCGAATAATGGACAGGAAGAATCCTCGCGTCTTCACCTTCTTTATGATCCGGTTTCGAAGCATGAACTGAGAAATGCAGAAAGAATGCAACTCCAACCTCAGTCCCATTCACTTCTGTCACCCTCAATGCATTGGCTTCGTGCTTGAAGCGACTGAAGATCCTCCGAATTAAACCGCCCTCCATTTTTTCCTCAATTCTGCTATTTACAGGTTCAAGTGACGCCACATCAAAATCACCATCGCTTTCTCTTTCGATGAATCTATTCTTGTAGAGCAGATTTTTTGAGTCTGGCTTCTTTGATGTGTTTCGCACATGCATTCGGATTTCATAGGCAGACACGCCGATGAATACTTGGGATGTTATCTTCAGGGGCACTTTTTTCTTCCTGTATGGTTCCAATAGTTTGTAATCTCCACCCGGTAGGTACAACCAGTATAAGTTTCTGGATAAAATGCCGTAGTCGGATATGTTATATAGTTTGAGGAGAAGGAAGTAGGCTGGCATTTGATTTTTGGACTTTGGATAGTCCATCTCAAAGATGGGTACCGTTCTCTTAGATGGTACAGAGAGGTTCTCGAAAACTTTGTAGTATGGACATTTTCCTTCCAGATCCCACACCGACACTTCTATAGCTACATTAGAAAGTTCGTCTGATGTAGTGTTGACTACCTGCATGTCATAGATAATACAGGGTGATGAATCCTCCAAATCCATAACCTTTCCTAAAACAATTGCATAAGAGGAGAAAGAAGAGAAGACAGGAGTTTGCCAACAATAATAACCAGGTTACCATTTCTAGGATTACTTTTCTTCAACACATTATTTGGAACCTACACTGAAAACAACATTAGTACTCATTACTTTCATATCCTATTACTTTTTTTGCTTTATTTTTTGAGAATATAAACATATCTTTTCGTGTTTCTCAGAAATGGGTAGTTTTCTGAAAACAAGTCTCGAAAATCATCAAGACATCAACCAATAAGTTCTCTTGTGTTTTTCAAGAATGAATCCAAAACATAACTTATGACAACTGCAACCAAGCAGGAATAATTGTAGGCTTTGAACTTGTACTGCCAATAACTTCCATTGTTCCATATTTGAGAGGGAAATTTCTATTGCGGGTTATTTTCTGGTTTATAAGACATAAATGCATTTTCAGTTCCCACAAGTTCCTATAATTTGAGCAGCAGCAATCTCAACCAAACCTGTTAGAACCATTTCATTTCCTTTGTCAGATTTGGTATAACTTTCTCTAATGGCCGATCTTTAGGCTTGACTTATCACATCGCGGAAACATTAACAAGGGATACAATCCGTACATTTCATGACAATTCAATCAGTCATCAAAATTACTAAAAATGGGACAAATTACCTCAACGAAATACGTGGCTAGATTCAGCTGGACATGGATTGGTTCAGCTGCAGATCGACAGCCATAAAACCCTGCTGTTTGGTCATGGAGATGGTCATAAAACTGACCTCTAAGCCCCGTCCAAGGGTTCTGATTTTTCCAAATCAAAACACCAGTATATTTGCTCCACATGCGGGAAGTCCACCCCTCTAATAGAGCTTGGTACTGAATATAGTTAACTAACTGAGCCTGCAAAGATCATTGAGCTTAAGTTAACACAAGAAACAGAAATTGCAGTAGTCTCCTATGGTTTGGTGCAAGGAAAATGTGCCTAAGTGGTCTTTCATTCTCTGGTTAGTTTGTGTGCAGAAGCTTACTAGTAAAGACAGACTCAAGCACTGTGGTATGAATGTGAATGATGGCTGTGTCCTCTGGTCCCATTTGTTCTTCAGTTGTATAAACATTAGTAGTTTAACTCATTCGCTACCTCGTAAGTAATTAGCTTGTTGTTAAAGTGTGTAAGAAGTTCAAAAAAATTAAGTCAGAACATAACTGTGAGAGGTGCAGGAATTACAATTAAGTAGGCACCATTACTTGAATGTGCATCCAGCTGGACAATTCTCTCTCTATTCTTTCTCTCTCTATCTCTCTTTCTCTCTCCTTTTGTGGCTGGGAATGAAAAGATACCAAAGAAGAGAAATTTTGAAAAGTACAATCATGGAACCTACTTTCGGTTGAGTTTACATTTAATTTAACACAGTATCATCACTAAACACATAAACTAACTTAAACACACATAATTAGGCCCCACTTTTTACACACTGTGTCATATAGCAACACATTTTTAACTCCATTATTGGAGATGAGTGAAGAGTAAATATTAGTATATTACAAGTATATATTACAAGCTCAAACCAGGTAAAAAAAAATTGCAAGAAGTACGGCTGTTCTGTAGAGAACGGAATAATACAGTTCCTTGAAACATATGCAAGAAGGAAGTATAAATCACTGATGAACCCCAACATATGCTTTCTCGTGTTTTCGTCACAGCTTCGGATAATGAATCATGTGGTCTCTCATAAGACTACATGGTTTATTTTTACTTCTATCGCCAAAGGTCCGTTGAGCCAATCTACAAAGAGTACTTAAAAGTTGGAGTACATACAAAGTACATGCAACGTGGAGCATTGCAAACAGACAGAAACTTCATGCTTGGGGAGTTATTGATTCAGTTGAAGCCAAAGGTATTTGGAAAGTTATCCAAATTCACCGACTGGTATTTCAGCAAGTGCTAGATCGAATAAGGAATCAGACGTTATAACCTTGTTATTTCCAACCGCGGGAGTGCTCAAGAGTCGGTTGGCATCTCGCACAAGCTCACAGAATGGTATGCCCAGTATGGTAATTCCACCCACGAAGCATAACCCGTGGGATAACACCCGGAGGGACCTCAAATGATAGATTGATGGGCATCTCTTCACCCGGAGCCAACGAGAAATAGTTGTCCGAATAATGAACAGGAAGAATCCTCGTGTCTTCACCTTCTTTATGATCCGGTTTCGAAGCATGAACTGAGAAATGCAGAAAGAATGCAACTCCAACCTCAGTCCCATTCACTTCTGTCACCCTCAATGCATTGGCTTCGTGCTTGAAGCGACTGAAGATCCTCCGAATTAAACCGCCCTCCATTTTTTCCTCAATTCTGCTATTTACAGGTTCAAGTGATGCCACATCAAAATCACCATCGCTTTCTCTTTCGATGAATCTATTCTTGTAGAGCAGATTTTTTGAGTCTGGCTTCTTTGATGTGTTTCGCACATGCATTCGGATTTCATAGGCAGACACGCCGATGAATACTTCGGATGTTATCTTCAGGGGCACTTTTTTCTTCCTGTATGGTTCCAATAGTTTGTAATCTCCACCCGGTAGGTACAACCAGTAAAAGTTTCTGGATAAAATGCCGTAGTCGGATATGTTATATAGTTTGAGGAGAAGGAAGTAGACTGGCATTTGATTTTTGGACTTTGGATAGTCCATCTCAAAGATGGGTACCGTTCTCTTAGATGGTACAGAGAGGTTCTCGAAAACTTTGTAGTATGGACATTTTCCTTCCAGATCCCACACCGACACTTCTATAGCTACATTAGAAAGTTCGTCTGATGTAGTGTTGACTACCTGCATGTCATAGATAATACAGGGTGATGAATCCTCCAAATCCATAACCTTTCCTAAAACAATTGCATAAGAGGAGAAAGAAGAGAAGACAGGAGTTTGCCAACAATAATAACCAGGTTACCATTTCTAGGATTACTTTTCTTAAACACATTATTTGGAACCTACACTGAAAACAACATTAGAACTCATCACTTTCATATCCTATTACTTTTTTTGCTTTATTTTTTGAGAATATAAACATATCTTTTCGCGTTTCTCGGAAATGGGTAGTTTTCTGAAAACAAGTCTCGAAAATCATCAAGACATCAACCAATAAGTTCTCTTGTGTTTTTCAAGAATGAATCCAAAACATAACTTATGACAACTGCAACCAAGCAGGAATAATTGTAGGCTTTGAACTTGTACTGCCAATAACTTCCATAGTTCCATATTTGAGAGGGAAATTTCTATTGCGGGTTATTTTCTGGTTTATAAGTCATAAATGCATTTTCAGTTCCCACATGTTCCTATAATTTGAGCAGCAGCAATCTCAACCAAACCTGTTAGAACCATTTCATTTCCTTTGTCAGATTTGGTATAACTTTCTCTAATGGCCGATCTTTAGGCTTGACTTATCACATCGCGGAAACATTAACAAGGGATACAATCCGTACATTTCATGACAATTCAATCAGTCATCAAAATTACTAAAAATGGGACAAATTACCTCAACGAAATACGTGGCTAGATTCAGCTGGACATGGATTGGTTCAGCTGCAGATCGACAGCCATAAAACCCTGCTGTTTGGTCATGGAGATGGTCATAAAACTGACCTCTAAGCCGCGTCCAAGGGTTCTGATTTTTCCAAATCAAAACACCAGTATATTTGCTCCACATGCGGGAAGTCCACCCCTCTAATAGAGCTCGGTACTGAATATAGTTAACTAACTGAGCCTGCAAAGATCATTGAGCTTAAGTTAACACAAGAAACAGAAATTGCAGTAGTCTCCTATGGTTTGGTGCAAGGAAAATGTGCCTCCTAAGTGGTCTTTCATTCTCTGGTTAGTTTGTGTGCAGAAGCTTACTACTAAAGACAGACTCAAGCACTGTGGTATGAATGTGAATGATGGCTGTGTCCTCTGCTCCTATTTGTTCTTCAGTTGTATCAACATTAGTAGTTTAACTCATTTGCTACCTCGTAAGGGTGTTGAGAATTGTTTTTGTTTTTATTGCCATAAACTTTTCCAATTTTAGGCAAATATGGTTGAGCTGGACTTTTCAACATACTGCAAATTCTGGTTAGGGGGCTGCATTTTACAAACTAGCACTGGCAGCCACCGTTAGGACACTTGATTAAAGAAAACCTCCAGGATTCTCCATAAGAAATAAAAGGAAATGGAATCGCTCAAAACAATTGAACTTGGAAAAAGATCAAGATCTCCTACAAAAATATATCTCCATGTACTGCTTGGGTTATCCATCCAATAATTTTAACGAAGCCTGTGCAGTTGTTCACCAGGTTTTGTTTTGTTCTTTTGCCTAGGCTGATAGATATGCATTTCCTTGGCCACATGTTATGCTTGTAGCTAGGGTAAGGTTGTTTTGATGGATATTGGTTTTGTTTGTAGAATAAATTTAAGTTGCTAAAAAAAGAATCACTACCCAAAAAAAAAAAAAGAGGAATAAGGGAGGTTTACTTTTAGACAAAAATCATCCAGATCAGTGGGGGTTCCATACAGCAAAATCTGATCATGAACCAAGCCTGGTTTTGAATAAGCTATGTACTTGTGGTATTCCCACATGGGGTTTGGAACTTCTTCGACATAGCCATCGGATAACTTCTTAAACAATGGAATTTGCCACCCTTCCGGAGGCATGGTTGCTCTGATGGTAGCTGCAACGGGCATCCCCACTGAGCCAACCTCAGGATTGAATCCATATTCATAGAAGTCATCCTTAAAAAAGCTCTCAGGATACTGAATTTCATAAGGGCCGTCACTGAAGTCTCCTTTTCCGTCAGCAAAGCCATCCCACATGGATCCTTGGATGTAGATTCGCGTACCATCAAGATATTGGCTAGGATCATCCAACAATGGGATGATATCTTCTTGTGAGTTTCCACTTTGAGTTGAGATCTGAAAATATGGATGGAGTTTCAGTTCATCTTTTAAAGCCCTGTTGATATCTTCTGGTGGAACTTGTTCATTTCCCCCCACCCAAAGAGCAAGACTAGGATGATTTCTCAGAAGCTTGACGGTGTCCCTTGCACATAGCAAGAAAAGCTCATGGTCCAGGGGACCATCTGGGTTTGATATTGGTATACCTCGTCCATCACAGTCCCCAGTCATCCAGAACTCTTGCCAAACCTACAATGGAAATCTCATAATGGATATGAACTCTGCCACACAAATTTCATGAAATGGACTTAAATATATTCAACGGCAATATGCATGACGAAGTCCTGAAGATAAACATGACAAGAAAGCTGCCAGTTTGATCCAACCCTCCATAGAGGTTCCAGTTCGATAGGATATTTAATAGTTTGCAAACCTACAGGGAAAACTGTTCATACGGACACAAAACTAGATTTTATTCCCTAGGAACTATAAAGAACCTAGTTTAACCCACTCCATCCAGATTGATGAAAAATATAATTAAATTTTACAATCAGCAGGAAAGCACCATGTTTGCAAAAATCAGAGTACTGTGCAATAATTGTGGCAACTGGCAATACAAGAGAAGATCTATTGACAACTGAATCCATTATCAGATCGTAAGCAATCAACGGGAAATTGGGTAACATAGATCGCTCGTGAGAGGAATAAAAAAACAATAACTGCACCCAGTCTAAATTAACTTCCAAAGGGAATAAAAAGAAAGGATGCCCCATGATCTAACAATGAAGTTCAGAGCAAAGCATAGACGTAGGTGATCCAGAGCCAATGGAGAACAAAATTGATTCAATTGAAAGATCTTTTACAACAACGTTTCAGCTGAACACTCACAAAGTGAAACCAATGTTTCAAGAAGAACATGTAAAACTAAGAAGCCAAGGACATTTTCTAAGGTGGTAAGCGTCTGTTCGGACGCCAACACTGGCCAGCTTTGTATGCTTGAGGGACACACATCTCCATGATGGAGATACAAATGAGAAGAAAAATACTAAGTTTGAAAAATACTTGCCAAGTTGGCATTAACTGAAGAATAATTACAAGGCACATCAATACCAATTTATCCGTCCTTATTTAAACTCTTGATTCCTGAAATTTTGTGTTTCATGATTGTACTTCCATGTAGTGCAATCATAAGTGGATTGCCCCAGGCATGCACCTACTGATGCACTCATTACTAGGCGGTTAAGCAAGGCCCTCTCTCTCTCTCTCTCTCTCTCTCTCTCTCTCTCTCTCTCTCTCTCTCTCTCTCAGAGGTCAATCTCCAACAGTAATTCTTCACTTTGTTCACTCCCTCTCCCTCAGGTCAATCTCCAACAGTAATTCTTCACTTTGTTCATTCCAATAAAATACCATTGCTAGGTGCAAGATGAAAACCTCATGCTCTAGTGTTAACACCCAGGTCAATGGAGATAAAAGCCACTTTGTGCAAGTGAACCATTCAGTCCAGCCCTTCAACTAGATCCCACATTGGAGGGAAAGTAGTTGGCAATGACTTTTCTTATCTCATTCTCATCATTCCCCAACTAGATTCAACTAGCACAATCAATAAAATACAGTTGAACCAGAACATCAAGGTTTTTGGAAAGATTATCCATGCTTCTGTGTACATTTTCTGGGCTTTCCATAATCATCCGTTGAGATAGCTAATCTCTTTATGATGCAGGAGTTAATGAAATGTCCCTCTTTTCATCGACCGAAGCCCAAGAACTCCTCCCAAAAACTTAAGAAAACCAACCTATATAAAGAGACAGAGGGCTAACCAGCAGGCCATAAATATCACAGTAATGATAAAACTCTGGCCTCTCAGCCAGTCCACCACCCCAACAACGTATCATGTTGAAGTTCATGTCCGAATGAAATTTAATGTCTGTCTGATATCTTTTCTTTGGAAGCCGTAGTAACCCATCTGATAATATCCAGTTACCTCCGCGGATAAAGACGGGCTGTCCATTGACCTTGAACAATCTACAAAGTAGAAAAAATACATGTTACACAATAGATGAAGAATTTCCCACAGTAGTGTTCCCTCAGGAAAATAAAGTTGAAGATGTTGTACCTTCCTCCAGTTACACTATCAATATTGCTCTCAATCTTGCGGAAACCAAAATGATGGTTCCACATATCAGACTCCCCAAATCCCTTTACCTCAACACCAATTTCAACATTATACAGCGACTGCTTTCCCATGCCATTTGGCCACCATAAATGGGGCTTGTAGAAGAACAGCTGCAAATACAGATAATTAACATTTGAACTGGAGTATTCAGTACAGAACCTATACAACTTGTATGCATAACAGTTCTATGACCATGTCAAGCACACAGGTGCAGTTAGCGACAACATATATATATATATATATATATGTAACTACAGCAACGAGAAGAAATTCCAGGAATATGTGTTTCAGTTCATGTAGGTAATAGATAAGATGATGAGAATTGTCTATTAATTTTTGCAAAGCGTGCCTGACACTGACCTTAGGAAATGTATATTGAACAGATGCTTCAGGAGGGACTGACACATGCTCCGTTTGAAGATGTTCTACCAAGCAAAAACCTCCCTTAACTTCCGTTGTCACTAGGACGTTCAAGGAACACTCAGCAACCCGGGCACTTTTATTTACCAAACCAGTGGTTACATGCAAATATACCCTCTCGTAATTGTCAAAGAATGCTGAGACCAAGTGGGGATCCACTATTTTCACAGGCTGCATGGAACAATAATGCATTGAAATTAATAATAGGAGGTTTCTTACAAACTATTGTAAACCAATTTTAGAGTACGAACCACTAGGCTTAGAAGTCACATTGAGATTACTCATTGAATTTTGCTAAACAACAGAGTTGTGCTTTTATATCTAGTTGATGGTCTTCAATACATGAAGTGGTGTTCACTTTATCAGTTGCTCTAGGCGGAACAGTGCTTCAGCTTGAATTGATTAGATTCAAGGTTATGAATCATGTACCGTACCGGCCGGTACAGATCGGTATTGTCCATATCCGGTACCCTACACCTCTAATTCCATTCCGGCTCATATACCGGTCGGTACCAGCCAATACCGGACGGTACTAGAGATACCGGTCAGTACCGGCCAATACCAGATAGTATCGGACTACTCTTAAATTTATTTTTTTCTTCAAGTACCGGACAATACCGGATGGTACCAGACAAATACCGGAATATTTTTTATTTTTTTGGTTTTAAAAAGTGTATATTATACTATAAATTCTTTTAGGTAGGAAAATAACACTAATAGCGATTAATCCGAAACGGTACCCGGTATCTCACTGGTACCTGTACATACCATACTAGTAAGAAAACCGGTACTCTAGTTGGTACGGTGTTCAGAACCTTGATTAGATTAGCTTGTGTAACAAGAGTGGAAGTTCAATTTAAAATAGATCGAATAACAGCATAACCAGGGTTGTCTAATTATATTAAGCATTTGAAAGTTAAATACAAACTCACCCCAGTAACAGATATTGATACCTCATCCCATATGCCAGTATTCCTATCCCTGTGGCAGTATTAGATTGGATACCCGGTAAGTGACGCTTCCAGTTAATCGAACTACAAACACCAAAATAAAAAAGGCAAAGTTCACTTTACCCCCTGTGGTTTGGATCATGTGCGGATATACCTCCTATGGTTCAAAAGTGAGCAATAAAACCCATGTGGTTTGTGTAGTGTGCACATAACACCCATTTCCGTCCATAATAACATCAAGTGTGACGAATGCGCATCAAAAGTCTGATATGCCCTCATCCTCTCCCTTGATTCTTCTTCTTCCTTGAATCTAACCAATCCACCCCATGTACTAAAAATTGGATCTGAACCATTGATATTGTAGAGTTTGACGAGTAATACATCCATACCAAAATTCAAGTCAATCAAAAAATGAAAACTCATGGTCGAATCGATTTATTATGAAGGAAATTTTCAAATTTAAATTTATCATTCATCTTAACAAGAATTAGATTACTAAGTTATTGATGTCTGATCAAGTTGATTTTTTTATAGAGATGCTCTCTAATATGATTAATACAATATGAACGGCTCAAACTAGATTTTGGTTAGATTCAAGAGACGTGTGAGATACACCTCTGTTAAAATAGACTGAATTGGGTGTTATGTGCACACTTCACAAAACACAAGGGTGTTATTGCACACTTTTAAACCATAGGGGGTGTATCCGCACATGGCCCAAACCATAGGAGTTCAAAGTGGACTTTACCCAATAAAAAACAAAGAGAAAGTGACAAGACCCCCTCACACACCTACACTATTGAAGAAGAAACAACAATAGTTTATAGTCTAAACTTAAGTTCCAAAACTGATTATCCGATACACTCTACAAGTCATAGGACTTAGTGAAAACACATCATTAATGCTATAAACTATGTAGTACCGACACAGACATGCAAAACAACACAAACACCACACCAACACTTCAACACGGAATTTCATAAAATTAAAGGCCACAACCCGTATGTGACACTTTCAAAAGATATATATGTGCAGTACCATATGTATCAAAATTAAAAATAAGGTTCTAAATTCGACGTATGTAACACCATGCATACCTATATCATACAGTCTTTGTAATAAATAAGCAAACAAAGTCACCACCTTGCCACAAAATAGACCTTAAACGTCATTTTAGTGACAACATTTCATCATCCTCCACACAAAAAATCAAACTTTCCTAAGTTTTATTTAGAGTCTACTATTGCGCATAACAACCCCGACCTGATTTGCGATCCCGAGTGTCCGGAGCAATTTTAGAGTGACCCTGGAGTGTCCAAATAGAAAACATTGAGAAAAATAGGACAATTTGGATTCAAGTGTCGGACAAGCATCAGGAGGGTGTCGGTGTCCCCGACAAGTATCCAACACCAGTACATGATCTTCAACGAAGTGCCTGTGCTACATAGGCTATAAATTACCTTATAGGAGTCATCCAGTCCCATCCTTCAACATATTGGGCAGCAACATCTTTCCCAATCTGAAGTAAACAGAAGATGAAATGAAAACGTGGTCCATGGACCAAAACAAGATGGAGAAAATAGAGAACCTATTAATGTATGATGATATTTACGTAGAATTGTGCTTTGTATTGTGTCCCAGTGGGATATACAAGTAAATGCATATGAACTCAAATGAAATCATCAATGTGGGTTGGACAAACGACAAAAAGTTCTTGACCAAAAATAAATGCATCAAATCTCCAGAATAAAAAAATCTTCTCCCCTAGGTTCTCAGGTCAAAAAAATATAGTCTTCTGAATGTCAAGAGAGCAACTCCACCCCAACAGAAGCGCCTCAATCATCAGTTAAACTAGGTATCAGGAAATGTGAACATTACCTCATGGTCACCACCTTGACCCCCCTCAGGAGGAATCCTACCAGGGTGATCAGGAGGGTAAACTAGGACCGCAAGCAAATTTTCATCATCAGGATGCACAATATCTGTGACATCGAGAGAATGTCTTCGAAACATCCCCTTCGGCAGGACTTCTTTATGGCCATTCAAATATACCTCCGCGGAATAATTGATTGCCCGGAAATTCAGATCCACGTGCTGGTTTCCTGACTGAAGAAGATAAGTAAATTGAAAGCGTCATACATGAAAAAACAATGATATAATAATAGATACAAAGTAAATCAGCATAACTTTAACAAAATAGACAAACTACAAAAAAGAATCAAGAACTGTCAACAATGAACCTTACTATGGGAACCGACATAATGTGCAATTGTGCGTCAACCGTGCACAGACGGCACGCGGGGCCCACTCCGGGTCCCGCACGGATAATCCAAGCCATTCAATAATTTTAAAACAATTTTTCATAAGGCCAAGCAAGAAATTAGCTCAATCCCGATACACAATCCCGATGTGTGTACGTGCTTGATCAAATCTTCCAATTTTTCATTGAGATTTCAGGACTCATGCCAGTCGAAAAATTGTTTTCAAATTATTGAACAGCTTGGATAATCCGTGCGGGACCTGGAGTGGGCCCCCCGTGCCATCTGTGCAAGGGCGATGCCCATTAGGTCGGCTCCCATAGCTTTTTCGGTCAACAATAGGCATGCAAGCTGGAGATCATGACCTCAATTGTAGTTAACTAGAAAATCAAAACTGCAGAATCAAAACAGATAATGTACCCACCAATAACAGTATTAAAACCAAGTATACAAGAACTAACATCATCCAATGTTGATTTTTCTGAAGCTTGAGCTCCAGTAAACTACTTGTTCATCTATCAAAATAAAACTTACTCCCCTTCCCAATCTTCAAACATGAGTCATGAGACCTTTTATAGGGAACTGACTTACCATGCCTTACTAAACCACTGATCAAAACATTTAGTGCACAGTCTAAATCCTTACATTGTCAACTAAGTGAAATTGTATGAAACTACTCTCCACATATAAAAAAATAAGAGATGGGAAGCATGTACATCTTCCAACACCTAACAGTACATTACAAATAGGGAAAATGACGGCCAATGACGTGTTTTGATAATTAATACCCACCAAGAACATTTTCAGCATTAACAAATGTTCTCAGCATGTCCTTGGCAGGTATTAATTATCAAAACACATCCTAGGCCGTCATTTTCCCAACTACTTATGAAGAAGATTTGCCACCCTTTGGGCCATAGAATGCCACGCTTTATTCAGATAGGATAGGATCATCCAGTTCTTCATGGTTTGGGAAGTTGTCTCTAGCATGCATCTTGCTCCCGAGACTCTTTCATAGAATTCCAACAATTAGTCCCGCTCCTCAAAAGCCCTCAGGAAGAAAGTTAAAGCAAGTGAATTAGATGAAATTCGAGTTATTCCATGGAATAACACTATTGACTTCTTCACTTCAATCACCTATCTCTTCTTCTAAAGGTGATGTCCCCAGCCAGATTTTTCCACCATACAATCTTAATTAATAGGTCTACAAATAAAAGGTCAAAGCACATCAAGGTAAACCGATTTCCACAAAAAGGATGAGTACATCAGCTCAAACCCCATATTGCCAGCCAGCTGGAAAACTCCGCATATGAAAGTATTGCTCTTAAGCATGCAGTTTTTTGGGATTCTCACTTATGATCTTGCTAACTCCATTGGCAGCACAGTCGAGAAAGAATGCTCAAAAAAGGAATAGACTACATAGTTGCATGAGAAATGCTGCATCTGTCTTCAAAAGAAAAATGTAACAGCTACTGTATACACAACAATCAGTTGTTACAATAAGGGAAAACACAGCAGGTACTAAGTTACCTTGACTGCTTATCCTACTCATCACCATGGTAAATATATGAACGACATTGACATGATCCCGTAAATTCCCATTATTGAAGTGAAAAAGAGCGAGACAGTGCCATCAAACAAGCAACGGAACAGAAGATGTGGTATGTGTCAAAAATCTAGCCAGCCTCAACAATATCAAGCAAAGAAGAATACCCTCAACGGATATCAACTACATCACAGGCGAATCCCATAGGGAAACATTCTTTCTGTCTAAGTAAACTCCTTAGGCAAACTGAATGCAGATAAGCCTGTTTGATGCTTGTGTAGGATATTTGCAAGCAAAACCAGACATCCGAGTACAAAGTACGACATACCAGCTTACAATGGAAAGTTGTGAAGAACCAAAAAGTGTAGTATTCCCTCCCAGAATCAGCAATGTCTATGATTGACTCATTTTCCAACCCGTAGAAAGGATCTGGCACGAGATTGTTTTTTACCAGGGTTGCCAAAACACTGTCAACGAAATCACCAGCCAAATCAATGAACAAAAGGGGAAAGACAAATATTGCAAATGTTTCTTGATACATGTGCATAATATCACCACAAGCTTAAACCAAGACAAGTGCTTACTGAATCTGGATCACGGCTTCACATTTCATGTCCTCATTTGGTTCACATGAATAGAGGTTCATAAAATTTTGCTAATTTGATGCATTTCTCCTTTATAGAAAAAAAAAATTCGAAGGAAGAAAATAGTTAAATTATGTATCAAAGTTGGCTATACAAAGTAAGGTAGCCATCCCACGGATGTCCCCAAAAAAAATTTTGAGATAAGAACTTGGTAACTGTGGAAGTGAACAAAATAGATAGTAGTTAAACTAAACAAGTATTTTGCCAACTTCTTGGCTACGCAATTTGCTTTCAGAAATTAAAAATGACGTGTTTAAACTGTCTTTGTTTTGCTTCAATCATCTTTCACAGCAGCAGTAGAAAGTACCAAAGAATTATCAAAATGAATTAACCCAAGTTCATGTTACAATCTCATAGGGAATAGAGTTGCAAAGAAAGTGCTGTAGCATAATAAACTTAAGTACACTGCATACAAAAGCCATCCAGCTGATTCGCATCCTCCATAATTCCACTTGCATTCATAACTAATCATATTGTTTCAGAACTTCGCACATCTATATCACATACACATGAAGATAGAGAAAACATGTGTGAGCATGCGTGCGCGCGTGTGAGACAGAGAAAGAGAGAGGGAGCAACTTCCAAATTTCTATTACTACAGATCATAATCTTACTCTTCAGTAACTAAATTGACATACTTTTGAGAGACGAATGATCATCCCAGTGAATTACTTATTGAACCCCAAAATACTTATCTAGAGTAAAATTCATGAGAAATTAGGATTTTAAATTTTTTTTAATACAACCAGTGATTACAAGTGTCTGAATTACATCAAATGCAACATAGGCCCCATTTGTTAGCAATTATAAATTAGCTTTTTAGATTATTGGCTTAGAAAAATTAAAATAAGTTGTAAAACTGTTTGTTATAGCTTTTATAAGTTGTAAAAAAATAAAATAAAATAACCTGTTTGTATGAATAAGTTGTTACATAGCCTTTTATAAACCAAATGTCTAGATTACCCTTATTCACACTAATAAATGGTAATTTTGGCTAAATGGGCTTGGATTCGTTTGTCCGTTTATGTTTTAACACCTTAAAATAAGCAAAAAGCTTCAAATTGGAGCTTAAAATAATATAACTTTTTTGGGTCAAATAAGCTAGAAAAGCTAAATATTCAGTAAATATGTTAAATGCACAATGATACCAAGCCCAATTGAAAGCCCATTAAGGAACAAATAAATAACCAAATAACCACATTCAACTTCGCTTTTTCCAAGGACGGACTCTTTAACATTCCTAATGAAACGAAGGGTGGCCAACTGAGATAACCCCATTTAGTTAGTTATGAGAAATTAGGAATAGACAATGAGACCAATTACTTAATACTCCTCGAGTACCCTGTGACGTTGCCATGTGGGTATACTCCCTACCATAGTTGTTAAAAACCTACGATACACGATACGTATCTTACGATTTGTATCATCTCCTTTGGAGAACCATACGTATCCCATCATGTATCCTGTTTTATAAAAATCCTACGATGCAACCACGTATCCTACAATTTATATGCGTATCCTAATTCTATACGTATCCTACGATTACTTATTCGGAAAAAGTCAAACATTATTTCAAGAAATGGAACCCCAAATGCATTAATCTAAGCTGTTTAATCTAATTATGGCATCTGTCAAACCCTTTGATAGAAATTCAACCTCAATGTAGGTCTTGTATAAAAGAAAGAACAATACTTCGATTGCTAACAAAGAGAACATAAAGCCTTAATGTAATAAATCCCAGTTGAGAGACTTGAAATTTTGCATCTTAAATTTTTTTTAAAATGCAAGCATAGTTTGTTGGTGTTATCAGGTGTATCTACTTCTTAATTACATTTTAATTATGATTAACAATGTTGAAACATAAACTAAATTTAGTATTTTGACAAAAGTTCCAATTGACAAAACCCAAATATGATAGATATTATCAAAAAATATATAAATATCTAATTTTTAGAAACTCTAAAATATTTAGCTCTAAAAGCTCTAGAATATCCTTGTGAGATATCTAGAGTTTTTTTTTGTGAGAATTAGTCTCGTGTGTAATTCTAGAATTACCTCAAAGTTTATCTTGTATGAAAATGTCTTTGAACTGGAGTCTTCCATGAAGTAGTACAAATAGGGATGGGTTCTAACCATTTTGTACCAAGCCAAAAAAAAGTTTGAGTTCAAGTGCAACACAAATACTCACCTTCCCCACTCTTGTCTTTAGTACTCTCCATCTCCCAAAAATATTGTCTAACTAATAGAAACTCCTACTCTTCCAGCAAACGTATCTCAAGATACACGATACGTATCTCGATACGAACTATACAAGTGAAAAAACGCTACACGATACGTATCCCGATTTGAAAACATTGCTCCCTACAAATAAAGATTGCCACCGCACAATATCCCTACTATCCAAAAACAAAGTGGATAATAATATCCCTACCGCAACATTTCGCAACGTAAATTGTAGGTAACACCACGTGGTACTCCGGGAGCGCTAAATAATTACTCAAAATCAGTCAAACCCCTTCATCTATTACTATTTATGACTTAACCCCCTCCATCTTCAAAATCGATCTATTTGAATATGAACTGGAACAAGTTAAGGCAACACTGTACATCCCAAACATACATCGACTACGTTGTTCTCTTCTCTCTCCCTCCTCTCTCTCTAAACTCTTCATCTCTCACCAAAATCAATTGATTTCAATGGGGAAAATGAAAATTTGAGCATCGAAGACATCAAAACGCAGTAGATCGATCTGTCTAAACCATAGCATTTGCGAAATACAAAGTGGATTGAACGGGTGTGGATCGAACAGGTATTTGCTGAACTCTTGATCTCTTTTGCTTTTCAACTTTATGGCTTACGTAGGTAAGGAATGTGTGTGTGAAGGTTTTTTTTTGTTACATTGTGTTTGATTCCTGCACTATGGTTCTGTTGTGCAGAAACTCAAACTTGTTGCTTCTTTTTTTTTTTCTTTTTTTTTTTTGGGGGGGGCTTTACCACTTCGAATAGACTTTTTGCTATTTTTTTAATATATTGCTATTTTATAAAAAAGGAATGGAACTTTGTGATTTTATATTCCATTGTGTTGATTATTATATGATTGGAACCATATTGTGTTGTCTTATTTGGTTTTCTTAGTCAGAATGGTGTATGATCCCCTATTCCAACTATTGTCTATGCATTATTGTATAGTAATGCACTGTTTTCAAACTTTTTGCGCAGGCGAGTGGATATGGATATGGGGGATACAATTGCAACTCTGCTCATTCATTTTGGGGGTAAACTTCGAGGGTCAATCCAATAGAAGAAACCACATGCAAAAAAGGAAATCAGTTACAAATGCATGGAATAAATAAAAATAACAAAAAAAAAAAAAGCATATTACCTTATAGTTTATACAGCCTAGTAATCTTCTTCCCCGATTAGCCTCTAATTTTGTAGTTCTTAAAGGGGCTAGTACTCCACATTTGCAAGGAGGGCCTGCATTTATGATGTTGAAGGAGGAAGAAGAAGACATCGATGGAAGAAGTAAATAAGTTGGACCAGTTGGGGATGAAAATGACTAGTACTCATAAGAAGTAGGGTTTTATAAGCTTTAGGAGGGAAAGGATCAAAAGGGGGATGGAGGGAAAATTACCCCCCAAAAAATGGGTAAATTACCCTCTCTAACTTTGGGTCACGGACACTTTACCCCCTCTAACTTATTTTTTTAGCACTTAACCCCCTCAAAGTAACGGAAACCTAATTTCCGTCTGACTTCCATTACAAATAGGATGGAAAGTGTCATGTGCCCTCATTATAGACATAAATATACACTTCACTTCTCCTTCTCGTACCAGATATATACACACTATGTCTCTCCCGCACCAACAGATCCCGCTACAGATCAAACCCGTCGCCGCCTCCTCCGTTGCCGCGGCGGCAGCACCCTCTTGCTGGTGAACATCCTCCCCCCGCATCCAACCACCGCCACCTTCGAGCTTCGCATCGGAAGTACCAAACAGAGCCACATCGCCGAACTTCCACTTGACCTCCAAGAACTCCCCCAGCAACGACGGCCGCAACTCGTCGTCATCCGGACACAGGCTTCACCACTTTTGCAGCCGCCGCCTTGTGGACGATACATACACACACGCAAAACAGACACAAATAGATAGAGATCGTGGATCTTTTAGCGCGCTCTCTCTTAGTGTTGGTATTGTAGGCTTCGTCGTTTTTGCTGTCATTAGCTCTGGCGCTGGATTCCGGCGGGGTTTTCATTTTGTGGGTTTTCAATTTTCAGTTTTTGAATCTGTGGGTTTTCAATTTGGTTTTTGGATTTGTGGTATGCAGTTGTGGGTCTTCCGATTACAATTTGATTTGTGGATTTATGTGTGTGTGAAAGACAGAGATTGATTTGTGGGTGTTTGATAGCCGAGTAATTTGGGTGTTTTCCCAAACGTTTGATTTGTGGATTCGTGTTTGTGTGAAAGACAGAGAGATGGATTTGTGGGTGTTTGATTTGGGTTTTTCAAATTCTCTCTGTGTGTCACCCTTTCTCGCTCTAGAAATCTGCGTTTATCCCTCTGCTTGTGTGAATCTCTGGAGTGGAATTGAATGAACTGCAATTTGTAGAAGGGAAATACTCCAAACATCCAATTTTTTGTACAGGCGTGTTTTCAAGGGTTATGGAACAAAATCCCTCTTTTGGCCTTTGTAGAGGTGTGTTTTCGTGGAGGACAAATTTGTAACTTTATGCCTCTCCGTTAAGGAAGTTAAATGGAATAAGGTTTTCGTTACTTAGAGGGGGTTAAGTGCTTAAAAAATACTCAAGTTAGAGGGGTTAAAGTGTCCCCAACCCATAGTTAGAGGGGGTAAGCTGTAATTTACCCAAAAAATTGATTCGGATGGAACTTCCCAATTGGGGGCGGCTATTCGCAGCCCCGTATTTTCTCCCTTAGCCTGTTAAAAATTTTCAATTATACTAGACAGTTAGTTACCGAAATTGAGATACATTTTCAGCATACAATTACCGAAATATAATATTTTTTTCAATAGCTATTTACCGAAAATGTATGTTCGGTAATTGTTTACCGAATGTTGAACATATTTTCGACATGTAGTTACCGAAATATAATCTTGTTTTCAACAGCTATTTACCGTATGATTTTCAACAACTATTTACCGAAATGTAATGGGCTAAGGGAGAAAATACGGGGTTGTAAATAGTCGCCCCCTCCCAATTCCCGTCCAAATACAAACGGAAGGGTACTAAGTAAACAATGTTTGCTAACAACGGCACTTCCACAACACTTTTGCTCACATTTCAATAGCAAAATAAAAAAAAAAAACGAATAGTTTCCAATAATTATAAGTATCCGACTTACGTTCCGGGCACAACAGCCTCCATCCACGGCTGACCAGGGCCGGAGGGAGCGTGAGTGGTGGTGAGCTCAACTCCAGTCAGCTTAACCTCCGTCGATCTTGCCGCTAACCATCCCGGGTCGAGCTTCCTCTTCCCCATCTCCCCCATTGCTAATAGAAAAAAACCCTAGACCTTTCGAGTGAAACAAGGAATAGAGAAAACTTTCAGACAATTTTCCTTGCCTTCTCTCTCTCTCTCTCTCTCTCTCTCTCTCTCTCTCTCTCGAAAATGGTCGTTGGTCTGAGTTTAATGAGGTTCAGACTTCAGAGTATTTACGAGGGCAGGGCTGTTTGATAAAATGATATCTGAAACTAAATGCTAAAAAATTAAGTGCTGAATGCTAAATTTGTTAAACTGACAAGTTGTTTGTTCAACATATTAAGTACTGAATTAAAAAAATAATTAATTTTAGTTTTGATTTTCCTCTAATTTATTAATGGTCACAATGTATTTATAATAATTGTGGAACGGTGATTATGGTGGTGGCGTGGATTGGCGGTGGCGGCGTTGAAGTGCTGGTGATAGTGGTGTAATAGTGGTGGTGGAGTGATGGTGATGTAACAATGGTAGTGAGTGGTGGTGGTAGTGGCGGTGGAGTAATGGTGTAATAGTGACAGTGAGCGGTGTCAATAGAGTGATAGTTATACAATGGTGGCATTGTGGTGGTGGCGGCGGTGACGGTGTGATAGTGGTAGTGTGGTAATGCTAGTGGTGGTGATGGAGTGATAGAAGAGTGATGGTGGTGCAGTGGAGGAGTGGTGGCGGCGGTGGTGGTGGTGGAGTTGTTGTAGGAGTGGTGGTGGTGGTGGGAGTGGTGGTGGTGGTGGTATGGTGATTAAATACAAGCACACAAAAATTCAGTCAGAATTAAGTAACTCAAAGCTACTTAGGCTCCGTTCTGGAAAGGAAAATAAGTACTTATTTTTTAATAAGACAATTTCAAACTCAAAAATCATATGCTTACGCAAATTATTTTCTTATCAATATGGATCTTATTTGATAGATCTCATTCAGATCTTTAATACAATGCGAAAAAAATTGGAACTCATTTACATTATTTTTGAGTTTGAAAATGTGAAATAAATATTTATTTTTTAATAAGGTGTTCTGGAACGGGCCTTAATATTTTTCAACTTTTTAGCCTACATTTTAAGTAGTACTTAATTTGTTAAGTAATGTATAATGTCGTTATCAAACCTACTGAATCACTTATTACTTAATTGATTCAATTTTAAGTGTTAAATTTAGGTTATCAAACAAGTCCCGGTCAGTGATGGCGGATGTCCGGCTCCTCTCCAATCCACGTAGAATTGGAGGATCCATCGTTTCCAAATCAATGGTCAAAATTGCTTCAAAGCTCATATAGTATTATAAGGGCATCCAATTACTCCCCAAATATTTTTTTTCATTTTTTTAAATGATGAAAAAATTCATTAATTTTCAAAGTTGTTACAAAAAATTTATTAATTTTTTTGAAAGACAACTTCTCTTTCCATTAAATCTGCCTACGAAAAAAAAATTATATATAGTTCATTGAGGAATTTTTACTAATATTATATTAATAATTTTTTTCATATAACTTGTGAGAATTTTTTACTAATATTATATCAATAATTTTTTTTCTTTCAGCATGACTTTTTTTTTCTTATATTATCTTATTATGTAACTCATGAGATTTTTTTTTATTGATATTAGTGTATTTTCATGTGTGATTCATACTGTGTCCTGTACTTATTGATGTAGTTGTTCTTATATGTAAGAAAGTTGAAATTAAGATTGAGTTATGGAAATTAGAAAGAAATTGTAAGAGTAAGTAATTGAGCGTAAAATAATTTTTACAGAAAAAATATTTTACAAAAAATGCAAAATGAGTTTTTTGATTAACACTATGAATATGATAATTCTTTGAATCTGCACCTGTTATTAAAGTTACTAAAATTTTACTAATGTTTGGAATTTGGTAAATTGGTGCTTGGAATGTTATAATTGGGGAGTAATTTGGTGCCCGTAGAATACCATATGAGTTTTGGGGTAAGAGATACTAGAGTAATCCTGACCATTGATGAATTAGAATTGGAGGATCCTCCAATTTCCTACGGATTGGTTTTGGGGTAAGAGATACTAGAGTAATCCTGACCATTGATGAATTAGAATTGGAGGATCCTCCAATTTCCTACGGATTGTAGAAGAGCCGAACTCAACGGCGGGGCGTATGCTGTCCCGTTGAGTGGAGCCCGCTCTGGTTTTATTTAGATTGATAAAAAAACGTTCATTTTGTAGACCTCATCAAAAAAAAGTATGCAAAAAATAGTTTGATTTGATATTGTTAATTGTCTAATCGGAATACATATATAATTTGGAAATAATGGATTCCAGTGGTTTTGATCTAATATTTTAGATCCATTCTTTTCAAATTAAAAGTATTTCGATTAGGCATTTTAATGATATCCGATTGAGTTGGTTTTCATGATATTGGTTCTATTCAACAATATCTAGAAAGTGAACATTTCCGGTCAATCAAAGTGAAACCGGAACGGACCCTACTCGAAGGGACAACACGCCCCCTCAGTTCACGGCGTGGAGTGCAGAATGTGGGGCCCAAAAGTTATATTGCCACGTTAGACATTCTATTCAATGCCCGTTGTTATATTATACACCCACACCGCAAACTAGAGCCATACAAACCCAACTACCCAACTCCTTCCGTTCAGAGAATAATTTTTTTATACCGTCAGTATAAAGATTTGTTTCCTCAAAATTAATTATATCGTACCGCGTTGCAAAACAATGGTCTCAATCAATAGAATATGACGACGTGGCGTAATATAATTTGTTTGGAGGAAAGAAATGTTTACATCCGACGGTGTAAAGAATTTATTCTCTTTCATTTATGCACCGAATACAATAGCTATTGAGACAGACCCATCTCAATCACTCTTTAACAATAATTCTTCAATCACACACACTTACAAACATATAATTACACAAACTCTGTACGTGTAAATGTATGCGGTAGTAGCATAGTTGCACTCTCTAAACTCCCTCTTGTCTCTCCTCGTCACTCTTTCAACAACCTTCCGTGCAAAAATACTTTGCCGAGCCTCAAACAAGTCTGCTTGGTTTGCCCTTTTTGCGCTGTGGCTAGCTATTATAACTAAAAACTCCAATTGGCTTAGGCAGTGGGAGATGCTCTAATAGCATCGAATTTGTTTACTCAAGGCGTAAATGATACGTTTTGTTAATAACAACATTACAATGGGCCAGTCCGATTCAAGGTTTTGAATATCGTACCGAATATAGTACCGATTTTGCTATCGGTGCGGTATGTACTAGTGTAATATTGGGTACCGTTTCAAAATTTTCGTCATTAATAAATATGCATTGAAATTTTACATCTAATTATAAACTAACTCTTTTTTTTTTCAAACGGAAATTCATGAGCTATTCGGCCCCGTTCCACATTTCAAAATAAGTGCTCAAAAATAAAGAATTTACGAAGATAATTTTCTTTTTTTTTGGGAGGAAATGAAATTTATTAAATAAGATCTATATTGTATATTTTTTAATTTTAATAAATCTATTATTTTAAATTTATTAATTACAAATAAATATTTATTTTTTGATGGGATAAACCGCAACACCACCTCTTAATTTCACCGGTGATATTTATCTTCCCCAAGGACCCAAACCAGTTTTTTTTTCCTCGTTCTTTGTTCATATTCCGAAGAAGGGGAAAACCACTCAAGTACAGCAGATCGACCACTGAAGATAGATCGGTTGAAGAGGGGTACAAATCCGAAGATAGATCATCGAAGAAGTCTTCACGCCTAGATCGACCAGTTTTCCGGTTCTCCAGTCATTTTCTCTGCTCCGATCTTCTTCCGTTCTCTATTTTCCCTTTATTTCCGGAAACCATCAAGATGGCCGGAACTCGCCGGTACCGGCGGCAAGCGCCGGAAAGTTCGAAGAAACGGAATCATAGCTCTAGTGTACTGGTTTTCCTTCGAAACGGTTCGTACCGACTGGTATAGAACAAGATTCACATCCTTGGTCCGGTTGATTCGAGAATTTGCTCCTCACACAATTAATTGAACTATAGTTCAATTTTTTAGATCAGCCGTAAGAAATCGTTTTCTTGTAAATTCTCTAATTTCAATTTGAATGGTCTATTTTGACTGGATTAAGAGTATTTGGGATTTTATGGCACAGGGTCAAGATTCTATGGCACGTATAATTTGAATTTTGTACGTATTGAACCGGAAAAATTAATACAATAACCAAAAAGAGATGTCTATTACTAATATATAGAGTATATAACCAAAAAAAAAAAAAAGCATACCCATTCAGTACAAATCATTTCATCTGCAACTCATCCCTCGATTGAGGATAAAAAAAATTAAAAAATCCCTCGATTTTTTATATTCTGAGTCATTTTCTTTACGTCCTTGCTTCGAAGGCTTATTGTAAATCAATTTACTAGATTCTTCCGTCTGTAATATCTCTTTATATCTATAAAAGTAAAAATATGAAACTATCCACAAATTTTAATAGAACCTAACGAATTTCAATAGAACCTAATTCTTATAAAAAAAATATTCAATCTTAAATCGAAAGTATATCAAAACTAAACAATTATACAAGGACTTAGTAGGAAAAACACACAAAAGAGTCAATTGAGTTCCCTAAAAAAATAGTCACAACCTACAAAATAATTAATTTTGTCCCAAATTAATCTAGATTTAGGGTTTTTAAATTGGAGTAGGCTTAGCTTTTACCTTAATCAAACTTTGCTTTGATAGAGTTTTCCAATCTACAAAAAAAAAAAAAAAAAATTAACACACCAAAACGTTGCGTTTTGAAGTGGAGTTCAGAAGTGTTTGGAACAAACTCGCAAAGTTTAGCCTTTTGTGCAGTCTTGAAGTGGCGGCCTTAAGATCAATTTTCAGAGTGAGATTGATCTGCTGGCCTTCAGATCGAAATGAAGGCTGACAGATTGATTTCATGGCCGCAAAATCAATTTTACTGGAAATCTGAAAACTTCTTCAGGTGTTTGTTTCGGTTCAATCTCTTCAACCCTGATCGTTTCACACTTGTCCAACACGTTCCAAACACTTCAAAAGACGAATTTTGATGAGAAATTAAGAACCATGCAAAACTATTTTAACCTCAAGCGATTGTACATGGGGTAATGAATTGATCTGATATGCAAATAAATTCAATCGGCGGGCCCGGTCTTTTTCAGAACTCGCTTTTCAACCAGCACGAATACACTTCCTACCTTAGGGATCATTATTCCTCAAAAAAGAAAAAGAAAAAAGGGATCATTAAAAAAAATATCGGCAACAAATAACGACAAACACTATTGGCAAACGCCGTTTAAAAAAAAAAAAAAAACCCCTATCGGCAAACAAAAATAAGCAAGAAGGAAGTAAATATTACAAGCTCAAATCAAGTAAAACCAGGTAAAGAGAGTTGCAAGAAGTACAACAGTTCTGTAGAGAACAGAATGATACAGTTCCTTAAAACATATGCGAGAAGGAAATATATGATTTTGAGTTTTGATAGGGCCAAGGACCACCGGTCATGAGCTTCGAGAAGGCTCGTCACTGATGACCCCCAACATATGCTTTCTCGTGTTTTCATCACAGGTTCAGATAATGAATCATGTGGTCTCCCACAAGACTACATGGTTTATTTTTACCTCTATCGCCAACGGTCCGTTGAGCCAATCTACAAAGAGTACTTAAAAGTTACATACAAAGTACATGCAACGTGGAGCATTGCAAACAGACAGCCACTTCATGCTTGGGGAGTAAGTGATTCAGTTGAAGCCAAAGGTATTTGGAAAGTTATCCAAATTCACGGAAAGGTATTCCAGCAAGTACTAGATCCAATAAGGATTCAGACTTTATAACCTCATTATTTCCAACCGTAGGAGTGCTCAAGAGTCAGTGGCATCTCGCACAAGCTCAGAGAATGGTATGCCCAGTATGGTAATTCCACCCATGAAGGGTAACCCGTGGGGTAACACCCGGAGGGACCTCAAATGATAGATTGATGGGCATCTCTTCACCTGGAGCCAACGAGAAATAGTTGTCCGAATAATGAACAGGAAGAATCCTCGTGTCTTCACCTTCTTTATGATCCGGTTTCGAAGCATGAACTGAGAAATGCAGAAAGAATGCAACTCCAACCTCAGTCCCATTCACTTTTGTCACCCTCAAAGCATTGGCTTCGTGCTGGAAGCGACTGAAGATCCTCCGAATTAAACCACCCTCCTTTTTTTCCTCAATTCTGCTATTTACAGGTTCAAGTGATGCCACATCAAAATCACCATCGCTATCTCTTTCAATGAATCTATTCTTGTAGAGCAGATTTTCTGAGTCTGGCTTCTTTGATGTGTTTCGCACATGCATTCGGATTTCATATGCAGACCCGCCGATGAATACTTGGGATGTTATCTTGAGGGGCACTTTTTTCTTCCTGTATGGTTCCAATAGTTTGTAATCTCCACCCGGTAGGTACAACCAGTAAAAGTTCCTGGATAAAATGCCGTAGTCGGATATCTTATATAGTTTGAGGAGAAGGAAGTAGACTGGCGTTTGATTTTTGGACTTTGGATAGTCCATCTCAAAGACGGGTACCGTTCTCTTAGATGGTACAGAGAGGTTCTTGAAAACTTTGTAGTATGGACATTTTCCTTCCAGATCCCACACTGACACTTCTATAGCTACATTAGAAAGTTCGTCTGATGTAGTGTTGACTACCTACATGTCATAGATAATACAGGGCGATGAATCCTCCCAATCCATAACTTTTCCTAAAACAATTGCGTAAGAGGAGAAAGAAGAGAAGACAGGAGTTTTCCAACAATACTATCCTGGTTATCGTTTCTAGGATCAGTTTTCTTGAAAATATTATTTGGAACCTATTCTGAAAACAACATTAGTACTCATCACTTTCACATCCTATTACTTTTTTTGCTGTATTTTTGGAGAATATAAACATAACTTTCGTGTTTCTCGGAAACAGGTAGTTTTCCGAAAACAAGTCTTGAAAATCATGAAGACGTTTACCAATAAGTTCTCTGTGTTCTTCAATAAGGAATCCAAAACATAACTTATGACAACTGCAAACAAGCAGGAATAATTGTAGGCTTTGAACTTATACTGCCAATGACTTCCATAGTTCCATATTTTAGAAGGAAATTTCTATGGCGGTTTCTGGTTTATAAGACATTAATACATTTTCAGTTCCCACATGTTCCTATATTATTTAAGGCTTTGAGCTTCAGCAATCTCAACCAAAACCTGTTAGAACCATTTCATTTCCTTTGTCACATTTGGATTTGGCATAACTTTCTCTAATGACAGATCTTTAGGCTTGACTTATCACATTGCGGTAACATTAACAAGGGAAGTACAATCCGTACATTCCATGACAATCCAATCAGCCATCAAAATTACTAAAATGGCACAAATTACCTCAATGAAATACGTGGCTAGATTCAGCTGGACATGGATTGGTTCAGCTGCAGATCGACATCCATAAAACCCTGCTGTTTGGTCATGGAGATGGTCATAAAACTGACCTCTAAGTCCCGTCCACGGGTTCTGATTTTTCCAAATCAAAACACCAGTGTATTTGCTCCACATGCGGGATGTCCACCCCTCTAATAGAGCTCGGTACTGAACATAGTTAACTAGCTGAGCCTGCAAAGATCATTTAGCTCAAATTAACACAAGAAACAGAAATTGCATTAGTCTCCAATGGTTTGGTGCAAGGAAAAAATGTGCCTAAGTGATCTTTCATTCTGTGGTTAGTTTGTGTGCAGAAGCTTGCTAGCAAAGATAGACTCAAGCACTGTGGTATGAATGGGGATGATGGCTGTGTCCTCTGCTCCCATTTGTGCTTCAGTTGTATCAACATTGGTAGTTTAACTCATTCACAACCTCGTAAGGGTGTTGAGAATTGTTTTTGCTTTTATTGCCATAAACTTTTCCAAATTTAGGCAAATAGCCTTCAACTCTACAAGTATTTGGGCCAAGGTCTGGGGGAATACTCTCATTGGAAGCAGTACTATGCAGTTATGGGTTGAGTTGGATTATTCAACATACTGCGGGCTGCATTTTGTAAACTGGCACTAGCAACCACCGTTATGGCACTTGATTAAAGAAAACTCCAGGATTCTCCATAAGAAATAAAAGGACCAAATGGGATTGCTTAAAACAATTGAACAAGACATAGATATGAACTTGGAAAAAGATCAAGAACTACTACAACATATATCTCCATGTACTGGTTGGGCTACCTATCCAATAATATTCCTGATTCAAGTCTTGGAGGAAGGGTGGCTACTAGAAGAGAGGGGTTCAACCCCTGCAAAGTCCTTAGCAAAGGCGGATGTCCCATCAGGCAACCTCCTCTTGTTTGATTCCGTGCATGAGTAAGTACCCGTAAATCGTAGAGAAGACAAAGCGGGGAAAGGCCAAAAGGCGTAGTCGATGGACGGAGGAGGCTAGGTTAGCCGAAAGATGGTTATCTATTAACGAAGCCTATGCAGTTGTTTGCCAGGTTTCATTTTGTGCTTTTGCCTAGGCTGATAGATATGTGTTTCCTGGGCCAAATGTTAGGCCTGTAGCTAGGGTAAGGTTGTTTTGATGGATATTGGTTATGTTGGTGGAATAAATTTAAGTTACTAAAAAAAAGAATCACTAACCAAAAAAAAAAAAAAAAGAGGAACAAGGGAGGTTTACTTTTAGACAAAATTCGTCAAGATCAGTAGGGGTTCCATACAGCAAAATCTGATTATGAACCAAGCCTGGTTTTGAATAAGCTATGTACTTGTGGTATTCCCACATGGGGTTTGGAACTTCTTCGACATAGCCATCGGATAACTTCTTAAACAATGGTATTTGCCACCCTTCCGGAGGCATGGTTGCTCTGATAGTAGCTGCAACGGGCATCCCCACTGAGCCAACCTCAGGATTGAATCCATATTCATAAAAGTCATCCTTAAAAAAGCTCTCAGGATACTGAATTTCATAAGGGCCGTCAGTGAAGTCTCCTTTTCCGTCAGCAAAGCCATCCCACATGGATCCTTGGATGTAGATTCGCGTACCATCAAGATATTGGCTAGGATCATCCAACAATGGGATGATATCTTCCTGTGAGTTTCCACTTTGAGTAGAGATCTGAAAATATGGATGGAGTTTCAGTTCATCTTTTAAAGCCCTGTTGATATCTTCTGGTGGAACTTGTTCATTTCCCCCCACCCAAAGAGCAAGACTAGGATGATTTCTCAGAAGCTTGACGGTGTCCCTTGCACATAGCAAGAAAAGCTCATGGTCCAGGGGACCATCTGGGTTTGATATTGGTATACCTCGTCCATCACAGTCCCCAGTTATCCAGAACTCTTGCCAAACCTACAATGGAAATCTCATAATGGATATGAACTCTGCCACACAAATTTCATGAAATGGACTTAAATAGATTCAACGGCAATATGCATGACAAAGTCCTGAAGATAAACGCGATAAGAAAGCCGCCAGTTTGATGCAACCCTCCATAGAGGTTCCAGTTCGATAGGATATTTAATAGTTTGCAAACCTACAGGGAAAACAGTTCATTTGGATACAAAACCAGATTTTATTCTGTAGGAACCATAAAGAACCTTGTTTAACCCACTCCATCCAGATTAGCAGAAAAAAGTTGATGGAATATAGAATTAAATGTTTCAATCAGCAGGAAAGCACCATGTTTGCAAAAAACAAAGTACTTCGCAATAATTGTGGCAACCGGCAATACAAGAGAATATCTCTTGAAAACTGGATCCATTATCAGATAGTAAGCAATCAAGGGGAAAATGGGTAACATAGATCGCTTATGAGAAAAAATAATAATAATAATTGCACCCAGCTTAAAAAAACTTTCCAAAGGTAATAAAAAGAAAGGATGGCCCATGATCTAACAATGAAGTACAGGGCATAGCATACACGTAGGTGATCCAGAGCCAATGGAGAACAGAATTGATTAATGGAAAGATCTTGTGATTCATTAAATGCATGAATGGGTTACTCACAACACTAATCATTAAATGCATGAATTGTGTCACTCACTACACTAATACATGGTTTTACAACAAAATTTCAGCTGAAAACTCACAAAGTGAAACAAATGTCTCAAGAAGAACATACAAAACTAAAAAGCCAAGGACATTTTCTAAGGTGGTACGCGTCTGTTCGGACGCCAACACTGGCCAGCTTTGTATGCTTGAGGGACACACATCTCCATGATTGAGATACAAATGAGAAGAAAAATACGAAGTTTGAAAAATACATGCCAAGTTGGCATTAACAGAAGAATAATTACAAGGCACATCAATACCAATTTATCCATATTTAAACTCTTGATTCCTGAAATTTTGTGTTTCATGATTGTACTTCCATGTAGTGCAATCATAAGTGGATTGCCCCAGACATGCACCTGCTGATGCACTCATTACTAGGTGGTCAGTCAAGGTCTACGTGGCCTTCCCCTTGAATCTATCTCTCTCTCTCTCTCTCTCTCTCTCTCTCTCTCTCTCTCTCTCTCTCGCATGTCAATCTCCTACAGTAATTCTTCACTTTGTTTCATTCCAATAGAATACCATTGCTAGGTGCAAGATGAAAACCTCATGCTCTAGTGTTAACAACCAGTTCAATGGAGATAAAAGCCACTTTATGCAAGTACTCTAAAAGGTTAAGTGAACAATCCAGTCCAGCCCTTCAACCAGATCCCACATTGGAGGGAAAGTAGTTGGTAATGGCTTTTCTTATCTTGTTCTCATCATTCCCCAACTAGATTCAAGTAGCGCAATCACTAAAATACAGTTGAACCAGAATATCAAGGTTTTTGGCAAATTAATCTATGTATATATAGCAGAATATCAAGGTTTTTGAAAAGATCATCCATGCTTCTGTCTACATTTTCTGGGCATTCCACAATCATCTGTTGAGATAGCTAATCTCTTTATGATGCAGGAATTAATGAAATGTCCCTCTTTTCATCGACCGAAGCCCAAGAACTCCTCCCAACAACTTAAGAAAACCAACCTATATAGAGAGACAGAGAGCTAACCAGCAGGCCATAAATATCACAGTAATGATAGAACTCTGGCCTCTCAGCCAGTCCACCACCCCAACAGCGTATCATGTTGAAGTTCATGTCTGAATGAAATTTAATGTCCGTCTCGTATCTTTTCTTTGAAAGCCGTAGTAACCCATCTGACAATATCCAGTTACCTCCGCGGATAAAGACGGGCTGTCCATTGACCTTGAACAATCTACAAAGTAGATAAAATACATGTTACACGATAGATAAAGAATTTTCCACAGTAGTGTTCCCTCAGGAAAATAAAGCTGAAGATCTCCTACCTTCCTCCAGTTACACTATCAATTTTGCTCTCAATCTTGCGGAAACCGAAACGATGGTTCCACATATCAGACTCCCCAAATCCCTTGACCTCAACACCAATTTCAACATTGTACAGCGACTGCTTTCCCATGCCATTTGGCCACCACAAATGGGGCTTGTAGAAGAACAGCTGCAAATACAGAAAATTAACATTTGAACTGGGGTATTCCGTAGAGAACCAACGCAACTGGCATGATATGTCCATGTCAAGCATGCAGGTGCAGTTAGCGACATATATATATATACACACACACATTCCACTTCCCATAAGGACCACCTTAACTTAATAAAACGCGGACCTCCCTTTTAACTAAAATAAGGACCTCCTCATCTGAAAATGATTGTATATCAGTGTGTGTATATATATAGCAACAAGAAGAAATTCCAGGAATATTTGTTTCAGTACGTATAGTTAAGAGATAAGATGATGAGAATTGTCTATTAATTTCTGCAAAACGTGACTGACACTGACCTCAGGAAATGTATATTGAACAGATGCTCCAGGAGGGACTGACACATGCTCCGTTCGAAGATGTTCTACCAAGCAAAAACCTCCCTTAACTTCCGTAGTCACTTGGACGTTCAAAGAACACTCAGCAACCCGGGCACTTTTATTTACCAAACCAGTGGTTGCATGCAAATATACCCTCTTGTAATTGTCAAAGAATGATGAAACCAAGTGGGGATCCACTATTTTCACAGGCTGCACAGAAGAATAATGCATTGAAATTAAGAATTGGAGGTTTCTTACAAACTATTGTAAAACAATTCTAGAGTAGGACGTAGGAACCACTAGGCTTAAAAGTCACACTGAGTACTCTTTTTTTTTTTTTTTGGGCTAAACATCAGAGTTGTGCTTTTATATCTAGTTGATGGTCTTCAATACATGAAGTGATGTTCACTTTATCAGTTGCTCTAGGTGGAACAATGCTTCAGCTTGAATTGATTAGCTTGTGTAACAAGTGTAGAAGTTCAAATTAAAATAGAAAGACAGAATAACAGCATGAGCAGAGTTGTCTAATGATATTAAGCATTTCAAAGTCAAATACAAACTCACCCCAGTAACAGATATTGATACCTCATCCCATATGCCAGTATTCCTATCCCTGTGGCAGTGTTTGATTGGATACCCAGTAAGTGACGCTTCCAGTTAATCAAATTATCAAACTACAAACGCCAAAATAAAAAACAAAGAGAAAGCGACAAGACCCCCTTACACACCTACACTATTGAAGAAGAAACGACAATAGTTAGTCTAAACTTACATTCCAAAATTGATTATCCGCTATGCTCTACAAGTCATAGGACTTGGTGACAACACGGCATCAGTGCTAAACTATGTAGCACCGACACAGACACACGACACAACACCGACACAGACACACGACACAACACGAACACCACACCAACACTTCGACACAAAATTCCAGAAAATTAAAGGCCACAACCCGTATGATGGCACTTTCAAAAATATATATGTGCAGTACTATATGTATCAAAAATTAAAAATAAGGTTCTAAATTCGACGTATGTAACAGTCAACACCATTTATACCTTATATCATAGTGTCTTTGTAATAAATAAGCCATCATCCTTCACACAAAAAATCAAACTTTCCTAAGTTTTGATTAGAGTCTACTATTGCGTATAACAACCCCAACTTGATTTGCGATCCCGAGAGTGTCCGGAGCAATTTTAGAGTGTCCCTGGAGTGTCCAAACAAAAAACATTGAGAAAAATAGGACAATTTGGATTCAAGTGTCGGACATGCATTAGGAGGGTGTTGTTTCCCCAACAAGTATCCAACACCAGTACATGACCTTCAACGAAGTGCCCGTGCTACATAGGGCCATAGGCTATGACTTACCTTATAGGAATCATCCAGTCCCATCCTTCAACATATTGGGCGGCAATATCTTTCCCAATCTGAAGTAAACAGAAGATGAAATGAAAATGTGGTCCATGAACAAAAACAAGATGGAGAAAATAGAGAACCTATTAATGGATGATGATATTTATGTAGAGAATCGTGCTTTGTATTGTGTCCCAGTGGGATATAAAAGTAAATGCATATGACCTCACAAATGAAACCATCAATGTGGGCTGGACAAACGGCGCAAAGTTCTTGACCAAAATAAATGCATCAAATCTCATGAATAAAAAAATCTTCTCCTCAAGATTCTCAGGTCAAAAAAATTCCACCACTACAAAGCTTTCTGCATCATTCAAATTTTAGAGAGAAAAAATAGTCTTTTGAATGTCAAGAGAGCAACCCTACCCCAACAGAAGCACCTCAGTCATCAGTTAAACTAGAGTAAATATTCTCATTATTTCTTGTCTTAGTCAGCATAACTTTTCCGTATGTCAAAGAGTGATTTTCTTAAGCCATCATTATTCGCTAAATGTCCAATTGTTATAGACAAATTATAGTAGTAAGACAGTCAATAAAGTTGGAAACTACTCAATGGTAATTCATCATTAGGTATCAGGAAATGTGAACGTTACCTCATGGTCACCACCTTGACCCCCTTCAGGAGGAATCCTACCAGGGTGATCGGGAGGGTAAACTAGGACCGCAAGCAAATTTTCACCATCAGGATGCACAATATCTGTGACATCAAGAGAATGTCTTCGAAACATCCCCTTCGGCAGGACTTCTTTATGGCCATTCAAATATACCTCCGCGGAATAATTGATTGCCCGGAAATTCAGATCCATGTGCTGGTTTCCTGACTGAAGAAGGTAAGTAAATTGAAAGCGTCATACACGAGAAAACAATGATATAATAATAGATAAAGAGTAAATCAGCAGAAATTTACGAAAATAGACCAACTACAAAGAAGAATCAAGAACTGTCAACAATGAACCCTCATATGGGAACCGATCCACATTCCTAATGTGGATCGACCATGCACAGAAAGCAAGCGGGGCTCACTCCGGGTCCCGCACGGATAATCCAAGCCGTTCAATAATTTTAAAACAAATTTTCAAGTGGCGGGGCTCAATCCCAATATGTGTAGGTGCTTGATCCAATCTTCCAATTTTTTCATTTAGATTTCAGGACTCAGACCACTCGAAAAATTGTTTTAAAATTATTGAATGGCTTGGATTATCCTGCGGGACCCGGAGCGGGCCCGCGTGCCGTATGTTCACGGTTGGTGCACATTAGGTCGGTTCCCATAGCTTTTTCAGTCAACAATAGACATGCAAGCTGGAAAACCTGGCCTCAATTCTAGTTAATTAGAAAATCAAAACTGCAGAATCAAAACCGATAATGTACCCACCAATAAGGGTATTAAAACCAAGTATACAAGAACTAACATCATCCAATGTTGCTTTTTCTAAAACTTGAGCTCCTGCAAACTACTGGTTCATCTATCAAAATAAAACTTATTCCCCTCCCCAATCTTCAATCATATCGTTCTCCTGTCTTTTTGGAACTAGAAACTAAGAACAAGGAATCTTAGGATATGACACAAGTCATGAGACCTTTTATAGGGAACTGACTTACCATGCCTTCCTAAACCACTGATCAAAACATTTAGTGCACTTAAATGGAGTCTTAAATGCTTATATTGTCAACTAAGCAAAATAACTACTCTCCAAATATAAAAGAATAAGAAATGGGAAGCATGTACATCTTCCAACACCTAACAGTACAAATGAAAGGTCAAAGCACATCAAGGTTAACCGATCTCCACAAAAAGGATGAGTACATCAGCTCAAACCCCATATTGCCAGCCAGCTGGAAAACTCCGCTTATGAAAGTATTGCTCTTAAGCACGTCCAGCAGTTTCTTGATTATCCCTTATGATCTTGTTAACTCCACTGGCAGCACAGTCAAGAAAGAATGCTCAAGAAAGGAATTGACAACATAGTTGCATGAGATATGCTGCATCTGTCTTCAAAAGAAAAATGTAACGGCGACTGTATATACAACAATCAGTTGTTACAAGAAAAGAAAACACAGCAGGTACTAAGTTACCTTGACTGCTTATCCTTCCCATCACCATGGTAAATATATGAACGACATTGACACGATCCCAAAAATCCTCATTATTGAAGTGAAAAAGAGATAGAGAGTGCCATCAAACAAGCAACAGAACATAAGATGTGGTATGTGTCAAAAATCTAGCCAGCCTCAACAAAATCAAGCAAAGAAGAATACCCTCAATGGAAATCAACTACATCACAGGTAAATCCTGTAGGGAAACATTCTTTCTGTCTAAGTAAACTCCATAGGCAAGCTTATAGCAGATACTCCCATTCGATGCTTGAATAGAATATTTGCAAGCAAAACCAGACATCCAAGCACAAAGTACGACATACCAGCTTACAATGGAACGTTGTGAAGAACCAAAAAGTGTAGTACTCCCTCCCAGAATCAGCAATGTCGATGATTGACTCATTTTCCAACCCGTAGAAAGGATCTGGCACGAGATTGTTTTTTACCAGGGTTGCCAAAACACTGTCAACGAAATCACCAGCCAAATCAATGAACAAAAGGGGAAAGACAAATATTGCAAATGTTTCTTCATACATGTGCATAATATCACCGCAAGCTTAAACCGAGACAAGTGCTTATTGAATCTGGATCACGGCTTCACCTTTCATGTCCTCATTTGGTTATCGTGAATAGAAGTTCATAAAATTTTGCTAATTGAGGCGTTTCTCCTTTTTAGAAGGGAAAAAAAAAACCTCAAAGGAAGAAAATTGTTTATTTATGTATCAAAGTTGGCTATACAAAGTGATGTAGCCATCCCACGGATGTCAGATGTCCCACAAAAACATTGAAATAAGAACTTGGTACACTGAGGAAGTGAACAAAATAGATAGTAGTTAAACTAAACAAGTATTTTGCCAACTTATTGGCTACGCAATTCGCCTTGAGAAATTCAAAATGATGTATTGAAACTGTCTTTCTTTTGCTACAAACCTTTTTCACAGCAGTGGTAGAAAGTACCAAAGAATTATCCAAATGAGTTGACCCAAGTTCGTGTTACAATCTCATAGGGAATAGAGTTGCAAAGAAAGTGCTGTAGCATAATAACTTAAGTACACTGTGTACAAAAGCCATCCAGCTGATTCGCATCCTCCATAATTCCACTTGCATTCATTACTATCATAGTGTTTCAGAACTGTGCACATCTATAGCACATAGACATGAAGACAGACGTAACGTGTGCATGGGAGCGCGCGCATGTGTGTGACAAAGAAAGAGAGAGGGAGCAACTTCCAAATTGCAATTACTACATAACATAATCTTTCTCTTCAGTAAACTGAGGTTACTTTTAAGAGACGAATGATGATCCCAATGAATTACTTATTGAACCCAAAATACTTATCTAAGAGTAAAATTCATGAGCAATTAGGATTTTAATTTTTTTATTTTGACCGGTGCTTACTAGTGTCTCAATTACATCAAATGCGACAAAAGCCCTGTTTTTTAGCAATTACTCTAAATTAGCTTTTTAGATTATTGGCTTAGAAAAATTAAAATAAGTTGGTAAAACTTTTTTTTAGAGTAGCTTTTTATAAGTTGTAAAAAACAATTAACCTGTTTGCATGGATAAGTTGTTAAATGGCTTTTTATAAACCAAATGTCTAGATTATCCTTATTCACAGTAATAAATGGTATTTTTGGCTAAATGGGCTTGGATTCGGTTGTCCGTTTATGTTTTAACACCTTAAAATATGCGAAAAGCTTCAAATTGGAGCTTAAAATAATAACATTTTGGGTCAAAAAAGCTAGAAAAGCTAAATATTCAGTAAATAAGTTAAACGCACAATGATACCAAACCCCAATGAAAGCCCATTAAGGAACAAATAAATAAACAAATAACCACATTCAACTTTGCTTTTTCCAAGCATTCCTTGTGAAAGGAAGGGTGGCCCAATGAGCTGACCCGAGTTAGTTATCCCAAGTTAGTTACGAGAAATTCGGAATAGACAACAAGGCCAATTATTCAATACTCCCGGAGTACCAAGTGGCGTTGCCATGTGGTTATACTCCCTACAAATAAAAGCCGCACAATGTGGATCATCACTTGTCTCCCAACCACCCAAAACAAAAGTGGATAATTATATCCCTACCGCAACAATTCTTAACGGAAATGGAAGGCAACGCCCACGTGGTACTCCGGGAGTGCTGGATAATTACTCGATCAACGAGCAACACACAAAACCAAACCACATTTGCTAACAACGGCACTTCCACAACACTTGCTCACAATTCAATACTAACAAAATCGAATAGTTTCGAATAATTAAGTATCCGACTTACGTTCCGGGCACGACAGCCTCCATCCATGGCTGATCAGGGGCGGAGGGAGGGTGAGTGGTGGTGAGCTCAACTCCGGTCAGCTTAACCTCCGTCGATCTCGCCGCTAACCACCCCGTGTCGAGCTTCCTCTTCCCCATCTCCCCCATTGCTACTAGGAGTAAACCCTAGACCTAGAACAAGGGATAGAGAGAAGACTTCAGACAATTTTCCTTGCCTACTCTCTCTCTCTCTCTACATCTATCTATGTCTCTCTGTCTGGAAATTGGTTGTTGGTCTAGTCTGTAATGGGACGCCGTGAGATAAACGCCGTGGCGTGCAGAGTGTGGGGCCCAGAGGTTGTCTTGCCACGTTAGACATTCTATTGTCCGTTGCTTAACAGCGCCGGATTCGTTTACCCTGGACGCAAGAGTCTTGTTACAACTACAAACAAATACTTCCACAAACTTATAGGCTCCGTTTCAAAACAAAAAATATATATTTTTATTTTTTATGAAGATAATTTTAAATTTAAAAATTATGAACTTGTTGAAATCTAAAAATATATAATATGAATCTTATTTGGAAGATCTCGATAAAATCTTTTATACGATGCAAAAAATTTTGAAAAATTATTTTTCATTTACTTTTATTTTTGAATTTGAAAATTTGAAATAAACTGTTTATTTTCTAAGAATTTCTGGAACGGGGCCTTACTCACATCACGATAAATAAAAAAAATAAATAAAAACTCACTCGCATCATCTTTGGGGTTCACATACTACACACCTCCAAATGTATATGGAGGCACACATCTGATGTGAGAGAATTTGTGCGTGATTTTACAACCTTGTTTTGAAGATTGTTATTTGTAGCAGTTGATAATTTACTGGATTCCTTTGTTTGTAGTATCTCTTCATAGCTATATATATAAAAATATGAAGCTATCCATAAATTTCAATAGAACCTAAGCTTTTCATAATATTTATAATTAATACTCTTAACATATTTATGAAGAAAGCAGTCTAAAATAAAAAATATATCAAAACTCAACAATTATACAAGAACTTATAGGAGAAAAACATACACAAGCAATCAATAAAGTTCCCTAAAAATACAGTCACAACGTACAAAATAATTAATTTTGTCCCAAATAATATAGATTTAGGGTTTTTAAATTGGAGTAGGTTTAGCTTTTACCTTAATCAAACTTTGATTTGATGGAGTTCACCGATCTAAAAAAAACACAGCAAAACAGTCACAATATAAAGAATAATCAATTTATGCCCAAATAAATCTAGATATACAATTTTAAATTGAAATACTCTTAGGGTGTCGCAGTGGCATAAAAAAAATTGAATAATAAAAAATTGACACATCAATTTTTAATTATTCATTTAAGAGATTGTTAAATTTAACAATGTTAAGGTCCACAATAATGTAGAATCAAAAACTCATGCTAGTAGAGAGAGACAGAGAGAGGTGAGAATAAATGTAAGTAGGTGAGTCCATTGATAGCGATGGTCGGAGAGGGCCGGGAAAGAAAGAAACAAAAAAGAGAGTGTGCGGTTCTCGTTAAATTTGGTTATCTAAAGAAATTTTTTGCTAGTTTTGCTTATCAAAATGCTAAAATTTGGTTACTGGTTATCATTATGAGCTTTTTGGACAATATTACTAATTTTAAAAATCTTTTAATTTTAGTTACTCCATTAGGAACACTCTTAGCTTTTACTTAGGAAATTGATTTCTACACACTTTTTTGGTCTTTTAGCAATATACACACACACTTTCAACACTAAAATTTAAAAAAATGTAGTATAGAAATCAATTCTCTTTACTTATTAAACTTGTCGAACTGCTTTCTGCCATCTTTCATAAAACCAATTGGTGTTAAAGAAATTAAGTCTTTTATGACAATTGACATTGCACCCACAAGTCTATTTTTAGAGCGGTTGCAGGATGTGACATTGTGTAACCAAATCTATAGGGCTCTCCGGGCCCAACAATCCTTCCCCCACGATGACGCTTCCGCGACTCGAACTCATAATATTCTGGCTCTGATATCACTTGTTGGATTGCTTTTCTACCATCACTCTTTAAAACCAATTTAAATTAAGAAGAATTTTTATTAAGTCTTTTATGATATTTGACATCGCACCCAAAATTTATTTTTAGAACGATCACAAATAGTGACATTGTTGAACTAAAATCATTGGAGACATCCCGGGCGGCCGGGCCCAACAAAACTGTTGCTTTCCTTTGCCCGGGGGGCATACGTAACATGCGGGCGAATAAAAAAAACAAAAACACGTGGGCAGTGGCAACGATTACTGCGACAAGTAAAAAGAAAACAAATAAACAATAACGAATCAGAAAGTTCAACCCCTGAATTGCTGATAATTTTTAAAATGGGAAAACCCAAGAAATGGGCAAAACAATAACAAATAGTAACAAAAGTCTACCCATGGAATAGCTAATCGCTAGTGTGATGTAAAAGCCAATGAACTCGTAGATACTCTATCCATCTTAATTTAATAGTCAATCGTTCTATTGTACTCGAATAAAAAATTATTCATATATTTAATTTCGTAATGAATTTTATATTTAATATTGATATTGTTTGATAGATCTCGATTAACTCTTTATTACAATGGTTTTAAACTTTAGTTTGCTAAAAAAAATATATCCAATATGAATTTTGTTTGATAGATCTACATTAATTTTTTAATACAATGTTTATAAAATCACATAAAACATTATAAATTACGAGATATAATCAATTAAAAAGTGTCACAAACTCAAAAAAAGAGATTACTTCCTCCGTCCTATTTTTTCAGATATGCTTCCCCCCCGGGCAGGAAGATCAAAATGCCCCCAACCTCCACCCTTTTAACTAATTTTTTTCATTTAATTTCTTAATTCTTTTATTTTTAAATTTAATTCATTTATTTATTTACTTATTTAATTTTAAATTTGGTTAACTCAAATTATATTTTCAACTAAAATATGTTTTTTACATTAAATTTGACTTTATATTTAAGGCTCCGTTCTTTTGAACTTAACTTAAATTTGGGAACTTTTTCCTTATTTGTATCGCATTTGTTAGTTTTCTATTATTGATTTGTCTCGATGAGAAGAATTGGAAATTTTATTTTATTTTTATTTTTACCTAAGTATTTTGATAAATAATCACTTTTTAGCAAAATACTTGGGTAAAAGTTAAAAAAATTTACTTTTTCGATTCTTCTCATCGAGATGAATCAATAACCCACAAAATTTTGACGCAAAACTAACAAATGCAAAAAAATTCAAATAAGAACAATTTTTCAGATTTAAGTTAAGTTCAAGAGAACGAGGCCTGAGAACTTTATATTATTTTAATTTGTCTTAACATTGAATAATAAATAAAAAAATTCTAATCAATAATAAAAAAAAATATACACCATTTATCTATGAAAATTTGAACATATCCGGTTCAAATGGAATAAATACACCGTTTATATATTAAAAAATATAGTAAAAAAATTAATGCCTTGTTTTCTTCCCTTTTCAAAAGAATTTTTCAAAAAATTCTCCCAAGATTTCCCTTACTTCCAACATTTCTCTCTCTATATTTTTCCACTTATTACCCCTACTATTTTTCAAAAAAAATTTCAAAAATCAATCCAAACAAAACATAATTGTTTTAATTTTCAATTCAGTTGAACCGATGCGAAGATCTTGCTTTTTTATCATTTAATCATAAATGGTGGTAATTAATTTTTGGCTCTAAGACCTTTCAACGAACACCCAAAAACTCTTTATGTAGTTTCGTGGCTATCTTAGGGTGCCCATTGAAAGGCCTTAGAGCCAAAAATCTATTATGACCATTTACGATAAAATGATCAGAAAAATAAGATCTTTACACCCGTTTAAACATATTGAAAATTGAAACACTTAATTTTTTTAACTATATTTTTTGATATATAAACGGTGTAAAAAAATAAGTATTCTAATTTTTAATCCATTTGAACCAGTGCGAAGATGTTATTTTTCTGATAATTTCATCCTAAATGGTCGTAATGAATTTTTGACTCTAAGACATTTCAATGGGCACCCTAAGAGAGCCATGAAACTAAATAAGGAGCCTTATAGTGCTCGTTGAAATGCCTTAAAGCCAAAAATTCATTACAAGTATTTATAATAAAATGATTAGAAAAATAAGATCTTCACACCGGTTCAACCGAATTGAAAATTGGAGCACTTAATTTTGTAATCATATTTTTAATATATAAACAGTACGGTTCAACGGGTTTTAACTTTTAAGAAAACAAAAATGTTTTACTTTCATAATTAACTTGCCGCCTTAATTGTATGGTAGTAGGCTAGTGGCATTTAATAAATAATATTAAATAAATCAATAAATAAAAGGAGAAAAAAATATAAAAGAATATATTAAATAAATAAAAGAGAAATAAGGCAGGATGATGGGTTGGGGGTATTTCTATCTTTTGGGGGGGGGGGGAGGGGGGCGTGTTATGGGGTTATCAGAAGGGGGAAAGGCAATTTGCATTTTCTTTGGTCTTTTCAATATGTGTACCATTTCTAATTTTAAATTCTTATATCTTCAAATTTATAATATTTTTAAAAATTATGTATTATAGATTTAATCGAGAATTATTAAATAATATTCATATTATATATTTTTGGAGACTCATATTAGAAGAGTTTAAAGAATAACACGAATATCGAAAAAGACCAAAAAAAAGAAGAAGAAGAAAGAGGAAATATTAAATTGGGATGGAAGGTGTATATAGAAAATAGAGTAAATTTATATTGATGATCGAAGACAGCCTCAATGGAGGATGGCAACAACGGAGGACTGCATTGGGAGTTCTAGAATTTTGGGAGTTCTAGAATTTTTGTGTAAGAGAGGAGTCTCATGTATCCATGTTTCATCCTAGTTTTTCGTTAAGTAATTCTATAACCACATTCACTTTACACATTCAAATACATACCTACATACTTGTGTGTGGGTGTGTATTTGAGTGTTTGTTTGGGTGTGGTTCTAGAATAATTGAAGGTGTAATTAGTTTATGCGTGTGGGTGTGCATTTGAGTGTGTGTTTGGGTGTGGTCCTAGAATAATTGAAGGTGTAGTTAGTTTGTGTGTGTGGGTGTGTATTTGAGTGTGGTTCTAAAATAATTGAAGGTGTAGTTAGTTTGAGCATAAAAAAATTCAATAATACAGGGTCAATACATTTATTATAATAAAAGTTTTGTTAACTATCCCCATTGCCGTGCATTTTTCCTTTCTAAATGTTACTAATATAATTAAAAAATCAAGTAGAGACCGGTTTGAGGATAAAGAAATAAATGATATACTATTTGCATTTTTTAATTATTTAATAAATCTGATAGTGACAGGTCTATGTTTTTTGAGAATAAAAAAATTAATAATATAACAATGACAATTTTTAATATTGTGGTTACTGCACTTAATGTTCCGATTAAATACTTCATTACGGTTCTGCTAACCTCTATTCGTTAGGCAAAAGATTATATGTCAATAATTTTAAACAAAATCAGATATCGTAACATAATATTTCACGAATATTAATTCACTTTAATTGTTATTTTTCTTTCTTTTTTGTTTTTTTTACCAGAAATAAACTCGATTTAATTTCCCTTTCTTATGTCTATGACAAAGCAAAGTTTCTAATCACGGCTCGAAGAGCAACGACCCTTATCCGAACTCCCCCCTATTTCTCACTCTTCCCCTCGTCAAGTGTGCCCATCCACAACTGTCTCTCTCTCTCTCTCTCTACGCCTGTACCTGAATTCCTACAAGTCTTTTCAAACTTTTATTCGAGCGTTGATATCCTCCATTATTACATACATATACTTCTATGAGTATATGTGCATAATTATACATACACGCGCACGAAAGGTTGACAACTTTTCCCTCTCAGTTAGTATTTGGAGATTGATAAACCGAGCTACATCGATGGATTCAACGGCTCACCGACGACTGAAAGCAATTCAAGGCCATCTCCTTCCCTCCACAGAAGATCCCAGCGACCAGATTCAAACAAACCAGACCGCCGGAGAGTTCTCTATTGGTACCTCTCTCTCTCTCTCTCTCTCTCTCTCTCTCTCTCGCCGTCTGTAAATGCACACACTGGATGTCCGGGCACACAGATGCGCGTTCGTATTATTAAAAAGAAGAAATGAAATTTTGAGTGGGATTAATCTGTCATGAAATCTGGGAGAAGATATTTGGGAAGGCAGTTTCTTTTATTCTTCTTGCCCCTTGGCATTTTCTTTAGGAAGTTAAAAGGGTGGTTTGGAGGAAGAAAGTGTGAGGCAGCCACAAAACTGATGGTCACATCGATAAGGACAATTTTTTATTATTATTATTATTATTATTACTATTATTATTATTATTTTTCCGTTTATTAAGGTAGAAGGTGGTTTCCAGGGATTTTCAAAGGCATAATGGCCATTTTTCTTATTTTTAAAGGTTGTGGGATTCAAAATTTCTAGGTGTTGAAATTCTTGTTGCGCCATAGTGTTAAAGGCTAATGGCTCCGGCATGGTGGTAAAGGTTGATCAGATAGAAAAGGTGTTGAAGCTTCTTTGAGAATCAATATGCTAGTGTTTTCTGGTTGAATGAGCTAGTAGTATTTTGAAAAGGACAAAAAGGAGACCGACAAGACTCCAGGACTTGAACCAGTTTTCCCATAGGAATCACCTTTCAGGCAAGGCTGGAAAATACATGTTTTCCAAAGTGGAAGATAGAGATATCTTTGCCAGAACGATTGAGACCTACTCAGACTCCCAATTTTCCTTGGATTTTCCCCGACTGGTGCATAACGCCGGTAAGCGTTGGAAAGGCCGCAATCCACCAGAAACATCCGGTACCACCAGTACAATCTGGAATACCAACAGGAACGAAATCATAGGTCTTTGGTACACTTTTGTTCTCTAAAGCGGTTTATACCAGTGATACCGGCAGGTACTGAAACAGTATTACAACCCTGCCTAGGATAGATGAGGGCTTGGTGAGGCTGATGATCTTAGAAAATGTTAATCTAAGAAACAGAGAAATGCTATTGGTTGGAAGAAGGAATCTGTTATCATTGTTGTTTCCTGATGCTGTCATTGTTTTTGTCGTTCTCTCAGTCGTGTTTCCCCATGACCAGACTTTGTGCTAGCCACTTTTGTGCATGTTTCTAGGTAGTAACGTGCTTTTGCATGGAATGAGTTACTTCGATTACTGAATTCTGCTTTCTCATATTTACGTATGATTCTCTGTAGTCTGTTCTTTCATCTTATTTTAGACTAATTTCCCATTCGCTTATGATTATGATGGATTAATCTTTTCAGGTCAGACATACAGTGTAATTCTACCAGAAAAGTTGCAGACAGGAAAATGGAATGTGTACAGGTTGGCTATTCATGTTTCTCCTTAGTAAATTTGTACTAAATAACTTTCGCTTTGTTTGGTTTACATTTTAGAAAGTTATTTTTGAGAGTTGGAGTGGTAATGAGTGGAGAGAGATAGATTTATTGAAAACTGTGTGCCGAGAGTTAAAAGTAACTCTCAAAATGTTAAACCAAACGGAGTGTTTGTATACGTAGTTGGGTATGTCCGTCAGACTTTTTGGACGATAGGTGATCAAACATGCTATCCAACTCTGAGTTTGGGTTCTCAGAAGTCTGTGGGTTCAATTCTCATAACCACTGTTTGTTCCTGTCGCTTTATTTTTTATCATTGTACTATGTGTGTTTCTGCTGCACCACTCAGTTCAATCTGTTTCCTTTCAATGTGGGAGGTGGGCTCATGAGAAGGAGTGTTCGATAACTTGATATCCATTACCGAGACCTTTTCCTAACAGCTTTGGGAATTAGTTTTTGTGTGTAATGCTTTATTTCTCGTTTTGCAATTACATTTGATTGTATAAATTTAACTAAATCTTGGTATGACCATCAGTTTGTGTAATTGCATCATGGCAGATCTGCTCGTTCTCCATTGAAGCTTGTCACTAGATTCCCAAATCATCCTGAAATTGGCACATTGCACGATAACTTTGTGTAAGAAAACCATTACCTAATTCATGCATTCCTTTTCTTAATTTGAATTCTCTGCTACACAGCGTCATCCAAGTTTTTATCTTACTGAGTGGAAACATGCTTGTTGAATTGTCTTTTTAATTATCTGTTCTCCGTTACCAATTTCTTTTGTCCAGACATGCAGTTGAAACTTTCCAAGACTACAAATTCTTGGGTACGCGTCTTCGGATTGATGGAACAGTTGGAGAGTAAGTTGGTTATTGACTACAAATTTTCACCCCCGATTCAAAAACTACGAACCATTTCCACCGAAGTTGAGTTTGTTTGCTTTCTTGTTTGTATTTGAAGGTACAAATGGATGACATATGGAGAGGCAGGATCTGCCAGGTCAGCCATAGGTTCTGGCCTTTGGTGTCATGGATTGTCAAAAGTGAGTCGTACTTCTGAGTTTGGATCACTGTTTCCAAAGACCATGTGCAACAGATTTATTAACCTATAACTCTCACCTTTTGCCCATTCTTTGTATATTTTGACTTTTGATGCTGAGGAACTCGGCAGACATCTTTAATGTATTGTTAATAGTTTATTCTAAGTACCCCTTTTTGTGTACGCGAAGGACAAATTTGCTGCAAATGTCACATGGTACTCCTATATTTGTTATTGCATATGTTTGGTTTACTGTCTCCGTCCTCTACAGGTTTTTCTTTTCTTCAGCAGCAGTCATTAAACAGTTAGGGGTGATGTGTGTATATTATGTTTATTCTCTCTTTTTTTTGGATTGGGTAGACTCTCCTTTTTTTTTTTTTTGTATTTCTCTGTTTACGTTCTGTTAATATACCTTTTGTAATATAGTTCTTTGCTTTTGGGTGAAGAGTGATGGTGTGATTTTTTTTCTCGGTTGTGGAACAGGGAGCTCGGGTTGGACTTTATTTTGTTAATACACCAGAGTGGCTGATTGTGGACCATGCCTGCTCAGCATATTCATATATTTCTGTCCCTTTATATGACACTCTTGGTGTGTAGTCTATGGAACTGTATCTCTGCTAGTTCTTGGAATCTTTTGAACTTTGTGACAGATTTTTGTCTTGTTCCAGGTCCAGATGCTGTCAAGTATATTGTGAATCATGGAGATATACAGGCTATTTTTTGTGTGCCGAATACACTGAGTGCTGTGAGTTTGTTCTTGTCTTTTTTAATATCCACAATCATGTTGTCGCCAATGTGGTATATGCATCTCACTGAGATGTTTAATCTTTTGCTGACCATGGTAACATGGTTTGGAGATGCCGAAAAAAAAAAAAATCTGGAGAGAGGAGACCATAATCAGGGCTATGAACAGTTCTTACCAAATCAGTTTGTGAATACATGAACTGTTTAAATAAAGTAATGTGAGATAAATCATTGCAATAATGATAAAGAAGTTAATTTTTTCATGGGGTTTATCGTTAACATTAAAATGAGGTAGTCCCAGTGAAAGCGAAAAAATCCTGTCCAAAATTCTAAGAGGCACAAGGTTCTGAGATCACAAGCTGTGAGCCGAAGGTGGTAGAGGACAAATGTAAGGGTGGTGATCACGAGAGAGGAAATCTAAATGGGTTAATTGGGGAAACCTCTTAAAATAGAATAGTAAAGGCTAATGAAGGAATTTTAGAAGAAACACCCAACCCCCCCACCCCAGCATGCGCGCACCCAAAAAAAAAAAAAACATACACTCATGGTTCCATCTTTGCTCCATCCTTCGACCTGGCCGGTTGGGACGACGGTGGGAAGTGAGGGCACTTTAATGGCGAGGGCACCAGAGTTGTAGGAGAGACTAGAGAGTTTAGGGCAGCCGTGGATGGTAGCTGAGAGGAGTGCTTGGCCAAAGTTGTAGGACATGAACCGAAGAGAAAAGATCATAGAAAACTGAGTAGAAGCTAGTGTACCTATGCCTAGACCTCCCTTTAGACAGGACGGTCAAGGGAGGGGGATCTAGCTCAGTGACAACTGACAAGTGGTCCTTTCTTGTGCGTTTGGAGTTGGAGTTATATGCCTATTGCCTACTCAGCAGGTCTTTATAATAGGTCTTGCAGAGTTTAGTCTGATATGCTGGGTGTCTTATTCTGGAGGTTGTCAGGTTATAGGTAATCTTGGTTGATGCCCCATTTCTCTAGGACCAGACAACCTAGACAATCCTGTTGTTCTGACCTCTAGCTTACATGCCTCCTTCGGTTTAGAGTGAGGTGACTAGGCCCTGGTCCCAACCTAGGACATACTGTTAGCACCATGAGATTTAGGCGTGCAGGGGATGGCATGTTCTGCGGCTTGAACCACTGTGGTGCATATTTTGGCTCTAGTACATCGATGCTCCCGATCTGTAATGATCACGACTTAGGAACTACCATTTGAAAGTGCATTCTATGGCATTATTGGTAATCTTTTCTTGTGTTCTCTCTCTCTGTCTCTCTCTCATCATTGTACTCAGTTGTATTTTTCTTTTATTTTTCATGTCCGTATAGACCTTATATTTTGAAATTGTAACATGTTTTCTTTTGATGCTTGCAGTTATTGAGCTTCTTATCTGAGATTCCATCTGTATGCTTAATAGTGGTATGCACTCCTAAAACCTCGCGCAGCTTTATATGCTTTAATGTACTTTTCTATTTCTCTAACCTGTTTGCCTCCTGCTCTCTCTGTCACAGGTTGTGGGAGGGATAGATGAACACCTGCCGTCACTTCCATCAACATGTGGTGTTAAGCTTATATCTTATTCACAGTTGCTTAGTCAGGTAACTTCAGTGCTTTGTAGGAAAAGGAAAAAGAAAGAAACTTAAGATATCATGCAGGTATGTGATTGCTACGTATGCAAGTTCTCACAACTGGAACTGAAGGTTGTTTATTTTTAATGTAATTTTTGTTTATAACTCAGGGGGTCCTGGCCAACTTATGCACACCTCGACTACTCCATGGGGACCAATCCCACTGTCTGCCGGTGGGGGCCGTTTAAAGCTGGGATAAAACCCCGTATGCATTGACCTCATAAGAGTTGATATCACCTAGGAGGTTTTGAACCTGAGACCTTGGAAAATGAAATGTGTACAGTTCAGACTAGTAAAAGATAGAGTGAAAACCTGTTTGTTTTAAATTAAAAAATCCAGATAAAGATGGACAATACGCGCATGTCCTCGTTAAGGAAATTAGATATACTTTTCACTCACACCTGGTACAGTTGAAGTACTTAAACACATGATTCTAAGATCAATCCCTATCACTTTTAAATCGAAGGAAAGGGTTATTTGGCATTTTTTTAGTACCTTTACAGAATAACTTGGATTAGATCTTGGACAAGTAAACATGGGGTTTCGCCAGAGATTGTTGTATCTTCTGCTAGACACTACCAACTCAGACCCATCCACTTTTTGAAATGATGAGGTGAATACGGTGGCATTGTGGCTGCATGCTTTTGATTGGGCCCAAGTGAATACGAAATCCTATCACGTAATTTCCTGGATGCTTTTTTCCTGATCTTTGTGTTGCTTATTCATGCTAGTTACCTGCCCTGTTGAATTCCTTGTTTGGCCTATTCATGCAAGTTACCTGCTAATCTTGTATGTGCATTTCATGAACTGGATATATTTGTGATCTATCTTCTTCAATACGATTCGTTGCTGTTAGTAACTTTTCTTTCACTTAGAATCAGTATTAATGACCTGTCATTTTGATCATCTCTACTTCATATTTTATTAGTTTTATATTCTCGAAGTACATTTTGATTTTCCTACAATCAATTTCCTCCTAGGGCCGTAGTAGTCTTCAACCTTTTTGTCCTCCCAAGCCTGAGGATGTTGCAACTATATGCTACACAAGTGGTACTACAGGGACACCCAAGGTAGCAAACTCGTAATTTTGGAACTTTATTTTTGTATCTTGCAGCTTAATATCCCTGTTGGCTTACTGATTACTAGGTAGCAAATTCATTTTCTATTCTTTTCCTTTTTTAATTTTTTCTTGCCTTGATGTTTCCTATGGGAAAGGGAGTCGTGTTGACCCATGGAAACCTGATCGCGAGTGCTGCTGGCATGAGTCTTTCAATCAAATTCAATTCCGAGGACATGTGAGTTTTATTCCAATGTGTATTTATTTTGCTGATTTGAGATCATACTATACTTTCTTTTCTACCAAGGTTAATTAAGTTCTCTGTACGTGTTTTTACAGTTGCATATCCTATCTTCCTTTGGCGCACATCTATGAACGAGCTAACCAAGTTTTGTCTCTATATTATGGTGTTGCTGTTGGTTTTTACCAAGGGGTATGTGATACAGTAGGAATCACATCTTTATTTTGTTTTGGTGTATGGAGCTATTAGTTCGGATAATTATTGCCTCTCTTAGTGAATGCGATGTTAGAAGCGAAGGAACCAAAATCTTATTGGCATTCTGCTTATGAAATCCTGTTTGGACTATTATACATGTTGAATGCGAAAACAACTTAATGTTTGGGTTCTACAATTTCCCCTGTTGCTATTTCTAAAAGTCACAGGTAGTTTTATGTGATCTGTCTAATTCCTAAAGCTTACAAGTTACAACAATCTTTGCATCTTTTCTGTTGTTGTTGTTGTTGTTGTTGTTGTTGTTGTGTGTGTGAGATGCTAAAGAGTGGTTTAAATATCTCAAGTCCTACATTTAGAGTTGAGAAACTATTGAATCTTGAAAATTTGATCCCTGTGTAGGTTTGTTGGTTGTACAAAAATTGAAAGCTAAGGAACAAAAACTAAAACATGTCTAAATTCATCATTTTGAGGGACACATTTTTTCTTCTGTTTTTAGGTTTCTGTCCCTTAGCACAACCCGGTTGGTAAGCTTAACATTGGCAGGTTATTTGCTACTTATGCAAGAAGTGTTGAATGTGACAATCACATGGATTATTTAGGAAATGTCTTAATAGGAATTTAATGTCCTTATAACTGAGTTCCTGACAACTTTTTGATGTTAACAGTAGTTGCTGTTGTTGTTAGCAAATATGGTACCATGTTCCATATGATGAAATCAAGAACGATGGAGTACATGGATACTTAAGACACACATGCAGAGAGGGGAGGGAGGGACTGGGCTTGTGGATGAAAAAAACCCCACAAACAGCTTATGTTTCGGAAGACATCAATCTATAGAGAGTTTTGCTAAGTGACGCTATCTACCCCAGCATTGGGGTGTGGTCTCTTGGATTTCCATCAAAAGCGGTCTTCTGAGTGCTAGCCCGTGTCTACGGCACTACGCATCCCGGTTTGAAGGAGATGGCAGTTGTGTGATTTAGGTAAAAACCATGGGCACTTAACCGGGAAGTGGGAGGATGCACTACAGCCTTTGGATCAAATGAATCTAAGCCGTTCCAACAACTTGTCCCCACACCCTTCTATTTTATAATAGAGATTATGAGACATCAGGGCACAGTTAATTGGTACTGCGCTGTTACCTGGGATGTAGATCATTAAGTAAGGAAGAACAATTCGGAAACGTGGTCCGCCAGATTATGTGATCCGATATGGGTTAGGATTGTAGAACTAACAAATTTGATGTAGTCGAAATGTGAGAAACTTCATATCCAGTAACATAATGTAGAATTTTAAATTTGTTTGTGTGAAATCTGTACTCTGGGAGCATTAAGATAAGACCCTTTGTTTGCCCAAAATTTTGTCATGTACGAACTGGTTCATTTTGTGTTCTACTTTGTAGTCCGAAGGAGAACGTTTATGAAAATTTATAGGAATAGTTTTGGTTCACTTCAGAAATTTCACCTTTCTGAAACAAAGTAGACCATGTTTAATGTGTGTACAGACTGTAGGTCGATTAGCTTTTTTTGGTAATTCTTTGTTGCATGTGCAAATGTGACGTGGAGAATGATGCTCACCATCTTTCACATTGTAAGGCAGCAAGGGGGTCATGAATTTGATCCTTACGATGTACGTATTGGGCCTTCCTCAAGGTGTAGCCGACTTCTAACATGCTTAGTGGGGCTGTGGGTAGGAAAGAGGGGGAGGGAGGCTTGGCTTTTGACCGCTTTATCCTCTTGCTGATCATATCGGTGCCGCTTTATGCATTTCTAATGGGATTTTATTTGGAGTTAAGGAATCTATGCATAGTCTGACCAGTCGCTTATCAAAATCTTGTATAGTTGGCTACTATTTGTTCTCTTTGAATTGGTATGCTCATTATCAGTGTTTCTTGGGGGTTCGGGGATAGACCTAACTGGGCCAATTTTTCGAAGTATGTAATTCTTCTGATTCTGATTTGTAAGCGGCATCCTTGTAGTCTTTTGGGCTCTTAGATATCTTTAGGAAAAATGTACATGGGCGGCAACTACTCATGTTTTTGCAAAAAGAATTACTCTTGCTTCCAGTAAAAAATTATCTCCTTTTGAGGGCGGAGGGAGTAAGGTACAAGTGGAGCTACCTGACCTCATTGTCTTTGATTTTTCACAAGAACATTTTATATTTTGTCGTCAAAGTTGGATATTTGATCCCATGAGAAATCTGTAAATTGCACCAACTTCCTTCAAATACATAGGAATTCCTAGCGTTCTTTTCTTTTGGAGAGTTGAAAATGTATTGAATAAGGCAATAATGCAGCATTTTCAAACTGTAATACTCCATCCGTCCCATTTTGTTTGTCCCTTTTGGGAGTTCCAACTTCCAACTTTTTAAGGGGGCATGTGTCCTCAAAAAGTTGTTTGTGATTCCTATTATTGTCCTTCAATTCTAATTTTTAAATTTATTTTTATACATTTATGAGGGTTAGTTTTGGAAATTTAAACACTTTTTTGTTTAACTTTTCGAAAAGGACTTACATTTTGGGACATCCCAATATGGAATAAGGGACCTACAAAATGGGGCGGAGGGAGTAGAATTTTGGGACCAGTTGTGAAGCAAATTATACTTACGAGTGTAGATCTACCTTGTCATTAACCTCGTAATTTAGTTATTTATTTGGATTAGTAAGTACAAAAATAACTTACATATGGAATTAATTTTTAACCCCACTAACCAAAAGTCTTGGTTCTGCCCTCCTGTTGCCTTTAGTTTTCAGGTTTCGTCCACTAATTTTATACCTTGACATGAGCATGTGCTTTTCATTTACTTCACAGGGTTATTCTTCTGTGAATTTATTGTCCAATTTGTTTATTCATTGGTGTTATGCTTTGGATAATGTTTATGTACGGAACAGTCTCCCTTATCTGCAGGACAATTTGAAACTGATGGATGATTTGGCTGCTTTAAGACCGACACTATTTTGCAGTGTTCCCCGCTTGTACAACAGAATATATGCTGGGTATGTTGCTGTTAAATGTCACATGCTACGTAATAATTCAGTCAGTGCTATTCTGCATGGTCACCCACTTGTTTCTAATTGCTTTTGGTAGGATAATAAATGCTGTAAAATCTTCTGGAGCTTTAAGGGAGAGGCTATTTAATGTTGCTTACCACTCCAAGAAGCAAGCAATAATGAGCGGTATGACCCAGATTTGCCTTTGTTTTTAAAAGCTTATTAGCTTTTAATTTTTTGATCATTTACAAATAAGAGCAGTGAAAGATAAACGAATTGAGATTAATAGGACATCATACTCCATATTGCGATACTCCCTCCATCCTTCAGCAAAATTGTCTACCATCCTTTTGAAATGCAAGGAGCCTTTTGATTCTTCCTTGGTTGACTTGTTGCATTTGTAAAAATTTAATTCACTTGGGTGGTTAAACCTTGGGCCCAAATATTTTGATACTGGACATTAGCTTGTGACTAGCTGCATACTGAACCCGTCATCGTATACAGTTGTGGTCAGAACTTTTGTTCACAACAAATCTTTTATGGATTGCAGTTTGTTAAGAGTCGTGATGGAGGTGATCCATTGCTTGTGTTCGTCTGAGAGAATAGGTACCACTTGATAAGCTGGGGTTATTTAATTTCTCGTGTCTGAATAGAGATCGTTCTCACTAGAATTAGTTGACAATGCACAAGTCTAAAGACATCTAGAAATAGGAGATGTAAGAGCTAAAGAGCACATTCAATTTTCTTAGCTCATACAACTCCAAATTGCACCAACAAAGTTCCCATGCATGCCATTGCTGTGACTCAAAGTCCCACATCGACTGGATACCAAAGTAATATGAAGTATTTAAGCATGAGGGCACCCTTACTTCAATAGATAGCTTTGTGGGTTGAGTTCTACCCAAAACCAAGTAGCATGGTATTAGAGCTAGGTACCAGGGATGGCTAAGGTGCCTATTTCTACCCTTCACGCGACAGGTGCTAACGAGTGCTTGAGTGAGCACGCTGAGTGTGAGGGAGGGTGTGAAGCGAAGTACCACATTGCATGATGCAGGGTGTAGCATCCCACATTGGCCAAATATAAAGCGTGTATATTATATATGTGAGGAAACATCAGCTACTACTAAAGTAACTTGAACTTGAAGTTTTGGTCATTGGCCAGAATGTGATGGATCTTGACGAAACTGTTATTGTGGGCATGTAGGTTTTCCTAATCTTCACCTTAACTGCAAAGTATTCAAACTTGCAGCTTGGTTCTACAACCTTGTTAAATAACATCATGTTGTGTAGCATAATTGAAGTGATATCGTCTCCTTCATTTCAGTTTGTATGCTTAAAATCATTATGTACAGAGAGGAGGGTTCTTTATGTCAACCGTTACTGTCGTGTCGGGTATACGGGGAAATTGGACCTCACATACTGATATTTACCTATGTATCAGCTGATACATGGTCGTATCAGCAATACTAAGCGTCGATGTTAATGATCTCTTCTCTTGTGGCTTGACTGCTATCCTTTCACCAAAGAAAATCGTACTTCCATGGGGAAAGGCTATAAGGGAAGTTCCCCTAACAAGGCGTACTTGTGTTCTCCAACTCTCTTGAGTTATGGTTAGGATTGTGTATCCCGATACCAAATTGGAACCATGATAGATGGAATTTACTGCCACTGCATGTTTATTGTTTACATGTTCAAGGTCTATTCATTCCTTGCAACACATGGCATTTCTGTTTGGCTTTGGGATGCTGCTTATTGTACTATAGTGGACAACAAATATGTATGCAGAACCCAGGTTTGGATTTTAAGGATTAGTTTTGTCTTGGGATTAATTAGCAGGAAGAAGATTAAGACTGGGGCATAACAATGTAACTGACTCTCGTTCTTATTTTAGTTTCACTAATTTTGTTCCGGCTAACTCTCTACATTGATGGGATTGCACAATTCTCGTCTATTTAGAAGGAATTAGTAATAATAGTATGGTAATGTTCAAAAGAGACAAACTACATGGTAGACTTGGTTATAGCTTTACTCTACCATAGAAAGTTTCCATGGAGCCATGGAGAGAAACCCATTAATGCACTGAATGACATTGCTACCCACTGATTTCCTTTCATGTTTATTCATCATGCATTCTGCTTTTGTTTTTTGGTTTCTTACATTCTCTTGTAAGTGTTTTAGACCGGAGGCCATCACCAATGTGGGACAGGTTGGTATTCAACAAAATTAAAGCAAAACTTGGTGGACGAGTCCGTTTTATGGGATCTGGTGCTTCGCCTTTGTCTCCTGATGTCATGGAGTTTCTAAGGATGTAAGTTGATTAATCTTTTGATGACATTGCATTACTACTTTGTTTGATGGGTTTGACATTTTTTTTAGTGTTGGTGGTGACTGGTTGTCTTTCATCCCAATTTGCAGATGCTTTGGCTGTTCCATCATTGAAGGATATGGGATGACTGAGACTTCTTGTGTTATTACCATGATGGAGGATGGTGACAATTTGACTGGGCATGTTGGCTCTCCAAATCCTGCATGTGGTAAGACTGTTTACTAATGATCTTGATAAAGGAGAAGTTCAATAGTTCATAACACGTTATTCATTCTTGTTGGCTTGTTGGTGCTACTCAGAGCACTAACATCACTGACATGCAAAAAAATTGAGGAAGCCGGAAAAATGAACATGAACCAATGCTGTGAGAAAATGTGTCACGAGCAGCAGAGATTGGGGAGGCTTTTAGAAACGACAAGTAATAGAATACTTGTTTCCAATCCTAGGAAGTAACTTTATGAGGCATTGTTGAGCAGTTCAGTTGAATCTATTTAGCATCTATACAGAGGAAAATATATCAGTGTTTGAATGGTGATTGTTGTTTTTTACTCCACTCATTTTGAAGGCATGAAGTGTTAGTTTAGTGCCTTCCTTGGCCTTAACCGCCCCTGCTCCTCAAATGGTTCATGATTCGTCGAAGGGTATTTTTTTCGCCCCTCATCGCATCATTTTTGGTGAGGAATATTGCAATGTTTATGTAGTGAGCCTGGGCCACATCCGTCAGCTGTATAGTATGGTCATACATCAGGTATAGCCTCACTCTAAATTGAAAGTAGATCCACAATGTATAGGATTATTTTACATCTTGTCAATTTTTTTTATGACACGTGGATTGGTCAGCAATCCACATAGATGTCGTTTGTAGTTTCTGGTTTTAATTTGCTCCATATTTGGAAAGTCCCAGTTGTTTTTGTAATATGATTTGACTGGTATTCAAGAGACTTGGGTATGAACTCATCCAAGAGTAGCTAACAAAACATTTAAATTCAAACCAGGTAAGACGATATACAGCACTTATGGAAGAGGACACTTGTGCTGTAGTGGTAGCTGGTGTAAGTTCCTGTGGAGGCATTTCGCCAACAATTGGAAATTTAGTAGTTTGTATATGGAAAAGTGCAACGTAAATGATGTAAGAGATGAACTTTTTGTAATGGAATGATTCGTAGGTGGGTCCTATTTGAGTAGTGATAATTGTTAGATCACCTGTTGTCCCAAAAGCCTAAGCTGTTTAGAGATAAGCCCGAGATATATATTAATCTGTTCAACCTTGTCTTGCCCGTGAAGATGCAAATATGCATTTGTATAATGTTGAATACCGGCTTTATGGTTCAATACTGCACTGCAACGTGTTACATAATGGTCGGATCCGCCATCAATGCACAGTGATTTTCTGTACCACCGTTATGCTGCACCATAACCGAAACGGACCCCATTAACGGCTGTTACTTAATACCATGGTATAGACCGAACTGATGAATAACTCAATTAAGAAAAGCAAGGAATGACAGGCTATTCTTGTCATTGCAACACTGAATAGTACTCGAGAATAGCAACCTGTGCTAGTTGGGTTTGTATTTGTGTGCATTGGTTGTACATTGAAGAAATAAGGGGCTCACGAAGGGATAAATTTCATGTCATCGATTGAACTTTTGGGTTTAGGGACCACTGATACAACAGCGTACGAGAATCCCAAAATTTATGCCTTGTTTGGATCACAATTTGAAAAAAAAAATTCAACTAAAAAAACACTCATTACCCCTACTTCCAATCATTAATCTCATTTCTCTCTCCTCTCTCTAGTGTTTATTCTCATTTCTCTCTCTATCTCTCTCTACTCATTACCCCTATCTCCAATCATTACCCTATTTTATCTCTCCACTCATTATCCAAAAATCAAACTCAAAATTTTTCAAAACATCATCCAAACAAGGCATGAATGTTTGAGAATCTCAAAAATTGCAAGTACATGAACACATGATGCTGTTTCATAGTATTTTAGCCTACGCAATTGGGTCATAATGGAAGGACAAGCGTTTGATAAAGAGAGCAAGAGAGAAGCAACATGGCAAGATGTCTCTAGCATGTTGCTTCTCCTCCAGAGAGTACAGAGATTGGAGTTGGAGACCATATTCTGTTTTTTTTTTTTTCTTGGGTTTGGAGCATGGAGTATCTAAAACCTAAGTTACGTGGTCTCATACTTCCTCGTCAGATTTGGCTGTGTGCGATTGCAACTGGAAGCTTGATCCTTTACTTTTTGACAATAGTCTTTTACATGATATTAGCTCAAGAAAGATTTAAGCAGAACTTCAATTGCAACTCTTATATTCTCGTTGTCTGCCCCTGGCATTGTATTAAGTTGATATCATTGTAAACTTTCAGAAGTAAAGCTTGTGGATGTTCCAGAAATGAATTACACCTCTGAGGATCAGCCCTTCCCTCGTGGAGAAATTTGTGTCAGGGGGCCGATTGTTTTCCAAGGCTACTTCAAGGATGATATGCAGACGTAGTCACCTTCCGCATGACGTTTGTTCTTGTTATTTGAATTTATGAATACTGAGTTCACCTAACTCGTATGTAAATTTAACAGGAGAGAAGTAATGGATGATGATAGTTGGGTGCATACAGGAGACATTGGATTATGGTTACCTGGTGGTCGCCTAAGGATTATTGATAGGTAACATCTTATGACCCTATTTTGTGGGATTGATGGGACACTGCCTGAGTGTATAAAATTGACACCATACTTGTACTCTATAATCTGATGTCTGGAGCCTGGATGCCGGAGTTTGTTTTCTTAACTTGTTTCAATGACTTGAGCTTGAGATTTTCCATATCCAATGTCAACAAATGAATGACTGACTGGTCACTTCAAAAGACATGCACCATGACAACTAAAGAAGGCAAGCTGAACTGTGTCTGTTGAAGCATCGTTACTTTCTAGGTGGAGGAAAATATTCTTGGGGTGGAAGAAAGGCCATTGAGGCGTTTCCATGTCTATTTGAAAAGAGTATTGTACATGGTTTTGAGGTGAAATCTAGGAATCATTTTACCTAGCCTGTCTTTAGACACGCTGGGTTTTTTCTGAGATTGTTTTTTCCCCATAATTTTATGGACAAATCTTCTTTCTAGTCACTTGGCTTTACCTATCATTGAGGACTTTTGAATTGTTTGTCTCAGGAAAAAGAACATATTTAAGTTAGCACAGGGCGAGTATATAGCACCAGAGAAGGTTGAGAATGTATATGCGAAGTGCAGATTTGTCTCGCAATGTTTTATTTATCGTAAAGAGATTGAGTTTATTATGTTGATAATCCTATAGTCTTACTATTATTATGTCGTGCTGACCGTTTTTGTGGTCATAGGTGATAGCTTGAATTCATGTCTAGTAGCCGTGGTGTCTGTTGACCCAGATATTTTGAAGGATTGGGCTGCTTCTGAAGGTATCAAGGTATTTTCCTGACCCTACTACTACTTTTGATCGATTGCACCTTTGAGGCTTTGATTAAATGAATACAAATTTTTTTTTTTTTTAACATTTATTTTTAGAAACTTGCAATATGTTTGTGCCAAGATTTGAACCCATGACCTCTTGGATACTCACCAAAACACTTAATCACTAGCCAAATGAACGCAAAAGTCAAGGAGGTTATTTGGGCCCTTGTGCAATTTTGCTTCTGTTCTTTTCCTTTTGCAAACTTATAAGTTATGAACACTAAACTACATTTTTATTCCGGTAGGCACCTAATAACTTCATAGACTTCATTTTTTAACATTGCATGTAATGTCGTAAGCAGTACAGACAGATGCAGTATAATTAGTAATAAGATTGTTCTAACAAATGCGCAATTTGGTCTCTACATAGTTTACAGATAATAAACCATGGTGCAGAATGAAGGCATAACCAAGTGGCAAGGCTTTTCCTTTACCATGATTGGGTAATGGGTTTGATTCTCATCGTGGGTTGTTGCATGTACTCGAGGTGGAAAAACATGTGTTTAGAGCTTTTCTGATGATTGTTGGCAACAATAATACTCCACTTAAAAATGATCCCTATTGGAAAATGTCCCACATCTGTTAATTATCTCCTCCAAAACTAGTATATGAGCCTGGGCAACCTCTCCACTCATTACGAATTGGTATCAGAGCTAGGTTTTTGGAGGCTTTTCCCCTTTGTTTGTGCCATAGTTGCACTTTGTTTCGTTGTGATCCGTGTGCTCCGGATACTTTGTTGACCTCTCCACGTGCGAGTTGGGGCTCGCACGAGAGGGGAGTGTTAGAAATTTTCCCACATCGGTTAATTATCCCTTCCAAAACTAGTATATGAGCCTGGGTGGTCTCTCCACTCATTGGCAATTGATTTTGAGTTGGATGTTTTGGCAATCCCTATATCTAGAATTCAATTAATAATTCTGTTATGACTCTGGAATTATGCTCATCACAAATTTTTGTTTGGGTTTGCTCAGTATGAAGATTTAGGACAACTATGTAATGACCGAAGAGCAAGGGCTGCTGTTCTTGCTGACATGGATGCTGTCGGAAGGGAATCTCAGGTAATCTCTACAACTATGATTCTTCAATTCTCTCTCTCTCCTTTCAGTTATTTTGTTTGTTCGATGTTCTTTCCCTATAGTTGAGAGGTTTTGAATTTGCAAAAGCTGTTACTTTGGTGCTTGAACCATTCACTTTGGAGAATGGTCTTCTCACTCCGACATTCAAGGTAGTCTCTCTCTCTCTCTCTCTCTTTCTCTCTCTCTCTCTCTCTCTCTCTACTTAAATGTACCTCACTTGGTTGTCAAGACCATGGGTAATGAAACTAGCATTTGAAGACTTGTGGAGGGATTTACAGAAGGAAAGGAAAAGGTAAAGGAAGAAATGATGTGGTAAAGAAGCTAAAGTTTATATCTTTGCTTTCCCTATCATCTTTTTCCCTTTGAGAAATCTCTCCACAAATCCCCAATCATAACAAAGCCTATAGTTCGGTTCGTTCTTCTTCACCAGTTGCTTTTGATTTCTTCCAGATCAAGAGGCCTCAAGCGAAGGCATACTTTGCCAAAGCAATAGCAGATATGTACGCTGAGATTTCTACTTCCAATCCAATGCCGGCCCAATAAATGTCGCGCCTAAAGGTCGTATGTGGAGGGGGAAAAGGATTTCCTTCAATAGCGTGGATCTGTTATTCCTTGCGCCTCCCACTTATTGAAGTTACTGATATGATAAAGCTCCTGGAGATGAAAGTATGAAACTAGTTGTTCATTGGTCTTCTTGTGGCTTGTTCTACTCATTTGTGATTTGTTTATCCTCATGTTTGGCTCCAACTTTTATTGCGGTTCCAAATCTGTCGGTTATGTAGTATGAATCTGTAACCAGTGGCGGACGTATAATTTGTGTTTGTCAGGGCCCAAACCACATGTATTTTATATAGATAATAAAAAATATATTTCGTTAAAATATATTGATACCTGTGGATGTCCAAGGAAGAGAAGACATTGTGTGTGTGTAGCCGCCATTCTTATACATATGACGGATGTTTTCCACCCGTGTATAGGAATATTTAGAGTTGTGCAGGGGTCCGGCATCCCCTGCAACCCCCCTCAGAAAATCTATGAGTACCGACCAAGGGGGACGGAAAACGTACCGACGGCCGCTGGCGGGCCGTCTCCGGCCACCGGACGGCCGATCCGAGCCGTCCAAAAATTTTAAAATAAAAAACCGATGGGGCCTACGCGGGAATCAATGGCATCCGAGGTGTGTAGGGTGCTTGATCTAAGCACCCTTTTTTCGTGTACACACATATATACACGAAAAAATGGTGCTTAGATCAAGCACCCTACACACCTCGGATGCCATTGATTCCCGCGTAGGCCCCATCGGTTTTTTATTTTAAAAATTTTGGACGGCTCGGATCGGCCGTCCGGTGGCCGGAGACGGCCCGCCGGCGGCCGTCGGTACGTTTTCCGTCCCCCTTGGTCGGTACATATAGCAGCTCTCAACCCCCCTTGTGTCCGCCACCAATATTACCATGCAATGAAGAACTTAGTTATTCCTATTTCAAGCAACCATGTAATGAAGAACTTAGTTATTCCTGTTTCATGCAACCGGCGATTCGAGTATTCTCGTCCCTTCTAAGAAAAGCTGGAGAAAGCTAGATAAAGGGTGTAAATCAAACTGATCTCTTGGTATTTGAAAAGAGTTTGTATTTATAGTTTTACCTTGTATTTATGGAGCAAGTAATAGATGCAAGTTTTTAAAATAGACGTTTTGTAAATGTCTTTTTTGTCCTCACCACGACGCCTCTACAAATCTTTTTGCCTTGCAGAAACATAAAACCATCTCTGATTCTTTCATTGGGAAAACAAAGAAGAGCAGCTGATTATCGAATCTTGGTCTTCCGTTGATCTAAATCTTTTGTCTGTCAAATCGAATCGCCATACGATCATATACCTCTTGAAGCTCATAATTATTGGACTTTGATGAAGTAATTCTAATTACAACACTGAAATGGTGCATACAAGCTCTTGTCGAGTCCTGGATGGTGTGCACACTCTCTTGTAGCATCCCAAATATACTTCGAATCCAAAACCCATAAGGTCAACAATTGTGTTAGTGCCACAAACATTTACACATATAAATACACAAATTCACTCACTCACATTGGGTACGGAGCCTACACAAACTGCAAACACACCGTGTGGACCCCACACTCAATGTGAGTGAGTTTGTGTATCTGTGTGTGCAAGTATTTGTGGTTCTAGACTTACTGTAACGTCAAATCCTCCAGCATAATGGTGCAATTACATCTCCTTTTCTGAATTTTTTTTTGCTAGTACTGTCGCCGGCTTCTAGTTGGCAGTGGTATTATTGCTATGGATTTCCAGGAGCACAAGTGCTATGAATTTTTCAATAATCTATATATATATATATATATATATATATATATATATATATGCGGCTCCAAATAGAATGGCTATTTAATTTCTTTCTTTTGGAATAATCTTGTTTGTTTCAAGACTTTAGCTTGCTTAGTTTTGGAGTATCTTTTAAGATCTCGTCTTTGGAACTACTTGTACTTTTGTCTAAGGTGCCCCTTGGGCTAACTTTTGGTGTCATTTTTGCAAGGTGTTTTTAGTTATTTTCTCCTCTCTTTTTTTTAATAGAATTAGGTCAAATTTTTACATCACATCATTCGTTTCGACAAAAAAATTGAAAAGTAAAAAACTTGGACATGAAAAAGTAAAAAAAGACGGTCTTTTAGTGTCTTCAGCATCGTATTATGTCATATCATTCTACCTTTGGTTTCTATTTTTATATTTTTCCGGTTCCACTTGCCGTGACAGACATGTGACGTAAAAATGATGGCAAAAAGCTTTAAAAAGAAAAAGGGGTAGCTAAAAGGTAAGGTCATGTTTGGTAGCCATTATATTTTCTGTTTTCCGTTTTCATTTTCAGAATTTTTAAAAATTGACCTTGAAAGTTTGTTTGGTGCACTACTTTCACTTCCCAATTCTGGTAATCACTTGCACTATTTTCATAATTTAAGAAAGTAACAAAACTTAACTTCCACTATTTTTAGAAACAAAAAACCGGCTGCCGACTTCATTCCACTACAATGCCAGAGGCCCAGAGCTCTCTTCAACTCTTCCCAAACCAGAAATTGGTTTCCATGACAGATCTCTCTCTCTCTCTCTCTCTCTCTCTCGAGCTAGGTCTATGATGTCAAAATGGCGGTGATCTGAGGTTTGCTTCGGTCCTTTGATTTCTTCTTTTATTTCCGTCGAATTCCTGCATTTGTCCTCATGATTCTGTGTTTCTGTTGTCTGCTCCCCTTTTCTTCGATCTGTAGTTAGTTTTTGGTCTATGATGAATTTTGAGGGCGATTTCCTTGCCCATTTGAGTGACTCTGAATATCTTGGAATTTTGTGGGAGACTAGTTCTAATTGCAATCTGAATGGAGAACAAGAAGTTTCGGTACCTAAGGACGTTGCTCCTAATCTTCAATACCTTCAAAAGGAGAATAGTATGCTGCGTAAAGTGCTAGCTAAGAAATCTGGGTCTACTTTGCCTCTTACTGTGGATAATGGATGGTTGGGTTTATGGAGGAGTTGGTTGACAACTTTTGACATGTTTTCCGCTTTCATTTTTTTTTTTTAACATGTTGACACAAACATGTTTTCCGCTTTCACTTTTTTTTGAGAAAAATTCGAAATTGATTTCAGCAAATAGAAACTAGGAAACAGAAAAGGGACAGTGTCACCAAACAGAGCCTAAATGTTATCAGTTTCTGTAACAAAAAGAAATTTAGTCCAAATCCAGCCTCAAAGGATGATTTTACTCAGGAGGAGGAAAGGGTAAAAAAGAGGGGCATGAAGCTTACCTCTCTAAGTTCAAAAAAAAAAAAAAAAAACCCTTGCCTCTCTAGGAAAAAAAAGCAAAAGGAAGACTTGGAACATTTCGTGTACTTGTTACACTTAGATGAAGTTATTATTTCGCCAAGAAATGGCACAAACTAAAAAATATTCTTATAACAAAATGTATACAGAATGATTCTTGTAATAACTGCAAACAAATTTTGGTACCTTATCTACAAACAACTTGACTACAATCACAGACGGTATACAATTTAGGGTTTGACAAGTGGTCGTGTGTTGTTCCAGAGCCATTGACGCGCAGAACCATCCAGCAGAGGTGAAACCTGTAAAGAAGGAATTAACATATATAAATCTTAGCTACATTGAGGAAGAAGAATTCCCAGTTCCCTTGCACCTGAAAATATGTAACCAAATACCAAGACCGAATTTCCTCTTACCCCTTTGCAAATGCATGCAGAAATATAAGGGCAAAAATATTTGTTATGCCCCAGGTTATAGAGAAGAGAGGAAGTGACATGAACCATGCAAAGTATCTTAAATACATGCCTATATGTTTGCTCATTAACACTAGCAACAAGGCCGTTTTTGTTTTCTTTGAATTATTATTCGCCTTTTTTTTTTTTGTTTTTTCCAGTTTACTTTTCAGGTGCTTCTGGTCCAGAAGAATCTCAAAACCTGCAATGTTTGAGAGAAAAGTTGACTATGACAAAAAAAAAAAACGCACAAAAATGAAATTATGAAAAAACACAAAAATAAGAACCAAAAAGCAAAACTCAATAGCATAATTTTAAAGTGACCTCTTCACTCCAGATTGCAACACATGTCTTGAGTGACCTCTGAGTTGAAGAGAATATATGGCACATAATACTTTGGAGTCATTCCCATGAGCAACCTCCCAACAAGAACATGAGCACATATTTTTCTTGGGTTTCACAAGGAAAGACTCTCTCCTCCACTACTACTACGATGATTTCCAGGTTTTATGCATTTGATTGCATCAGAGACTCCTCAGAAGCCAGGGTTCGTGACAAAGTTAGACCCTTTTCCAGATTAACTAAGCAAGGGTGTTGATGCACATTGGAATAACTGTACAGATGATCAAAAACAGTTTGACAGATGTATGCTTACCTTCTCCCAAACTTGTGAATGGTAATTATTCAGCCATTCAACATCGGCAACAGAGAGCAAAGATAAATCAACCAACTTTGCCTGTGCAGAAAACCAACAGAAATGTTTCATAAAACATAAGCATCCAACGTGAACTTAGTATTTAGAATCCTGATCTTTAAATAAACTGAACATGAGACCTAACTGGAGATTGAGCACTAAAGGGATATCTCAGAAGGTTAAGCGGAAAACTTAAAGACACGTCATCACAATGAAAAACTAGAAAACAGTCATAGTCTATAGACAAAATTGAACAGTTGAATCCATGGCAGAAAATGTAAGAACAAAGATGTGGAATCCATAAGAATAGGTGTACTCTACCACGCATAAAGATACAATACCTGAATGGGAACAAATGTAAGCTTTTCAAATCCCATATACCCAATTCCTCCAAATCGATTTGGCGTGTCAGCCTCTTCCACATAAAGGAGATTCTGCATCACAGAAACAGCTCAATGAAGTACTAAAACAAGATGATAGGAAGAAAGCATCACATTTAACCAATAGTACCCAAAAAAAGGGGAAAACTTCACCTGCACCCCTTTGGTTTGCTCAATGTGCGGATAAATCCCCTTTAGCTTTCATTTATTAGCACAAAACTCCCTGTACTTTATGGAATAAGGGCCTGTTCTCACTAAAGTTTTATTTTAATTTTTTCATTTATAAGTTTTTGTTAGATTCACGTTAAACTTCTTGGATTGGCCATTTGTGAGTCTAAGACGTTAAAGATTACGACCAAAAGCAACAAAAAAAAGTTCATGAAAAGATGAAAAAATACTGAACAGATGTCTTTTTTGTCATTAATGTCGTCCTTTATGAACTTTTTTCACCTTTGGCCCACATTTTCATATATTACTGATCCATCTCCTCAAAACAAATGATTAATTCCAAAAATTACGACTAAAAGCTAAACAAAAATTGCAAAAAGCAAATAACCAGAGCAACATATTATGAAGAACAGTCCCTTAAATACACCGTTACGATATCCATTTAATCATCTAACACTACCTCTTAGTCACACACACTAAATGAGAGTGGTTCATCTTTTGAAACAAAAAAAATTCCTCATTGTTCTAAAAATTTACAAGGATGCCATTATCTTCTCCACCCAAATTTTCCTGTTTCTCTCTAAACAGTTTAAAAGCTCTCCCTTTGCTACCTAACTCTCTTCTACAACCATAAATTGCCTCATTTTGAAAGGTCTCAGACCTTGCCTTAGCCCCATATAGATAGTTGGAGTCGTTGGAACCAATACGGACAAACAATTGGATGAGGCAGCCTTAGCAGCCAAGTTCTCTCTTTCTCTAACCTCTGTTGTTTTCTGTTCTTCCCTTCAGATCACCCAAATTTAATAAACACCAACCTTTTTCATCTCTATATAGAGCGAGAAAATTGGGTCGAGTTAGCGAGATTGTGGGGAATGGCAATAGAGTTGTAATTAATGGTTCTTGTTCTTTTGTGTATATCTTATGTCCACATACTAAGTTCAGAAGAGATGAGGAAGATGAGTGTGTTTAGGACAATTACTTGTTAACGTAATGTGACTGTGCGTTTTACACCACAAAGCACAGGGAAGTATGTGCTAATATGAAAGGGAGTCTACCACAAATCAAGCAAACTACAAGGGGTGTAAGTGAAGTTTGGCCAAGAAATTACATAGCAAGAAGTAGACACCAAGAACCCAAGAATACCCAAGCTCACAAAGGATATATGGACATAAACCTAACAAACAAACACACTTGGATTTGGTCGTGTTCCATATGTCCAATTGTCACATACCAAAATTTTTGTGAAGGAGAGCTTCCCCTGGTAATGTGGAGTATTTCAAATGTAAACTGACAAGCCAATATGTACATTGCACTCAATAAAACTACCCCATGGATATATAATTGTACTTGAGCAATTTTTAGTGCAATATATTATAGAGCAGAATGGCACTGCACCTCAATCCGAATGCCAAAAGCATGGTCTTCGTAATAGCCAGGTTCATTGCTAACAACCATGCCTTTCTGCAAGGGGGTCATATTCCCAAATCGAAAGCTGATACTTTGAGGGCCTTCGTGGACATTCAGTGCTGCACCTACACCATGGCCAGTCCCTGAAATATGGAAGGAATACACATGCAATGAATTTACGTCCATAAGATTTACGAAAATATCACATCCCAGTGAAATATTGTTGTCATAGAAGGAACAGAAAGGGAGGCAGCATACCATGTCGATAATCGAGTCCAATCTTCCAAAGGAAAGAACGGGCAAAAGCATCCAAAACAAAACCCGGGGTATTTTCTGGGAATACTGCCTGATCAAGAGCAATATGGCCCTGCAACCAGAGATACCAGAAACCACCGAAAATGTAATCAGTAATCCTCCATGGTCCAATCCAGCAAAAAAGCTGTCCATTACCAGCCAGAATGCACCACAGTATAGTAGTATACAATAAGGAGACACTTCTTGAATAAAGAAACATCAAAAAAGCATTTGGAAAAACAGTACTGCATGTAGCGGCTCACAATTACAAGGTAGTAGGCAACATCTGGAGATCACAGCCTCATAGAGGCAACTACAACAACAGTGGCTCACTATTACAAACTTCAAAATTACAACAATCATTTATCCAATAAATTCAAGTGATTTTTATCTTAGTTTGTATTGAAACAGCTGCAAAGCGTTCCTGGGAAGCCGGCAAGAAACATAAGAGGAAACCAAACTCCTACTGGCTCAACCAAAACCTACAGAAACTCAATAGAAACACCAGGAGATATCCTGAAACGATGTGTCTGTTGAAAGGTAATGTGTCGTGAGAACTTTGATGCTGCTCAGCCTTAAGGGTGAAGCGTATGTAATTCATCTAAGGAAAAATATAACCTCTCCCTTAAGATTTTTAGCAGGTCGACTGTATTGTTTCATCCCATGTATCGTTTCTGTTACTAAACTTGCCATCCTTTTCTTTCTTTTTCTTTTTTTTAATAAGTAAGCAATTGTATTAAAAAGAAGGCATTAAGGGAATGCCGCCCGTATACAAAAAGCGGGCCACCTACACAAAAAAGCCCTATACACTGACTGGTATTCAACAAAAAAGCTCAAACCAATCTAAAAATTGATCAATAGAGGGATTATAGTCTCCCTTGTCCCAACTATACAAATTGCTAAGCACAAAACTTTTGATTCTAAATAAAGGCTTTTCGACCCCTTCAAAGCATCTCGAATTTCTTTCACGCCATATAGTCCACATCACACAAAGAGGGATCATGGCCCAAACACGCTTCCTTCTCTTGCCCACTCTAGCCCCACTAAACTTGCTATCCTTAGAACTTTAATTTATACCATTGAGAGTTGGCCTTTATTTTCAGATTCAATACCCCTTTTTTGTTGTCCTGATTACTTTGGCAACTAGCTCTCAGAAACACTAAGAAGTAAATATTCTCAAAACTAAGTATCAACTAACTTTTATCCCTCATCAAGCTTTCTTCGACTTCCAAAAGGCCCTAAACTTACAAGCATAGGCAAAAATAGGACTCATACTAACCTGCATAGAAAGTGCTTTATTTACTTATAAATAAAAAAATATTACCTCAATAACTTAGCTTTTAATAGTTAGCTTCTTCACAATCAGTGATACCAAAAATAAGAACATGTTTTCAAGAAACAGGAAGTGCACTAAAAATTACAACCTTGACTCCCTTCCAACAACCATCCCCCCACTCACCGTTGTGCAGCAGCAGGCCAGTATAGAGGACAGGAGAGTTTGGCATAAAGGCTGTAAAGGCTCCAATAGAAAGCAAGGCAATGGTCCTAAGCAGTGGCCCTTGGAAAATCTCACATTCCCTATTCTCTACTTGATCCATTTCGCTATTGTGTTCCCCTTTAGATTTTGAAGGCACTTTTACTTTGAGAAACTGTGATCTCTCTCCCCTGAATATAATTAATTAGCCCACATATACGGACAAGGCACGACTATAAAACTGGCACCTGTAGAACTCGAGTGAAACATTCTTTCTGCCGTGTAGAGGGTTCCCCAAAATGTACTGTCCTCGTAACATCAGTGGTTCCATCAATATATTGAGCTCCACTATCTAATAGGAAGAGTGACTTTGCATCCACAATGCTACAGCTATCTTGCTCCGGCTTGTAATGTATAATAGCACCATTTGCACCAGAACCTGTAACATCATTAGAAGTTCAGAACAATAGTCAGCAAATTTGACGAAACAAAGAAAGTGTGAAATTGGAACAGTCAGAATTCTATGCTGATTAAAAATTTAGTCACCCAAAATTCTATTCTGATTTAACTTCTAATTAAAGTGGTTTGCATCACTTTCATCTCTATATGAAAGTAGCCGAGGTAACTGAAGCTTTTGATAAGATATGCAATCAAGTCATTACTAGAATTCTAGAAACATTACTAAACCCAAAAATTGGTTAGTATTTTGAAACACAAACACAAACACAGAATTATCTTTGAAAAGGCTACTTTGTGTAAATTTGTAGCCAGAGTATTTCAAATTTTAGATGGCTGTTTCAGTGTTATTTGAGCAAACAAAGAAACAAGAAATTGTGCATGCGCGCACGCCCAGGGGGGTGCGTGTGTGTGTGTGTGTGTGTGAGAGAGAGAGAGAGAGAGAGAGAGAGAGATTTTCAACAGGTACATTGTGCTAATTTCAATAGAAGTTGCAATTAAGCATATTTAACCCCTATTTTCTTCAGTATCCAAGCCAAGATATCATTAGTACATCTTCCAACCCAGATAAACTACTTTCTAGGAAACAAAAGTGATTTCATTGTTGACTTCTACTTAACTCCTGCTTAAATTGTCGAAATCCAGAATTTTCACTGGAAAATGGCCGAAATACAACACAAGTAGAATAACAAGTTATTTCTGTTGAATAGTAGTACTACTTTTCAGCCTCGAAATTCAGAAGGAAAAAAATGTAAAATTTGGGTCGCCTATCTATCATGAGAGTAAGTGGTAGATGCAGAAGTTGATATACCACTTATTGTATCGAAGCTAGTATCAACAAAACCAGCTTGCTTTGAACGAAATTCCAGAAGTTTGTCCGCAACTTCTACTTCTGTTAAAACCACGCCCATGTGAATTTCCTCCTCCAGCCAGGCCCAAAATTGTGCTAGAGCAGCTGCATCCCTGCAAGTGACAAAATACCATTGACATAGTTGTCATTTTCTCCATTTTCTCCAATTTTATTCTTTTTTTTTTTTTGGGTTGGATGTCAAGTAATATATAGACAAGGTTAAGATTGGTTGGGCATAATTTATGGAACATCAAAATCATGTTCTCAAACAGGACTTAGAAGGTGGAGAAACACCATTAACGAAGCCTAAATGATACTTAAATGATCTTAAGTTCTTAAATAACTGATCAAATTAGTGGTAGAAAAAATAGCATCATAACACATCATACGTTAAAGAGCACTTCATGCTATATATACACACATACACCTCATCCTTGAACTAGTTAGAGGAAACTTCCTATGATCTTGAAACAAGAAGTGTCTCATGTCTTCATCGAATTGCCACCTCAAGCTTCACTTTGCCTAGAGGTATTTTGCTAATTGTTAGCTCATGTTAGAGATTATCCAATGAAGAAAATGAATAAGATTCATGGACGAATGGAAGATAAAACATCAAAGAACATTTAAGGAAAAGGAAGATAAGTGGGAGAGATTTACAGTGCCACTTGTCAACCTTGTGTATATCTCAGAGGTGACAAACTAAAATGTGTTGTCAGTGCTTCTTTTGCAGTACACAATTCTAACACTGGATCGTATCTCGGCATGTCAGCAGAAAGGTGAAAAATATCAGATATCCGAACAGGTCATGGAGAATGGTTGTGGAAATTCTCCAATCTTTTACTTAAACTCTTTGTAAGTATACACTTCGTGGACAAAATAGAGGGACGTGTAATGAAGTGAAGAGAGAGGGGCTTCAGCTTGTTTCAATTTTAGAAGGGAGACAACAGGAGGTTACTTATTCTTTGGAGGTTCATGTATGGTGCATTTCAACTGAGATAGGTGAGTGTGGTGTGAAATAAAAAAACCGAAGTGCTGAAATGTCTGCATAATTACCTTGGACTCAAAAAATCAGTGACCAACCAATAAGGCATTAACTTTTTTTTTTTTTACAGCTTAAATGTCAAACCTTGAATTTGTTTACATACATAGTCCAATATCGACCTATCATGCTTAGTAAATATTGGCTTGAAGATGAAAACCATCAAATAAGTATTAGCACAGCGATCAAATAGTCAGCATGAAAATCAGGTTCCAAGGAAGTTTCCGTTTACCGTAGATGAGAGCTGCACATTCCTTCTAACTCAGCTTGATTTTTCACAGCCTTTCCCATAGCAACAGGGGAAGTCCTACAAATAAAAGCAGGTCCCCCAGATTGACCATTGTAACCATCGTAGGATATGGATATATTTCTGTTATTGTTGCTTTTATTTCCAAGGCTTCCAAAATATCTCTCACAGGCAGACTTGTACGTGTTCACAATAGCAGCATTAGCCGATGATGTATCCAACCAAAGTTGTGCCCCTCTCATTGCCAAACTACAAAGGAAATCATGGGTACATAATTAAACCCTGGGTCAACCCCTTGTGTGTGTAGGTTAAGCAAATGCAACGAGGATAATTTGCCTTTACAAAAAAGTTCCTGCTTTGGCAAACTTTTGTCTGCACATCATGGACAACTATAACCTTTCCATTCTCTTGATAACCAAATGGACACTCAAAACAAAGTTGGATTACTTTGTTCTTATTCCGTGTTTGAGTCAGAGACAATAAGCATATGTTGGAAAACATGGAGACAAAGACATGCAATTTCACAAACCAACATAAATTGAAGCTCCCAAGCTCACCTTTCTATCTCTGAAAGAATTGATTCATATGGTCGCAACTCTACGCCTGCATTCTTCAAGTACTCCATAACATCTAGGGTAACTTTCGAGTTATCAATAAATAATTTTGCTCCATCCATCTCCACAATTAAGTACGCATACATAACAGGTGAATGCGGGACATCATTTCCTCTCTACAAAACAAGCTTAAACCATTATTGGCACACACGATAAGACAAAACCTACAACCACTATGAAAAAATGAGAAAAAACCCTCTAGCAATAATGCCAAGTCAAGATTACTAAAGCAGGATTGGAAATGTTGGTTAGAGAGATTACCAAGTTCAGAAGCCACGCAATTTCATCAAGCATAGAGATAACAATTGCAGATGTACCAGCATCTTTGAGTTCAGACCTCAGGGAAGACAATTTTGCCCCCACATCAACACCAGCATATTTTAGGTCATGGACTCTTATGGGTCTGCTTGGAGGTTTCGGCCTTGAGCCTTTCCATATTTCATCCACCAGATTTATGTCAAACACGTAAACCAACTCATGATTTTTCTTAGATATGACCTCTTTCAATTCCTCTGCAGCACCAGAAGAAAAAAGAAACTGCTCCCTTCTCAGAAACAAATAAGGTGGCATCAGACACAAGCAAGGGATACACTATGCGAAGACTAAGCAATAGACTGACAGCACAAAAGAAATAGAAAATGTGGAGAGAATGGTGAGGAGAGGATAACGAAATTGATCATGCAGGGCTGAGAGAAAATAACAATTTCAGTGGAAGCGACCATTAATCTACGTGTATCGGAGAAATCATAATTCTCCAATCACCTAAATTTAAACAACATTTGTAGTCACATACTTTTTGCAATACTGTGCTAAGTTGTCAATGAATATGATCAACACAATATTAGAATTTGCCTACTACTCACAGGATCGATGCCGACTCTGCAACCCGGAGCCAAAGTATCATTAAGCCATTCACTAGCGGTAGGCACTCCCATATTACCAGCCCGCATGAGAATCCAGCTAGAGCTCAACTGTTTCTCTGCCTAATCATATTGTTTAGAGAGAATTATCAACACACCAAACAAGGATCGAAATTGTTAACAACTTAACACCACACTCTTCTCTCAAACCTGAAGAAAATATCGTCCGTCCGTCCACAGAGCTGCTTTATCCTTTGTGACAACAGCAGTCCCAGCACTACCAGTAAATCCTGATATGTAGGCCCTTCTCATATAACATTCAGCTATGAATTCACTCTGAAAGCCAAAAGCTATGATAATAAGGACTGGTCATAGAATACTTCCACTTGGAGGCGCTTAATGATAACTTCAATAAAAAAAAGACATTCAAATCAGCCCAACTTACATTTGGATGTCCCACAAACCAATGTTGCTCTGGTTCCCCCATGCAGTTAGGTAAATATTTGACTGGCATTGAATATAACACCAAACAAACAGTCTCTACTACATCTAATGACCTAATATATGCACACACACATATATATACACTTATACATGCATTGAATGAAAGATAGGAATTGACATTAATGGTCAGAGATCACTTCGAAGCCATTATACCGGGTCCTTCAATCTGGTCAGAGATCACTAAATCACAAGCTCTCTCTCTCTCTCTCTCTCTCTCTCTCTCACACACACACACACACACACACACAAGCTCAAACACAGCAATGTCTTGAAACCCAGACTGTTCAAAAAACTAGAAAAGAAAGCTCTCTCAGAGTAGTATATTCAAGCAAAAAATCAAATGTATGAAAATTTGAATTTTGGGTTGTAAAATGAATGATCATAGACAATATACACAATTTAACTAGACAGAATTTTATAAACTAAAATTCAAAATCTATCGAGTCCCATCAAGCTGATTTTTTATTTTCTGTGAATGTACTATGTACTATTAAGTGGGCCCTCAACGATTCGGACTATAATATTAAACACACGGTAGGCCTACCACGGCAGTGGTGGAAAATCCACCGTTACCGCCGCCCGCGGAAAGAACAAAATGCTTTTCATTTTTTACTTTATTTTTTGGGAAATAATTTTCTCACCAATAAAAAACCAGAGAAAAACAAGCTGTGAATCAGACCTGATGGGCGTCCTGAGAAGGGATGATGTAAGCATCGATGCCAATCCCTGGCCTCGAGAAGAGCTCACGGAGGGCTCGAAGCTTGTCGTCTCGGTCCGAACCGGCGGCGCGTTTCTTTCGGAGCTCCGACGAGGGTTTTGCGGTGACGGAGCCAGAGCTACTACAGCGGGCGACGAGAAGGGGGAGTTTGGGGGAAGGAATGGGAATCGAGGGACTGGTTTTGAATTCAGAGAAAATGGGTAGAGAGAGAGAGAAGAGGCGGAAGCAGCGAGGGTGTCGAGAGAGAGAAGATGCTGCTGCTGTGAACTCCATCGTTTTTGCGCTGAGAGAGAGAGAGAGTCAGTTGCTGCTGTGGAAAGAGGAGGATGATAACGAAACCACGTCGTTTCCTGTGGATATGGTGGATACGAGTGACGCACCGTTTGGTCCAGTGATTTAAGAGTCCGGCTCCTCTCCAATTCATAGAGAATTAGAGGATCCTCCAATTTTAATTCAATGGTTAGGATTATTCTAATAACTCCAACCCAAAAGCTCATATAGTATTCTACGTACATTCAATTACTTCTCATACATTCCCCAATTACATAAGTATTTTCCCTCTTCGTTGAACCAGCCTCTAAAAAGATTTTTTTTTTTATATATATAGCTGATGAGGATTTTTTTCCCACTAATAATATTTAAGCTATAGCTCATGAGGATTTTTTTACTAATGTTATATCAGTAATTTTTTTTTCCGGTTAGCCTGGTTTCTTTTGTTGATATTATGCGGCTCATAAGATTTTTTTTTACTGATACTAGTGTATTTCCACGTTTTTCGCACGATGTTACATGCTCATTGTAGTTGTTTTTCATGTAAAAAAGTTGAAATCACTTGGGGCCACTGGCGGTTTTGCCTGATTGTTACTTTCATGACTCCGGAATTAGTTGAGGCGCGCACAAGTCGGCCTGAACATCCAGTTATAAAAAAAATTATAAAGCAGCTAATTACTGTAAGTTGCACATGAAGCATACTAACATAGAGTCATTAATTGTGGAGTTTCACTACAACAAGATAATTCAGAAATACATAAGATGATCGAAATGGCGAAATTAATATGAGCTGTATAAAAAAAAAATCTTTAAGAGTAAGGTTTGACGGGAGGGAAGACGTTTATGTAATTGGAAAATTTTTGAGGAGTAATTGGGTGCCCGTGGAATGCTAGATGAGTTTTGGGGCTGGAGTTATTAGGATAATCATGACCATTGAATTAGAAATGGAGGATCCTCCAATTCCCTAAGAAATGGAGGATCCTCCAATTCCCTATGAATTGGAGAGGAGCCGGACTCGTGATTTAAGGGCCTGTTTGAAATTTATGAAAAGGTAAGGAAAAGAACAGAAAGGAAAGGAAAGAAGAGGGGAGGAAAGTGCGGAGGAAAATTAGGTATTTTTTGTTTTGTTATTATTATTATTTTTTTGGTAATGCAGAGTGTTTGCACATATCTCAAGACTAATCTCTATAGCCCTACTGGCCTTTGGCACATTCTTATGGGAGCCTTGGAGTGGCCTTTGGGGAGACTCGAACTGAGGACCTTGGGGAGCAAACCCTGCTTTAACGTGCTGAACCAACTCCTTGGGTTTGTTATTTTGCTTCTTGTTTTCTCTCAAGCCAAGGCAAGAGCAAATTATTTTTCCTTCTTTTCCATATTGTTTCTATAAATTCCAAACAAAACTAAGGGGGTTTCTTTGTGTCTATCCTGAACTTTGGAGTAAAAAAAATATCTGAACAGCTTATGTAAAAATTAATTTTAGTTTTGGAACTGTACGTAAAATTTAATTTGATTGGGCATGATTTGCAGTATGAACAAAACAGTTTCTACCAGAGAAAATGGCATATAGCCCATTTTAATTTTTTTTTATAGAGAATTGCGATTTTTTCCTTTTCTCCTTTTTTTTTTGGTTGAACAGAAAAAGGTTAGAGCCACAGGCTCGAACATCATCAAGGGCTAAAGCCAAGAGCCATTGGAGAAAATCTACCTCTAGTTCATCATCCCATCACCCAATAGGAATTTCTTAGCTACATAATGTGCTACTTGTTAGTAATCTATTTTAATTAACGGGTACCTATAATCGTAATGAGAGGAGATTAATAAGTATTTAATATCATGGAGCTCGTAATATAATTGAGATTAGGATGAGAGTGCAATAATAATTCTGTAGCGAGGTGTATTATAATTAGTGAAATAACAAATAGAATTCTGGTGGGATAAGGATTTTTAATTTACGCTGGGAGCTCGGACTTATTACTCCTTAGGTCCTATCGTAGCCTTATATATACACGTTATGCTCTCTAGGTCAGATAGAAGTTTTCTATTATTCACGAAATAGAGAGAGACCTAGAGAGTGCAAACGGATCATGATAGAGTCCACACTCGGTTCGTGTTCTAGACGTGCGGGGAATACGTAGAAGATCGTAAGGTATGGTCGAACAGTATTCATGGTATGGTCGAGCAGTATTCATGGCATACAACAAGGTGTGTTGTAATAAGTTCAACCAGCGTTCGCGACGCGGGAGTTGTGTTAAAATCCTAATTCCGCCTTGTAGGGTTTTGCATTTTTGTTGTTGTCTAATTCGGACGCGTTATTACTGGATTTTGGAAATCGTTTTCCAACACTACCCTTAATTATTACAATCACATTTCTCATTAGAAAAAAGACAGAAAAATGCATAGCTAACTGGATACAAGCCAAAATAATGGTATCAAAATCAATGAAGATCGAGAACCGTTGAGAGCTTGAACAATCTGAAGTGCATCCCCTTCCATGATAACCGGAGAACAACCCCAACTCAAAGTAGTTGTGAGAACTAACAGGAATCCCAAAGCTTGCTAACCGAAATCCCAAAGCTCAAAGTAGTTGTGAGAACTAACAGGAATCCCAAAGATTGCTAACCGAAATCCCAAAGCTTCGATAACTCGAGGAGTAAGCGGTCCCTTGAAGGTGTCCATAGATGCACCCACCAATGTTCCATCTTTATTTCGGGCCACCAAACCCACACCACCATTGCCATCGCGAGAATTCAGTGTGCCATCAACAGTAATTCTTTGTATGATCATCAAAACCCACACCACCATTGCCATCGCGAGAATTTAGTGCGCCATCAACAGTAATTCTTTGTGTGATCATCAGAGGGAGGTTGCCAGGTTTTCCACTGAGAGAGGTTGCCAGGTTTTCCACTGATTGCCTTCAAAGAATTCTTGATTTCTATTTTTCCATATCAGCCAACAAATTAACGATGCAAGAGCTTTCCCATCCCTGCTATCCGCCTCAGAAATCTGTCCCTATGGCGATGACATCGATCTCCACCATTGTCGAAATCCCATATGTTTCCAGTCAACTGCAGCATTGACGGGGAAGTGCTTCCACAGATCTCAATAAAAACTAATGTTTGCATAGATGTTTCCTTAATGAGTTCTATAAAAATGGGAACGATTCCGATCATGTATCAATTAATTTTTGTTTTGATCGACGAAAGTCAGTATTGTTAGCGGCGGTACAAGAGATAGGATTTGAACTTGGAGATAGCACCTAGAAGGATTAATATACTCCATCCGTTTCAAAAAGAATATTAGATAGTCAATTTGAGACCTAAACAAATAATGTGTTTTTACTCAAATGAATCCAAACTTCTTTTCAAAAATTAAAAGAATTCGTTCATATGTAGTATATTTCCAGAAACAATTTTTTTAAACCAAACTATATTTTCTAATTAATTCTCGTTTTGCAAACAATACAATTTTTTTTTGGGATGAAAGGAGTATTTAACATCAAAAAAATATATGAGTGTTAAATTAATTAATCAAACATAATACCCAAAAGAATGATGTATATGTTTTCATTTGCTAATTATCATCCATCAACAAAAGTAAAAAAATAGCCACTAATTGGTGGGAAGTTGCAAAACAAAGCAACAAGGCCACCTTAAAGGCTCTGCCATGTTTGTTAAAATAGTTAGGTTAGCATATTAGAAGAGGAGCTAAGCACATGACACCTGACCTAAATACACACCAAATGTCGTTAGACCAAAGGCCTCTTGGCATAAGAAAAAATAATAGAGAATCCAATTGGCTATACCATTAGCAATAGGTATCCAGTCTTCCATGCATGATTGAAGAAAGCACATTGATTCTAGATATTCATTCACAAGAGTCAGTAGCAAAGCCATAATTTAGGTTTGGGAGTGGCGTTGTTTAACGGAGTCTACTAGGATTTATATATCTTTAGTAACAATATGAAGTGAAAGATTATGTGTAAAGTCAGGCTTTGTCAAGAGCCTTATTTTTTGTTAAAATAAAATAAAGTGAGTCTTTATCTTGGACCTTTTGTTTAGAAAATAAAATAAAGGCTTGATACAATTCTCCTATGATCCATAAATGAAAGTCGTTGAATCGCTTTTATAAAATTTAAACCATTTATCTTTTTTTCTTTGGTCAATCGCAACCATTTATCTTTCCAATTGCTATTTTTTGTTATTTTTATTCAAAAAATCAAGGTGTTTGGATACTGGTACGTAGTTAATCCATTAGTGTCGTAATCAGGCCACCCTGCCCCACTAAGTAGCTCCGCCCCTAAAGAGAGTGCATGACATAGAAGGAGGTTTGATTAACATTTGTAATTTACAAGATTAGATTGTTGACATCTTCACTAAGCCCCTCAAGTTAAGAACTCTCCTTAGAGTTACTAAACTAAGTTTAAGACAGGATGTTGGATCATAAACTTGATTCAGTACTTGTCTCAAGAGAATTTGGAAGTCAAAGTTGAGCCCAATATACACGCCCAAAGTAGAAAGATATGCTTGGAGGAATTATAAAAAAATCTGGCTTCTACAAGATCTAGAAGATCCTTGCAAAAAAAGCTAGATATATATTTTATCTAGCTTCTAGAAAATCTAGATGATCCTCATCTAGTAAGAAAAATGTAAATATTTATGCCAAATCACATGCGTAAAATCTAGAATCTACCTTAAAAAAAACATTGTATGAAAATATCGGTAAACTAGAACCATCTATGAAGTAGTATAAATTGGAGTGGGTTCTAAGTATGCATTTGAACATTGAGTTACAATTGAATTAACTTATGTTTCTATTTTTTTCTAGTACTGGTTGTGGGAGCATGTCCAAGTCACAATGCCCAGAGATGATGCAACAATTCCAAGGCTTGCGAAGTAGGACTTAACAAAGATGCAGAAACGACTTGGAGACATCCAATTGAATGATATTGAAGCTGATAAGGTAACAAATATATAGTGTTTGTGCATTAAATACTAATACAAGTAGATTGCAGAGAACATATATTCTCAGCTCTGAGATACGAGGGATGAGAGGTGGTGCATTTTTGGTACACTTTGCTTATCTCATTTACAGCATTCTTAGTTTGATGTGAAACACCTTTCTAATATTGTTGCTTCTTCTCTAAAAGGTGCAACAATCCACATTGAAACCTACTATGGCAGATTGTCAATTGTACGAGATGAACCAAGGTACAGGAGAAAAAAAGGAAGGGGAAGAGAATGAAGAAGAGGAAAGAAGTCATAATGAACAGGATCGGAAGAGAGTGATGAAGGAACCAACAAAGAAATTGAGGATGAAGAAAGGCAAGAGAATGAAGAAGGGAAAAAAATGTGTGGACATGTTAACCCGAAACGACACGACTCAAACACAACAATCTTGATCCGAGAAAGGAGAGATACCCACAAACACTCGCGAATTCCCTTTCCATCCCATTTCAACCCAACATCTATCTATATCTATATAATATGGGAGAGTTGTTTTTGAATCCGTATATTTTGGACCTAGGATTGGTACATATTTTTTCTATGACTGAGATATACGAGTAGATGAGCTAATGATATATTGGGAAAGATTAATAATTTTTCCATACTTTCCTCGATGAAAAAAGGAAAAAAAATCAATTATCTTAATCTCTCTCCTCTCCCTCCTTTTAAAAAGATCTCCTGATCTTCAAATTCTAAATTACCAAAAAAATAAAATAATCTCCTAAAAAAGATCTCATGAACCCAAACAATCTCTCTACCCTTTCCCACCTATTCTCTCTCTCTCTCTCTCTCTCTCTCTCTCTCTCTCTCTCTCTCATACACACGAAAACCTAGACCCTAATTCTGTCCGCCATGCCTTCATACAAACCACTATTCTTCCCCCTTCGTCTGCTATTAACCTATTAACCTGTTCCAAATCATTTTACCCTCAAAAGCCAATGAATGCACGGTGATCTAGGGCTGGTTAGAGCAATTACATTATCGGATTTTGGCAAGCCGCCGGTGATTGCATGATGGTGCACCTGGGTAATCACTCAAATGTTTACCTTTCTCTTTGAATGTCAATCTCACGCATCTCATCTCCTCTTTTTTCTCATTTTGATTTTAGATTTGTGAACTTCCATAGCCTAAGCTCTGGTGTGATGGTGTGATAAAATGAAGCTTTAGATACGTATTTTAGAAAACCTACAGGCACTTATTTGATTTTATTCAATAAAGATGTTTATCCGTGAAGTGCATGCACTCGATGTGCTTGACAAAATGCAGGAGAGACGCACTCATGCCTAACCTACTACCCATCTTGCTAAATGATTTTGTAGGGAGGTATTCCCGAACAAGTACAAGAATCACCCGAGCATGGAGATTATAAAAAGTCAAACACGATTGACCGGTGACACGTGAAGCCACTGTTCAAAAGTACCTTGTTCGGCTATGAGAGAGCCGAACAGGAATAGAATCCCCTAAAGAAAGGAATGGTTCAGATTATTAAAGGACCAGTTACATGTGAGGTAACTGGCCCAGTCCCTTTGTTCGGCCATGAGACGGCCGAACAAGGAAAGAAGTCCTATTAAATATAGAAGTAAAGAGAACATTCTGGAAGAGTCCAGAATGCAGTAATATTCCGTTAAAGGAATGAGATCCCGAGAATGTAGGATCTGTAAAAGATACCCAACAGGAATGGGATGTTCGGCTCATTAAGGAAAAGAGTCCTAAAAGGACTAAGGTAATGGACTGATAAGGGAACAAGAATCCAAGATATCCTGGGTTTCCTATACGAGGTAGGAAACCTAGGGCAATACGGATGCTTGGACAGCAAGCACCTATGAATCTATAAATATGGGGTAAGACCTAGAGGTAAAAGGTACGCAATACACTGCATTGATATTGTTTTCCTACTGATAATTAGGGTTCAATTGCTAGTACGTGATACTAACTTCGGCATCGGAGGGCCTTTGCCACGAGAGGCAAAGGTGCACTCACTCCCTGTCTGTTTTGCAGATTAGGTTTCCGACGACAAAATAGAGTTCAGGCGAAGAGGCACGAATAAACCGTAACAATCCAACACTGTCTAAAGCGTTGGTAGAATTTCTCCACCTACAATTGGCGCCGTCTGTGGGAATCGAAAGAGTTCCCTTTGAAATACGACCATGGTGGAAGTAGATCCAGCAACGCCACACGACCCAAAAGATGTGTTAACTGGAGGAGGGGATAAGTCTCCACCCGGGGCTCCGAGAAAGCCCGAAGGAGGACATAGGAGGACCACGAGTAAGGGCCACCCTCCTACTATCCACGATAACTCCAGAAATAGAGATGGAGAGACAGCATCAAAGTCCACGAGAAGGACTAAATCCCATCGAGGGGATGAATCGATTGCACATTCCAGAAGTGTATACCGAAGCGAAGACGTTCTGGATAAGAAAAGACAAGAAATCGAGGAGTACGCTCGTTTGATCAAAAAACGAGAACATGAAATCAGAGAATTAGAGAGAATCAGAGAACATCCCGAGGACTCCGGATTATCTCGAAGAAATTCAAGAGGGAGTGAATACGCTTTGGTACCATACCAAAAGGCTCCTTCACGAAGAAGAAGGAGCAGAAGCAGAAGTTTGACCCCGAGGCGACATAAAACTTCTCCACGAAAAGGGAGGAGCAATATCCGAACACCCGAGTGAAGGAGGGTATCTCCAAGAAAAAGGAGAAGCAGAGGTCGAAGCTCTACCCCCGAGGAGGAAGGGAGTAGAAAACATCATAGGGACAGGTACGAAAGACCTGATTCCGATTGGGAACAAATTCGGTCCAAGAAAGGACCAAAGGATGAAGCCATGACTGCACGAGAAGCAGCACGGAAAGCACTTCAGAATATAGCATCCTCCCCTTTTTCAAAGAAGTTACAGGAGGCTAGATTGCCGACCAGGGTAAAGCACGGAACATTCATCCTCTACGAGACAGATGCTGATCCCGTAGCCCATATACAGCATTACCAGCAGGCAATGTTTATGCATGTAGGGGATGATGCAATCATGTGCAAGATGTTCCCGTCAAGTTTGGGGAAGGTTGCTTTGTCATGGTTCCATAAATTGGGCTCACGATCTATCCGAACATGGGTGCAGTTGGCCGAAGAGTTCACTGCACGGTTCTTGACGAGCAGGAAAGCCCCCAAAACTTTTGAGAGTCTTACTTTTATGAAGCAAGGAGAGGACGAGCCGATCAGGACTTATGCGAAAAAGTACTGGGAAACCTTCAACGAGATTGAAGGATGTAGTGAAGAATACGCAATAGCTACGTTTAAAACAGGCTTACCTGTTCGGGGGGAACTGCGTAAGTCTCTAAACATGAGTCCCGTACAGACATTGGCAAAATTAATGGAGAGAATTGAGCAGCATGCCAGGAACGAGGATGACATCCTACGAGAGGATGGAAAGTTGGCAGCCGAGCAAGCAAAGGGGCCTATAAAGAAAGCTGACAAGCCAGATCCCAAAACTTATCGCGAAAGAAAAGAGTATGGGCAGGCGAAGAAGGAGCAGTACAAGGATAAGCAAGCCCCGGATCCCAAGTCATTCTTTTCAATAAACACGGTTTGGAAAGAGCCCATCTACAGGATTCTTTATCGAATAAAGAATCAGCCATATTTTAAATGGCCTCCAACTCTTGGTGGGAATAAAGACGCAAAACGTGCTACGAATCAGCACTGCAGTTACCATAAAGATTGGGGCCATATGACGGAGGATTGTGAGATGTTTAAACGACACCTTGATGATTTGGTCTCGCGAGGCTATCTCAAAGAATTTATCCAAGAAGATCCAAAGGATAAAGACAAGGCAATGGAGTTGGATTACGAACAGAATCCAAAGGGGGTAATCCATATGATACATGGATTAGCCGAACCTTATACGAGAAATGAGGTGAGATTGCTTCAGAGACAAGTGAAACATGACCAACACGTAATGCAGTTGGGAAAGAAGAGAGGGCGTAACGAAGAGAAACTCAACGAAAGCATAGTTTTTACAGATGAAGATCTGGGAGGAGTCCAGATACCACATAATGATGCTTTGGTCATAACCCTACGAGTTGGGGAATATGATATGGAAAGAATCCTGGTGGATTCAGGGAGTTGCACCGAAGTGCTGTACTATGATGCATTCAAGAAACTGGGGCTCACGCAAGAAGATTTGGTGCAGTCAGTAACTCCATTGGTCGGATTTGGAGCAGGAGCAGTTTGGCCCTTAGGCAAGGTAACTCTGCCTGTTCGGGCTGGGACAGTGGTGCTACGAACCGATTTCTTAGTAGTGGATGTACCATCTTCCTATAACGTGATTATAGGGAGAACATGGTTGCACAAGATGAGGGCAGTCTCTTCAACCTTCCATCAGATGGTGAAGTTCCCAGGGTCTAATGGGATTGAGCACATCAAAGGTAACCAAAAAATAGCTCAACAATGTTTGGTAACCATCATAAAAAGAGTCCATGCTGCCCACCATGTTAGTACTGTGGAAATTCCGGATCTTCCAACCATTGAGGATATTGGAAAAGACCCAGCAGAAAGGGTAGTAGAGGATTTAAGGAAAACACTGATCAACGAGACTGATCCAGATAGGTATTTCCTAACCGGGGAGTCACTGCCAGAAGGGGAAGAGAGTGAACTGATGAGTTTCTTGAAAACTTATGTTGACGTATTTGCTTGGACACCAGAGGAGATGCCTGGGGTAAGTGCAGATGTTATTTGCCATCACTTGAATATAGATCCACAACATAAACCTGTCATCCAAAAGAAACGAAGGGCAGCCGTACAGCACGTTGACGCTGTAATCAAAGAAGTGGATCAATTATTGGAGGCCAAGGCAATAAGGGAAGTTTATTATCCAGAATGGCTATCAAATACTGTCGTCGTCAAGAAAAAGAACGGAAAATGGCGTGTATGTGTTGACTTCACAGATTTAAACAAGGCGTGCCCAAAGGATAGTTTTCCTCTTCCAAGGATTGACCAATTGGTTGATGCAACAGCAGGATATGGGCGGATGAGTTTTCTCGATGCATATCGAGGATACCATCAAATTGCAATGTTTGAGCCAGATCAGGAGAAGACGTCTTTTATTACACCACGAGGGTTGTACTGTTATAATGTCATGCCTTTTGGGTTGAAAAATGCAGGGGCAACGTATCAGAGGTTAGCGACCATCATGTTCAGAAAGTTGCTCGGCAAAACTATGGAGGTTTACATAGATGACATGGTGGTAAAAAGTAAAGCTGGGCAAAGCCATATTGCAGATTTGAGGGAGGTTTTTGAGATTCTAAGGAAATATAAATTGAAGCTCAACGCCTCGAAATGTGCGTTTGGAGTCGGTTCTGGAAAGTTTCTGGGTCATCTGGTAACGTTGAGAGGGATAGAGGCGAATCCCGACCAAATCAAAGCCTTGCAGAATCTACAGAGTCCCCGAACAACGAAGGAAGTCCAGCGTTTGACTGGGATGGCAGCAGCTCTCAATCGATTTATCAGCCGGTCAAGTGATAAGTGCAGACCTTTCTTTCAGTTATTAAAGAAAAGGGAAGGATTCAAATGGGGAGCAGAATGTGAAAAAGCCTTCCAGGATTTGAAGGGATATTTGGCCTCTCCTCCCCTTCTCTCAACTCCAGAACCAGACGTTATTGGATGCGGAAACAAGATATTTGCCCCTCGAGAAATTGATCCTAGCACTAAGGACAGCAACGAGAAAATTGCCGCATTATTTCCAGAGCCATAGAGTGGTGGTTTATACTGAGTTCCCTTTAAAATCACTGCTCCGAAAGGCAGACTTCTCGGGAAGGATCTCGACTTGGTCCGTTGAATTAAGCCAATATGACATTGACTATCAGCCGCGCACAGCAATCAAAGGCCAGGTATTGGCAGATTTCGTGGCAGAATTCTCACCTGCGGTTGCACCTTTGCCTCCTACGAGAAAGGAGTATGAAGCAAAGTCTCCTGTAACGAAGAAACAGGAATTAGCCGAGCAAGATCCCTTGGAATGGAAGCTGTTTGTTGATGGGTCCGCTTGCAATACCGGATCAGGTATAGGGGTAGTTCTTTTTCCCCCTGAAGGATCAATGTTAGAGCTATCAGTTCGGCTTGGGTTCAGTGCATCCAACAACGTGGCGGAATACGAGGCGCTTTTAGCTGGTTTGAGAAGTGCAAAAACCCTAAGAGCCGAACATGTAAGGGTATATAGTGACTCACAGCTTGTGGTTCATCAGTTGTCCGGGCAATATGAAACACGGAGTGAGAAGATGGCAGCTTACGTACAGGCAACCAGAGATCTACTCGATACTTTTGAAAGGGTATATATTGAGCAGATAAGTTCTGGAAAGAATGCACATGCAGATTCACTGGCTTGGTTGGCTGCAGCTGTACCAACCGAGTTCAAGAGAAAGATAGCCGTGGAATATCTAACCGAGCCGAGCATTGGAAGAAGTGTGGAGATGGTCTTGGACGTGAACCAGGGACCAAGTTGGATGGATCCAATTATTGAATTCTTACGAGATGAAAAACTTCCTTCAGACAAAAAGGAGGCTCATAAAATAAGGACCAAATCTGCTCGATTCTGGTTATCTCCTGAAGGGAAACTATACAGGAAGTCTTTTACAGGGCCCTATTTGCTTTGTGTACACCCTGAAATGGTGCAAAAGTTCCTCCACGAGATTCATGAGGGAACCTGTGGAAGCCATGCTGGGGGCCGGTCCATAGCGCACCGAGCAATCACTCAAGGATATTGGTGGCCGTACATGCAAGAAGATGCTAAGGTGTACGTTAAGATTTGTGAAAAATGTCAGAAATTTTCACCAATGATCCGAACACCAGCAGAAGACTTGGTGCCTTTAACAAGTCCTTGGCCGTTCGCTCAGTGGGGAATGGACATTGTGGGTCCACTGCACAAGGCAACTGGAAATCGAAAATTTCTGCTAGTTGCGACTGATTATTTTACCAAGTGGATTGAGGCAGAACCATTGGCTAAAATCACAGAACCTATGATAGAGAGGTTCGTATGGAAGAGCATCATTACTCGTTTTGGAGTCCCGTATTCATTGATTACAGACAATGGGTCTCAATTTCAGAAAAAATTCAAAACTTTCTGTGCCCAGTATGGGATAAGAAATTACTATTCAACTCCGGCCTACCCTCAAAGTAATGGCCAAGCAGAGGCATCTAACAAAACCATTCTTGATGGGATTAAGAAACGTTTGGATAAAGCAAAGGGGAAATGGCCTGATGAATTGCCATTGGTCCTATGGGCATACCGAACAACACCTAGGAGGTCTACGGGAGAGACCCCCTATTCTTTGGCGTATGGAACAGAGGCTGTTATTCCATTGGAGGTAGGTCTGCCGACCAACAGGACCAAGTTGGTAGAAAGTGGGGGCAACGATCGAGCCTTGGAGATTGAATTAGATCTTGCCGAGGAAAGACGAGAACAGGCCCTAGTGCACTTGGCCTCGTACCAAGAGCAGCTAGTCAAAGGCTACAACAAGCATGTACATCCACGGGAATTTGGTGTTGGAGACCTTGTGCTACGAAAGGTGCTCGGCAACACTAAAGTGGCTAATGAAGGAAAGTTGGGGGCTAATTGGGAGGGCCCATATCGAGTTACTGAGATTGTGGGCATTGGAGCTTATCGATTGGCAGACCTGGATGGGAACCCGGTGCCAAGACCATGGAATGTCCACAACTTGAGGAAGTTTTTTATATGAAATATATTTTTCCTTGTGCACATCGTGATTGTGTGAGAGTTACGAATAAAACTCTCTTGTGTTCTAGTTTTCTTGTTTTAGCTGCAAGGGGTACGAATAACGCCCTCTTGAGTTCTATAGCTTATGAATAAAGTTGCCTTTCTTTTATATATAATTATTGTAGTTTCCAGTATTTGTTTTAAATACGAATTACGAAGTTAATTTCCCTCATTCGTATTGGGGAGCAGAATATAGGCTATCCATCTAAAGTACGAGAAACTTAAAACACAAGTTGGAAATACTTGTGTAAAATTCAAACTTCTAAGTACGAGAAACTTAAAACACAAGTTCGAAATACTTGAGTACGTGATACTTAAACACAAGTTCGAAATACTTGTGTAAAAATACTTGAGTACGTGATACTTAAACACAAGTTCGAAATACTTGTGTAAAAATACTTGAGTACGTGATACTTAAACACAAGTTCGAAATACTTGTGTAAACATCCATTTTTAAGTACGTGACACTTACTTGTGAAAATGGATGTTTCAAGTATGCGAAACTTAAAAGTTTAATGTACGTGAAACTTAAACTCAAGAGACTATGCACAAAACTGTTCAAGTCATGCAAAGAATGTGCACAGGTTTAAAAGCATTCAGATATATTCCCAAGTACGAAATACTTGAAAAAACAAGTACGAAATACTGTTGGAGTTTTTCAAAAAACGCATTGGCCAGGCCCACAAACAGACTGTCGAATATATTACAAAGACATATTCATTCATCTTCTGTCAGGTCTTGAACGGTTGTAGGAACAGTTGAAGGGGCTTCAGTTGCAGTAGGAGTTTCATCTTCAGGTTGACCACCACTGGCTTCCTTTTGGCCAGGGTTGGTCACATCGTTCTGAGGTTCCACTTCGGTAACAGGTGGCTCCGCTGTTTGCACACCTTGCTCTTCATCTCCCTCTTCAACAATCTCCTCCTGATCATCAGCTGCTGCACTTGGAAGCTCAATGTTGGTCCAGAGCGGCGATGACTCAGGAATCTCTGCTTTTTCAAGGCAGGCTTTCCAAGCAGCTACCCAAACTTGATCCTGAATTCCAGGCATTTGGTTTGTGTAGCTCTCTGTGGCAACTCTGATTCCTTCATTATATCCTTTCTCAAAGGCAGCCTTAGCTTCATTCTGGGACGTCTCAAGCTCCTTCAGAGTCTGGGCAAGACTGTCCTCAGTCCCCTTCAATTGTCCTTTCAGGCCATCTGCAATCCCCAGAGCCTGGTTTCTTTCTCTCTCAAGCCTGATGATGGTACGTTGAAGCTTGGAGTTTTCACTGACAAGTTTTGCTCGCTGGGGCTCTGATTGGCTGAGTTTTTGAGCCATGGCCACCATTTTTTGCATCACCTGGGAACATTCAACACAGTTGTGATAGACATAACTGTTAAATTCTGTATACGCTATGATTACAGAAAGAAATTTTACCTTGGCGTTGTGGGACATGAAGGAACTGAGGAGATTGTCTGGAGACATTGCGACTTCTTTTTGCATGTCCCCAGGCAGCAAAAAGGCCTGGGACAATGCAAGGGCAGTCCCTTCATTCTCGACAGAGTCCCGAGCAGTGATAGCTCGGTTCCCGTGAGAGAAGGAAGGAGCCCATATTGGAGCAGGAGACGAGGAGGAAGGTGGGGGTCTTTCTTGGGTCTGTTCCACCCGTTGACGTTTCTCTCTATGAGTGGCCTCGATTTCTTCTGGGGAAAAGCCGGGAGGAGCATCAGTCTGGGTCTGAGTGCGGCGGCCACGACCTTGGCCACCTTGGCCCCGAGCAGCTCCGCGATTTCGACCAGGTATGGTGAGGAGACTCCCCAAATCGATTGGTTGGTTCATTTCTGGAGGCGAAGGGGTATAACCACTGGAGGAAGAACTTGATGTGGAGCTGGAGGCTTCTTCGGCAAGGGGAATAGGTTCGTCGGAGATCGGGGGTGTCCGAGAACGCCTTTCTGCTTGTTCGGGGACAGGTCTTGAAGGACCAGCCGCTGCAAGGTTGTCCGCTGCTCGGGTACGCCGGTCAATGAAGCCCCCGTATGATGCTTTGTAGCTCAACAGAACCTGAGCTGCTCTTGCTCGGCCAGCCAGGTGAGTCCCTTCGCCGTTGAAAGAAAGTGCTCGCTTGATATCAGCTACGTGCACTTGGGGGGTTATGATATTATAACCCCGGTTAATGTTTGAAGCTGCAACCGAGCAAAGCACAAATAAATTAGAAAGCATGAAAAAGCTTTTCCTATGAAAAAGGACAAAGATATGAAAATTAGGGGAAAGCACTAACGTGGGCTCCCGAATACATGAGGAGCGTGAAAACCAATCACTTGGCCGTCCTCATCTCTGGGTTCGAAGTTGCCCGTGATAATCAGGAAGTCGTCGTCATCCCCTCGAGCAGAGTCAGGGAGTTCAAGGACAAGCTTCTTCCTAGAATCCCTACTTTTTAAGTAATATGTAAGGGCGTCCCCAGTTCTAGAAATACTGTATAGGTGATGAATGTCATATAAACCTAAAGAGGTCCCTAACATCTGGTTTATGGTATTGATGCCCATAACTACTCGGAAGAAATTAGCAGAAACCTGCATTGGGGAAAGTCTGTAGTACGCCAAAACTTGGCGAAGCAAAGGGGCCAAGGGGAATCTAACCCCGCCCTCAACAATGGCTACTACAGGAATATGAAGAGTATCGAAATCGAAACTCTCACGAAGGGCATCCTCAGAAGCCAATACAGTGGCTACATCGTCAGGAATCCCATATCGAGATCTGAAATTAGCCATGGCTAGAGGAGTGTTGCAATGCCTACGAAATCTACCCATTATCAGATAGGATCTTGGGATTCTATGAAGTACAGAGAAATGGGGATAATGAAACCCTAAACTGCGATTGAAAGCAATCCACTAGAGAAATGGGGTTGTAAGAAGAAGAAATGATGACTTACGAGAATAGTCGATGGAATCCCTAAAGGAGGAGGTCTTGAGACGATGAACAGAGCTTCAATGGCGGGGAAAGACTTGAACAGTGTTTTTGCTTCTGCAGAGGGAGTCTAAGAAAGAGATTGGGGTGTTTGAAATATGGGACGAAAACCCAAAAATACCCTATAGGTGGGGTGGCGTAAGTGAAACGTCACCCCAGACGGCGTTTGAGTGTTCCGTTCCCCAAAACGCGCCTGTCCGCATTTAATGTGAACGAAATAAACGCTGACACGTGTAAAGGTTTGGGCTAAAAGCCTGAAAAGGCCTAGAAAGTATCTTTCGTCATGGTAAAACGATGATAAGTTGCTCCAATATATAAGGTGCAGAAACAGAATGAATTTACTCGGAAGAAAAGCTTCACACATCATCTGAATAAAAACAACGAGTGAAGCTGGGGAGCAATTGTAGGGAGGTATTCCCGAACAAGTACAAGAATCACCCGAGCATGGAGATTATAAAAAGTCAAACACGATTGACCGGTGACACGTGAAGCCACTGTTCAAAAGTACCTTGTTCGGCTATGAGAGAGCCGAACAGGAATAGAATCCCCTAAAGAAAGGAATGGTTCAGATTATTAAAGGACCAGTTACATGTGAGGTAACTGGCCCAGTCCCTTTGTTCGGCCATGAGACGGCCGAACAAGGAAAGAAGTCCTATTAAATATAGAAGTAAAGAGAACATTCTGGAAGAGTCCAGAATGCAGTAATATTCCGTTAAAGGAATGAGATCCCGAGAATGTAGGATCTGTAAAAGATACCCAACAGGAATGGGATGTTCGGCTCATTAAGGAAAAGAGTCCTAAAAGGACTAAGGTAATGGACTGATAAGGGAACAAGAATCCAAGATATCCTGGGTTTCCTATACGAGGTAGGAAACCTAGGGCAATACGGATGCTTGGACAGCAAGCACCTATGAATCTATAAATATGGGGTAAGACCTAGAGGTAAAAGGTACGCAATACACTGCATTGATATTGTTTTCCTACTGATAATTAGGGTTCAATTGCTAGTACGTGATACTAACTTCGGCATCGGAGGGCCTTTGCCACGAGAGGCAAAGGTGCACTCACTCCCTGTCTGTTTTGCAGATTAGGTTTCCGACGACAAAATAGAGTTCAGGCGAAGAGGCACGAATAAACCGTAACAATCCAACACTGTCTAAAGCGTTGGTAGAATTTCTCCACCTACAGATTTCATAGAATATTTATAGTCTTGCCTTTATACTAGTTATTCAACTATCCTCATTCCGATTTCTTATATGTTTAATTATTGATTTGGTTCCTTTTTGCTAATGCTAAAATTAGATGCATTGTTGGGTCTTATTAGGTTTGTTTTCCCCTCTCCTCTTCTCAGGAATTATTCGGTGACCGTGTGGAGACCTAATTGTGTATTGGTTATCGGACATATTTTAGAGCTCAAGCAAGGTAAAACTTTACAATTTGTCTTTTGTTGTGGTCCTATCTTTGCCCTGTTTTTATCTATACTAGATATTTGGCTTCGATATGGCAAAATATGCCAAGACTCAGTCTATATCACCCAAACCTTTACTATTGTCAACATGCATCGCAAGAAAAACTCATCAAAAATCAAATCGCTATATTGGCTCCAGCATTCCATTCTGGAAGAAAACCAAATATGCTATATTGTTAACATGCAGCTCAAGAAAAACTTATTTAAAAACCCAAATAGCTAATACAATTTTGCATGTTCGACATATTGTATTGCATTGCTCTGATGTATCATGCCATGCAAGTCAAGAATGAGATTACTACAACTAGCAAAGTGAAACTGCGTTCTACAAAAGTGATTTTTTTTTTGAGGAAACAAAAATGAACCTAATAGGAAAATATTGTTAACATGTATTATGCCATTTGTATTGCATCGCGCTTTTTTATTATGTTTATATGAAACGAGGGGTTTGTGTTGCAGGTGGGAGAAACTATATGGAGAGCTAAGGGAAAATATGGCAATAGAGATGGGTGGGTGGGTGCACGAAGATCATATGTGGTGGTGTGGGCTACCACAGCCCCTGGCGTGATCGGGGCGGCCCGAAAAACACATACTGCTCCATCGAATCGATTTGAAAAATTTGAAGAGTCGCCACCCGGATTTATGGTTCGCCACCCGAGAAACCGTTTTTCATTTGAAAATTGATTGATTTGAATTGAAAACCAGAGATCGTTCGAGGGTTCGGAAACCATGTTACGAGGGGGGAAGGGTTTTACGGCACCCCCCTCGCCCGACGCGATGTCGGTCTCTACTAAATGTTTGTGGGATTTTTCAAATGGATTTTGTTTCATTAAACATGTAGCAGGTACCCACAGGTATAGCAAATAGGAGGTGTATGCTGGTACTTGTGTACAAGGAGTGACGAAATGATGATGGACACATGCATGATGGCATAGCTGTGTAAACTGCCACTGGATCAACTCTCAAGCGCTTGAGAGTACTCTCGAGCGCTTGGGAGTGTTACTGACCAAATCCTGCAGAGCTTGTTAGTCACAAATAGGATGCCAAATAACGGTGTATACTGGTGCACGTGTATGGGAGGGTGATTATGTGATGCAAGATAGCAAGATAACAGGGAATAAAACACTCTTCTTTGGCTTCACTCTCGAGCGCTCAAGAGCACTCTTGAGCGCTTGGGAGTATCTGATACCCCACCTGCACTTTCTGTTTGCACTGACACAACACAACGTAAAGACTGCAAAATGAAATACTATTACACAGACTGCTGGCTCAGCAGAGGACTTGAAAGACTGAGGTAGGACCTCAAGTTTTCAAGTCATGTATCCTTGCCATTGCACGAACAGATCTACAATTTTAAAAGAGACAAATATACACATCTGTACATGCAGAAGTTCAGAAAACACAGAAAACTGGGAAAGTGAAATGCAATGGCATGCATGCACTCCTAAACACTTGGGAATAGATTCGAGCGCCTGGGAGTGAGCTGCATGCCAGCTTACTCTCAAACGGAAAATGACACCACTTCATCATGCAAACATCCTTACCTAAATTTTTAACAAGAGAAAGTCTTGTTTTTAACTTGGGAAAACTTTGTTCTTGTTTGAGATTCGTAAGAAACACTTCTGTTTTAGGGAAAATGACCTTCTGTGTCTGCATGCCAAAATGAAACCATTTTGTTTAAAAGTGCATTTCACCCTAGCCTACTACTTAACAAAATGCCATGCATAGGGCTGGAAACAGTCCCGAGCGCTCAGGAGCACTCTGGAGCGCTCTAGAGTGTTTCCAGTAGGGGTTTTGAGAAAACATCACTCGTGGATTCTTTGCTCTTGCTTTTTTACTAAGATCTCCCAACCACGCACCAGTATTAAGGACTGGGAAAGGCTGAGAGACCCCCGCCCCCCCCCCCCCCCTCCTCAGAAGGGAGAACAGCCTCCTGATTTGAACCAAAGATGAAAATGTTTCTACCTTTGCTTGACACTTTGCTCCTTGGATGGTTGTGAAAAGGTGAATGTGGAGATCAGAAACTAAGGGTATTCCGGATTTCTTGCCTTTTTCTTTGATGATTTTGAAAAAGGCCTTTGAGGTTGGGAAAGAAGTTTTTGGTTTTTGAGACCTTCTTCTTTGAACAAGAAAGAGAGAAGAAGAGGAGTTTTTAGAGAGAGAATTTTCGTTCTTCTTTCAGCTGAAAGACAAGGTATACATATAGAGGGTATAACCCATGGTTTTGAAAATCAAGTGATTTTGAAATAAATCCCTTTTTTGAAGAAAGAAATCTTTAGCTGATCTCTTCTTTGACTGAGGTTGAGTGTTGACTCATCTCAGCCGGTGCAATGATGGCTTGCATGGATAGTGGGAATCTTCTTCACCCATTGGGCACTGGGGGAGGTCTCGAGCACTCGGGAGTAGTTTCGAGCGCTTGGGACTCCATTCTCGAGCGCCTGAGAGTGAGCCAGGCCAGTGATTTTTGGAAAACTGTTTGGAGCGCTTGGAACTGCTTCAAAGTGCTTGGGAATGATTTTGGCCATTTCCTTTAAGGAGCAACGTCTCAATTGGTACATGGCTTGTTCTGATCCACATTCATCATTGGGGAGCCTCAGGGCCACAAATTAAGGAAATTTGACAGGTCCAAATTGGGGTGTCTATAGTTGCCCCTCTTTGGACGGCGCTTGGCATTATGTTTAGATGCGAGTGTTGTCCAAAGATCAAGACAACCCAATTCGAGCTTAATCAAATCCTCAATTTACGAATCAAATGCAAATAATAATAAAAAAAACATATAAACACTCAATGCATGAGGTCGTGTCTTTTCAGACTGCCTACGTACCCCGTTTGTAGGGATCAGACCAGCGTAGTTCTTTAAGACAAATGCAATCACGTGCGGTGCATGCATCGGAAAGAAATCGACAAATGCTTTGACAACGATAGAGACAAGACATGAGGCCCATCCGTTGCTCTGTTCGGTGGACAAAATGATGAAAGAAGTATTACGCATCGGGTAAAACTTCTTGCAAATACATCGACGATTGTAGAATTTAGAAAACTTTTATTGACCACTAAGCAGAACTTTTCGGGCGAATGAGTATGATCCAGAATAAATCGCGAAATGAAAATCCGTCGTCAATTGCTTCGTCTCGACTCAGACTTAAACGGAACTGAGATTGATTTTGTAAAAATTCTTGAAGGACAAGGATCATTAATCAAGGTGAAGAGCATGAGCTTACGAAAAGCAACAAAAAGAGTCAAGCACTGGGGACCCACTCCCGAGCGCTTGGGAGTGGTGTCGAGCGCTCGGGACCATCGCTGGGGTCCACCGCCCCTTCATCTTCCCCTTCTGATTTGGGGGTTAAGAGCCTGGTTCTCGAGCGCTCGAGAACCAGACCGACGACTATTCTTACTCTCTCGGCTCTCTCAACTCTCGGCTCTCTCTCGACTCTCAACTCTTGACTCTCTCAACTCTCGGCTCTCTCTCGATCTTGGTATGGCGAGGGGGAACGAAGACGGGGCGGTCGGTGGCGGCGAAGGGACGGAGGTCATCGGTCAGGAAGTCACCGTTGCTACCACGGTGGTGGCAATCGGGGGGAACGGCGGCTGCGCAGGGGTGGAGCCCTGCGGCGGGGACGCTACGGCCGATGCCACGGCCGGTGTATCGCAGTGGTGGCGGCTGCTGGTGACCCGGGGGTTGCCGGAGGGAGCTCAGTGGCGGCCGCTGCCGGTGAGGGTGCAGAGGTGGCAGCAGTAGAGGGCTCCGGCAGCGAGGACGGAGGTTCGGGCAGTGGAGTCGGGGGTTCGGGCAGGCCTCTTACCCCTACCGTGGAGAAGTTGTTTGCGGCTGCCGAGCGGGCGAGCGATGGGAGGATTGCCGACCTCGGTGGTGAGGAGGTAGTTGTCGGACAGTTCAGCGAGACACCGGTGCTGAGGACGGCGACGGTGCTGGAGCCGAGGGGTGGGGATAGAGGGATCGAGTCCTCACGCCCTGTTCCCTTCGTGGACGAGGACTTCCAAGAGGGCGCGGAGCCTCGAGGTGTCCTGGACGCGCTTGGTCTCGACTCTGTGGTTGCAGCGGTGCTGAGGGACGCTAGCACGCTTGAGGACCGGGCTTTGGTGTCACTTTTAGGGGCTCTGCTGAGCGGAGCGGGCTCGGGCGCCCAGGAGGTGGTTATACCGGAGGCGGAGGAGTTGGGAGGGGATAGGGTGGATGCCGAGGCGGCTGCTGAGGTGTGGGTTACCGCAGTAGACGAGGCAAAAGCCTATCTGGAGGAGCGACGAGCCTACCTGGCGAGGGAGCGGCCTGAGTTCACTTTGGCTACATATGCTCCTCGACTACACTTCTTTGAGCCTGTGGGGATGACGGCTTATGTCCCCAGCTACGCTGACTACCCTGAGGAGATGCTTCTTCGGGACCGAGCTTCACACATCTCCTCTGGATGGGTCACGGTGAGTTTTTGATCACTATTTTTTTCTTGAATTTCGCAAATTACTTGAAATTTTATTTCCCGCTTGAGATCTGATGTTATTTCTTGCTTTGTTGAAACAGCACACGACGGACGTGTATGGCCACGGGGGCTCAGCCAGCTCACTGGCGCACTTCAGGGCCTTGCCTGAGAGGGTGCGAGCACTGGTGGAGGCAGCAGGGTTCGAACCCTTCGTAGAGCTGCTGACGGTGGTGAGGGTGGACCGGGCTGTGCTTATAGCGCTGGCGGAGAGGTGGTAGGACACCACCAATACCTTCCACTTCTAGTTCGGGGAGATAACGGTGACGCCCCTCGACTTCGCGGCGATCACAGGGCTCAGGGTTGGCGGAGACCCGATCCCTTACGACTCGAGCCCGATGCTAGACGACGCGGCTCTGAGGTGGTTCCTCGGGCGAGTGTTACACCACAGCGGGGGGATGGCAGCTTACGGGCAGTTCGTGGAGTATTGGGACCACGAGCCTGCGACCGACGAGGAGGCGGCCCAGATGGCCCGGGCATACCTGCTATACTTGTTCGGGGCTTCTCTGTTCCCGAACAGGCATAGCTGGGTGCACCTGTGCTATCTAGCGGGCTTGGTGGACTTGGGACAGGCGGGGCACTTCGACTGGGGAGGTGCTGCTCTGTGTACGCTCTACTGTCTTTTTGGAGCTGCTTCTCGCGGGGTCGGAGACACAGTTGGAGGGTACTGGCGGGTGTTTGAGGTATAACCTTGAATTATTGCTTTTGAACTGCTTTCGACTACTTTTCGACTTGAATTATGCATTTAAGATTAATTCGTCTTAAGTAACGAAACTTGCAGCTTTGGGCTTGCGAGGTTCTCGGGATGTTCCCGCCCGAGAATACTTGTACGGACTCGAGCTTACTCCCACGCGGCTTAGCCTGGGGTAAGGCATACCGGAGAGCGAAAGAGCGATGAGGAGGTGATGACTTTCTAGTGCTGGCTGGATAACCTGACAGGAGTTGTGGTATGATCGACATCTCTTGCTTTCCTTTTGTCAAAATTCTCGGCAAGTAGACTTATGAATGGATCCCAAAATTTGAATTGCAGGTTCGCAGGGACCAATGGGCGGGGATGGAGGCTGACTTCCTTCCAAGGAGTCGGGAGGTGACACGGAGCAGGGTCCTGTTGGAGTGCCCTCTGGGCTGGCAGTGGTACCTGGGGGATCGAGTGACTCGACAGTCACTTGGTCTTCCAGCGTTCGTGGTTCCCGGGCTGCTTCTTCCGCGCGTGCAGAGGACTGAGTCCTACACTCGCGCTGAGCTCGAGCTGTTCACCGTACCGGACACGGATCTGGAGAGGCACCTTCGACGCTCTTTGGACTACGCGGCTTATGCGGATCGGTACTTGGCGAGGAGCCTGGGGGTGGAGGAGGAGTTCGAGAGACGGGTAGCTGGGGCGGGAGCTTGGAGGGATGAAAGTGGAGCGCGGAGCCGCGGTGGTCGCTCTGCACGGGGTCGAGGACGAGGTGCTAGAGCCCCTGCTAGTGGGCGAGGTGCAGGTGCTGGAGGTAGGGGAGAGGGGAGTACGAGGGTCCCAGAGACTGTGGAGACTTCAGCACCACCGGGGTTGCCGACGCTGAAGTGGACTATAGGCGTGATGAGTTCGTCGGGCGCACGGGAGGTGATCGACGTGCCACGTCTCCCACAGCTGCCGATGCGGTTTCCTACTTAGGTATAAACAATATTTCCATTTGCTTTGTATATTGACCATTTCCTGTTTGCATATTTTGAATCTTGGATTATTCTGTAGGTGCCGCGAGAGTGGGCTGAGCAGGCCGTGATGCTGATGGTGGGGATGCGCCACCTCTTGAAGGATTGTGCTAAGGGGAGAGTCCTTCAGACGAGACCTGCCCCTGTGACTGCTTCTGCTGCTGCCACTCAGGTACGACATGCACACATATTCTATATTTCGATTTGAGCAAAGTTACGTTCGAATATGCGCAAAATGAGAAAATGTTTGTGATATGCAGGTGCAGCCGCGACGTTTAGCTAGGACGCGTCCGCGGGGTACCACGAGCCATCTTGTTCCTGCCAGCACATGAGGTCGGGGTGCAGGATGTGCACCACGGGCTGCTGAAGGTGCGGGACGGTTCGAGGTTTTGCCTCGGGAGGCGTCTCAGCGAAGACCAGCTCGCGTGGAGCCGGAGGAGTCGGATGAGGAGACAGAGGAGGGGACAGAGGAGTCCTTCGAGTCACGTGTCCTAGGGACGTCAGACTCGAGTACTGCTTCTGGTTCTCCTGACGACGACGGTGATGATGAACCTGGGAGTTCTGAGTCCGAGGGACCGCGACAGAAGAGGATTCGACGGGCTTGAGCCTCGAGTTTTTGCTTTGCTAGCTTTACCTTGTACATAGGCCTGCGTGCCAGTGTAGTTGTAGATTTTGGGCCTACGTGCCTCAGTTTCGTTCGGGCCTGCGTGCCTCGGTAGTCAGGATTTGGGCGCGTGTTTGCCCTAATTTTTGTACTTCTTTCTTTACTCATTGTAAACACTGTGTTCATTTATGAGAATTCGCACTTTGTCCCTTTATTCGTTCGCGCTGTTGTTACAGAATTGTACTTTATGAAATATGTTCGTCTAGCTTTGAAAGAACGTAAAGAGTACGCGAATTTCGACTGATACTCTCAAAGTGAGGGATAAAGCTCGACATCGACACCAAACGACAAATTTTCGAGCGATCGACCATGAAATTTAAATTTAAGGGCTTTTGATTGTAACCGAGTGTGCTGCGCAGTTGACAATGAGTGCTGTGACTCGAGGGGACCGGGAGAATTACAAAAATGTTTTTGACAATTGACGCTTGCGTTTAAAATGATGATTTCGGTATGACTGAATGGTGAAAGCTTGAATTAAGAGTGTTGACACGTTTTTAGGGCGCACCAAACAGTCATTGAGACCCGTCATGGCTCGAATGTGTTGCTTGATTCGGCCAAATGCCCCTGATACAGATCCCGACATGCTCAAGGAGTGAAAACTTTGAAAAACTCGCGATTTTTCACATAACGCCCTTGAATACTTGACAAAACACATGGACAGAACTGTTGTACCCCCTTAGACAACTGCTAGGAACTGTTACACTCTCAATGTTGCATGGAAGCCATAATGGGGAAACTATAGTCTGCTGTAAAACAGCAGAACTTTCGAGCGCTCAAGAATGGTCTCGAGCGCTTAGGACCTCACTCCGAGCGCTCGGGACTTCTGTCATGGACTATCCCTTACTGTTTCCCAATGCCACTTGTTGGCTATCATTTGTTGTTTTCATCTGCTCGCACGTTTTCAATGTACCTAAATGGCCTTGTATTAGCTGCTTTCCCTAAACAGAATGGCTTCCCAAAGCTTGACTTGTGGTTTTTCCAATGTTTTTCAAGTTTCCAAAGTTTGAAATTTTGAAAAGATTTTGAAAATGAGAAACTTGATGAGTTTCAAGACTGGTGGGGAAGTGGTGTTGTCCACTTTGAGCTCCTATAAATATCAAGCTCTCCTTTGGTAAGCCATTCACACTTCATTTTATCGTTTCCTTTCAAAAATCCATTCTTTCCATCACCATGCTAAACCAAGTCTTACTTCGCCCTTGGTTGGACAGTCTTGAAGGCATCGACTGGCTGAACTTCTGAGGGCACCGGCTTCACGCCCTAAGACATCTCCGAGAGGTCGCAATTTGTCCCGTTTTGCTGCATGTGGCGACGCGCTTCTGGGATCCAGAGGTGCACGTCTTTCGCTTCGGTTCTCAAGAACTGTGCCCCACTGTCGAGGAGTTTCACGCTTATCTCGGAAGCCATGATTCTGCTGAGCCGATTGTTCCTATGATCAGGGAGAGTATGAAGAATATTCTGAAGGCCAAGCTGGGCGTCAGTGGCAACGTTGCTGAGTTTCTTACTCGGGGTAATGCTATTAACATCGTGCAGCTGTACGAGAGATTCAGCCCACTTGGAGACCTGACAGATTTCGAGCACCAAGGTCGTAGGATGATGACTTGTTGCATTTGCCTCCTGGCGGTCTTCTTGTTGGTTCCGTCAGTTGGTCAGCCCAATTCCTCACTGGTGGGGGTTGCTGCTCAGATTGAGGCTCGCAAGGATGTTGCGCCATTGGTTCTTGCTGAAACCTTGATGGGGTTAGATGCTGTTCATGCTGGTCGCACAAGGGTTTTTGGTGGTAGTCCGTTGTTGCTGCAGGTTAGGGACCTCACTCAGCTCTCCTTTTTCTATTTCTCTCATTCATTTTACCTCGACACTCGGTTCAGGCTTTATCTGGCTCCTTACTTGTTTTCTCTCTTTTTGACAGATGTGGCTTTGCGACAAATTAAGTCTGTTAACACCCCCAGCCAATGATTGGTGGTATCGTGCAAGTGGATGGAACCGTCCCTTTCAAATGATATATGGGGGAAGACGATTGGGCTGATTTCCTTGCTTCTGCAGAGGAAGATGACATTGCTTGGCGGTGCCATTGGTTGAGGCTTCCTGCTATGACTGTTGGCAACATGGGCTCGACGCATGTGTTTGTGGCTGGCTTGACGGGCTTCTCCTTCTACTCACCCTTCCGTGTTTTCCGTCAGCTTGGACTTAGCCAGGAGGTGCCGTAGCCGGGTTCTGAAGTGCTTCGTCTTCCTCCTTTCAGCATTTCGGGCCTTCGGTGTTACACTCGATCGTGGGGGACTCGCAGGACCGAGCCAAGCAACCCACTGTTTTCTATTGCTTCGACCGGAAGGTACCGCAAATGGCTAAGGAGAGATGTGAAAGCAAGGATGGGTTGACTGCTTACTTTGCCAGATTTTGAAATAAAAAGTGTGCTTTGGTTTCGTGCTTTTTCACTTTCATGCTCAGCTTGTAATAAAGAAGTAATCTGAATAAAATCGACTGATTAAGGGTTTCCCCCTTTCGGTTCATTTGATCACATGTAGCTCTGAAAAGTGTTTTGGATTTGTCAATTTGGACTCGATTTAGGATCGGATTTTGATATTTAGGAATTAGGACCGAATCTCAGGATGAGATTGCCTACGTATCCCCCGTAAAAGAGAATCAGGCCCGCGCGTAGTTCAGGCTACAGGTTCACTTGGGTATTGACACTCTCCTTTTGCGCTCTAAATTTTGCCTAGTACCGCCCTTTCGGGTTTTCGGTCTAGCGAGCTTTTCTTTAATTATTTGCCTTAACTTTTGCCTAGGCCGCCCTCTCGGGTTTTCAACCTAGCAGACTTGCTCTAACTTTTGCCTGGAGCCGACCGCCCTTGCGGTTTTTGGCCCAGCGAGCTCTCTCAGGGGTAATAACGCTTGAGTTGATCCAAATTGACAAGATTCACAAATTCATTGCCATCGAGGTCGACGATTGAAACTGCTCCCCCAGAGAGGATGGTCTTGATGATGTAGGGCCTTGCCCATTTAGGTCGGAACTTCCCCTCGTAAGTCGAAGATCGGCGCACGGATTTCCTTGACTACCATGTCCCCTTCTTGTGGATCCCTTGATTTCACCTTTTTGTTGAATGCCCGGGCGATTCTTCGCTGATAGCCCTGAATGTGATATAGCGCGCGCAGCCTTCTTTCGTCAAACAACATGAGTTCCTCGAATCTTCCGTTGAGCCATTCAGCTTCGTCCACTCCGCATTCCGCCATGACCCTCAAAGATGGCACCTCTAGCTCGATAGGGAGAACGGCTTCCATACCGTACACCAAAGAGTAGGGTGTTGCCCCTGTAGGTGTACGGATAGACGTTCGGTATCCCCACAAAGCCAGTGGTAGCTGTTCGTGCCAATTTCTTGTTGACTGAGTGGTCTTTTTCAGAATCGTCTTAATAGTCTTGTTTGCTGCTTCGACTGCTCCGTTTGTTTGTGGCCGATAGGTGGTTGAATGATGTACTTGGATCTTGAATTCCTCAAAGAGTTCCAGAACTTTTCCCTTGAAATGAACACCGTTATCAGATACGAATGCTTGAGGGACCCCATACCGATAAACGATGTTTTGCCTGATGAAGTGAGCCATTTGAACCATCGTCAAAGTTTTGTATGAAGCTGCTTCGACCCACTTAGTGAAGTAATCGACTGCCACCAGGATGAACCTGTGACCGTTAGAAGCTGCAGGCGTGATCTTTCCAATGACATCAATGCCCCAGGCGGAGAATGGCCATGGTGTTGCCATTGAGTGTAACTCCGAGGGCGGGACATGGATAAGGTTGGCATGAGTCTGGCAGTTGTGGCACCGGCGTACGTACTCGATGCAATCTGTCTCCGTGGTAGACCAATAGTAGCCTTGCCTTAACACCTTCTTGGCTAGCATCATCCCATTCATATGAGGTCCACAAACTCCTTCGTGAACTTCTTCCATTACTGTTCTGATGTCGTCCCCGTGAACACACAACTTATGAACTCCGCAAGGAGATCGCCGGTACAATTGTCCTCCACAGATGATGTATTGAGATGCGAGTCGTTGCAGTGCGATCCGATCTTTCTTAGTTGAATCCACACGGAACTCCTCCTTTTCAATGTAGTTCCGAATATCGTAGAACCAAGGGAGTCCATCGTCCGGTTCGTCGATGTTCATGACATAGTCGTACACATGTTTTTCCCTTTGCTCAATCATGATAGGCCTCAGCTTCACCCCAATTGGAAGTTCCAGCATGGATGCCAAAGTGGCCAGGGCGTCTGCGAAGCGGTTCTTCATCCTCGGTACATGCGTGAAGGTTACCTTTTGAAAATTCGGGAGAAGTTCATCGAGTTGTTGATGATACGGCTTCATTTTCTCGTCTCTGACTTTCCATTCTCCGTTTGCTTGCGATACGACCAGGTTGGAATCTCCGACGACTTTTAGCACCTTGACACCAATCTCCAACGCGGCTTCCATTCCTACAATACATGCTTCGTACTCAGCTTCGTTGTTCGTAACTTCGAAGTTCAACTTGAATGCGAGGGGAATATGCGACCCCTCAGGCGAGACCAACAGTATGCCAATCCCGAATCCTTTCTGATTTGCGGCTCCATCGAAGTACAACATCCACGTTTCATTGACTGCTGACATCACATCTTCATCCGAAAATTGAAATTCTGTGTGCTCTGGCCCCTCGATCGGACGATCTGCCAAGAACTCCGCCACGGCTCTCCCTTTTACTGACTTGCGAGTGACGTACTTGATTTCAAATTTCGCCAACAAGAGCAACCAACGCGTTAGCTTACCGGTAAGTGCTGGCTTCTCGAATAGATACTTGAGAGGATCCATCCGAGAGATCAGTAGCACCGAGTAAGCGAGCATGTAGTGTCTCAACTCCTTTGTGGCCCACACAAGCGCCCAACATATCTTTTCCAGTGAAGTGTATCGCTCCTCGCACCCTACCATCTTCTTGCTTAAGTAGTAAATCGCCCTTTCAACCTCATCTTCTCCTTTCTGTGCCAGCATGCACCCCATTGATGAGGGCGTGACGGACAAGTATAGGATCAAAGGTTTTCCTGGTGTGGGCGGCATCAAGATCAGAGGGTTCTGGAGATAAGTCCGCACCGCTTTGAAAGCTTTCTGACACTTCTCATTCCACTCGAACTTTACATCTTTCTTGAGTAGTCGAAATAATGGTTCACAAGTCGAAGTCAACTTGGCGATGAATCGACTGATAAATTGAATTTTTTCCAAGAAGCATCGGACCTCCTTCTCTGATTGAGGTGGCTCCATCTCAAGAATGGCTTTGATTTTAGTAGAGTCTACCTCAATCCCTTGGGTTGTGATCATGAACCCAAGCATTTTCCCAGCAGTGACTCCGAATGTGCACTTCTGTGGATTAAGGCGCATCTTGTGTTTTTGAATTTTCTCGAGGAACTTTCTCAGTGCTGGGAAGTGATCTTTCCACTCCTTCCCCTTTACTATCATATCATCGACGTACACCTCGACTTCCTTATGGATCATGTTGTGCAGCAGTGTCGTAGCACCCCTCTGATATGTAGGACCGGCATTTTTCAACCCAAACGGCATAACCCGATAACAGTAGGTTCCCCACTCATTGATGAACGTAGTCTTTTCCCTGTCTTCCGGAGCCAAGAGAATCTGATTGTATCCCGAGAAACCGTCCATGAAGGATAGTAAAGCATGCCCTGCGGTGTTATCAACGAGTATGTCTATATGCGGCAATGGAAAGTCATCTTTAGGGCTTGCTTTGTTCAGATCTCTAAAATCGACACACACTCTGATTCTTCCATCCTTTTTGGGGACAGGCACAATGTTTGCGACCCAAGTGGGGTATTCTGTTACGATTAGAAAGCCAGCGTCGATTTGTTTCATTAGTTCCTCTTTTATTTTTAGCACCCAATCGGGCCGCATTCTTCTCAACTTTTGCTTAACAGGTTTTGCATCGGGATAGAGAGGGATCCTGTGCTCGACGATTTCTGGGTCGATTCCGGGCATGTCTATATGGGACCAAACAAAGACTTCTTTAAATTCTTTTAGTGAATCAATGAGCTCTTGAAGCTTATCCGGAGACAACTCGGAACCGACCTGAACCAATCGAGGGTTCTCCTCATCACCCAAGTTTATCGAGATTATTTCTTCTTTTACAGGCTGAGCATGCCTTTCATTTTCACGCTCGATGAGGGAACGGATTTCCTTGGGGATGTCCCCATCGAAATCTATTCCTTCATTGTCGGGATCCAAACAATTTATTTCAAAATCCGGCAAGTAAGCAAAGGCATTGTTCATTTCATTGATAGGCTCCTCGGAGGGAGGGAATACAACAGTTGACTCGAACTCGAAGTAAAAGCTACGACGAGGAGGGCCGATAGGCACAAACTCCGACTCATTACTAGATGAAGCGTCAGTATCAGACTCAGACTCGATGCTAGTGTCGTGAGTGCGCGTTACAAATGGAACGAAAGAACAGATTTCATAAGCGCCCATGGCGTCCACAATGAGCTTAGAAGGGTCTTCCAATTCATCTTCTCCTCCCAGCACGAGCACAGCCGCATCTTCTAACATACCCTCCGGTTCCTCACCTTCGAACAGAGATTGGAGACTACCCAAACCAAAGGCTTCAAGCCAATCCAGTGCTTCGGACAATTCTTCCATCTTAGTTACCTCTTCATCATCCTCCTAAGTGTCATTGGCAAAGATTTTAAACCCAGGGTATTTCACTTTTGTCTCAAGATCAATGAAAGGCTCGGGTTCTCCTCGATACGGTGCTTCCTCTTCTTTCTGATTCTTTCCGACTGCATGAGCTCGGGCGCGGTTGCGCCACCTTTTCTCTGGATCACTCTTCTTGAACTCGTAACCCAGGCCGAAGCGTTCGTTGCTGCCGGGGAAATGAGGGAACTCGGAGACTCCTTGCTCATAGAGTCCCAAGCCCATACCCGGTAGGTAATTCATTCGCTTCATGATTTCCAATGCCGTGGAACTTATCAAGAAACCATCTTCAGCCCAGATGGTACAAATCTTTGAGGTCATGACAGCAAATCCCCCCATGGCCATGTCTTCTTCTCCATGCATGATTTCCAGCATCGGGGAATTATCTTCGGAGTGTGGACGAATACCGGAATCCCCGTGGATGATAAGAGTCCCAGAATCCAATCCTAGGATGAGTTTCTGATGCAGCGTAGAGCGTACCCCCATGACGTCAGAACCGTGCAGCCATGGCCTCCCCAGCAAGAGGTTGAACGAAGCGGGTATATCTAGCATGCAGAATTCCACGGTGGTCTTGAACTTCCCAGTTGCCAGTTCCAGGTTGATTGTTCCCAGGACGTCACGCCGCGTGTTATCATAAGCACGGACACCTAGAGTCGATGGCACAAAGTCTTTATTTTTGAGACCCAGGCAATAAGCGGTGCGGAGAGGGCACACGTTGATGGGCGAACCATTGTCTATGAGTATCGCAGGGACCCACTTTCCCAGGCATTTCATGGTCACGTGGAGAGGCTTGTTATGATCGGTTCCTTCGGGTGGGAGGTCTTTCTCGGTGAAAGACAAGGTGTGTTGGGTAAGGTTTGGGGTTATGAGGGCGATGAGGGCTTCTGGAGCTATGTCGGAAGGGACCTCAAGCTTGGAGAGAGAGTTGACAAGCCTTCGGCGATGCACACGGGAAGCTGCCAACACTCCCCACATGGACATGCGGGCAGGGGTTTCATGAAGTTGCTGGATGATGGGGTCGGTATTGGTATTTGGGTTTTGGTGGTGAGAGGCATTTGGGTCTGAGCTGACAAGTGGATTAAGGTGGGTGGGCGAGTTGGGTTGATGAGGAAGGTTATTGGCATTTGAGGGGTTATTTTGTGGAGCTGGTGAGACAGGGGTGGGGTTCTCGGGAATGCGAGGGTCACTCCGTTGACGGGGGGTTGCTCGGGACGAGTTTCCTTGCTGGAGGTTGGTGGGCTGGTATACCCTACCGCTTCTGGTGAGATTACTGACTACCTTGGGGACGGATTCCCACCGAAGATCCTCCCAGAAATCGGAGAGATCGGTATTGGCCTTGCGTTTTCCCTTGTCGAGCTTTGTCTTCTCCAGGGTGTCGTTCAAGAGTTCCATCTCCAGGGTATTCCATATGTTCTCTTCTTCCAAAGTTTCCAGAAGTTATCATTATTGCTGTTGTTGACCTGCAGAGAGCCTTCATCCAACATAGCCTTGTTGACAGTTAGCTCTTCACCATCGACCCATACGTTCACCATTTCAGCCCTACCTCAAAGGTCTTCAGGATCCAGCACACAGATATGGGGTTCGTCAGGGATCTCAACAACCGATCGTGGGAAGAGTTCATTAATAATGTACTCCTGCGGATAGAAGACATGATCCAAGGTACGGGCGAGGGCGTCAGAATCCCTAGCGATATTGATTATGGCTGAAGCGGAAAGCCAGGAGAATAAGCGGGGGTTCATCAGATCAGGGCCCTGTCCCTCTTCCTGCTCCCAGAACAAGTATACCAAAGACGTTTCGTCAAGAGGGTCTGAATCGTCTAGCCCAAGCCACCCACCGGGTTCTGGGTCCCATTCGTCAAACTCCTCGACTGGTTCAGGCTCCGAGAATAGAGCAAACAGGGAATATCCATCAAACGGGTCAGCCATCATCTCATCCCAGATTTGTCTCCACTCACCATGTTCCAATTCTTCGACCTGCTGAGCATTAACTAATACGGGCCACACTCCGCTGACAATGGCTCGTTGCTCCATCGCAAGGAAGTCACTTGCCAGGTCCTCCCACCTTCTTTGGAAATCCCATTCTACCGTTTCAAGTGCACAGATAGCATCCTCGGCCGGAATCTCAACAATTGGCTTGGGTTTGGTGATGGGGATGATGTGAAGGCTTGGGTTGAAGGGGTGGCTTAGGGAAATGTGGTTTGTGCGGGCGTTTGAATGTTTCGGGAGTGGGTTGGAGACGGTATTGGGTTTTTGGTGAGGCAGATGAAGGGTCTTGTTGTCTATGAGGTCTTGAATGGCGTGAAGTAGGCGGAAGCAGTTGTCGGTTAGGTGGCCAGGATTTTGGTGATAGGCGCAGAAGGCGTTGGGATTGTAAGAGGCAGGGAGTTTTTGTGGCAGTGGGGTAGGAGCAAGCGGTTTAAGGAGATCACTTTCGACCAACTTTTCAAACACCGCAGAGAGAGGTGCTGAAAATTGGGCGAACACACGGGGTTGGGATCGAGGCTGACTAGTTTGGGTTACAATCTGGTTGATGGGTTTGGCTTGGGCCGTGTTTAAAGAGGTGTTTGGGAGTTGGGTGTAACTGGAGTTTCCGAACAGCGTGCTGCTATTACCGAAGTAGACCTTCTTGGCTTTGGGAAGAGGTTCGAGTTTGTCGAGGATTCCTAGTTGAACTGCTTCTTCGACGGCCAAGCCTGTGTCGAAGAATGTCTTGAAATCAGAGCAGGCCTGAGCCATTACCATGTACCTTGCAAGGTTGGGCTGAAGATTCCGGACAATCATCCGGATTTGATCTCTATCGGTGGGCCTATCCTTCATCTGTGCTGCCTTAGATCTCCACCTTTTCACAAAGTCTGCGAAGGTTTCCTTAGCTTCCATCTTTGTAGATTCGAGTTCCCGAGTGGTAACCTCCAGTTGGATGTTGTAATCATATTGCGCCACGAAAGCCGCACATATGTCTTCCCACGAGCGTTTCTTCCTTTCATCCAATGAAGTGAACCAGTAAAGAGCATGTCCCACCAAGGTCTGGGAGAACATCTGGGCCATGGCATCCCTTTCTACTCCCCACATAGACAGTGCTCTGATGTACCCAGTCAAATGCGCTTTCGAATCCCCAGTCCCGTCAAATTTAGCAAAGTCAATTGGTCTGAACTTCTTCGGGAGCTTCGCATTGGGAAAAAGGCAAAGCTTGTTGATGTCAAAACCTGTCGAGGCAATCTTCTCGTTTCTCGCAACAGATTGTTCTAACTGGGTGATCTTTGCCAAGACTGCCGCCATCTCGGTATTCTGTGGGCTTCCGCTTCGAGGATCGGCTGCTCCGGGTTGGGATTCAGGTTTAGATTTGGGTTTGGATTAGGGATTGGATTTGGGTTAGGGTTTGGATTTGGGTTAGGGTTGGGATTTGGAAGTCGTCGGGCAACTCCGGTTATCATCATCATGAGTTGGGCGATTTGGTTGTCAGTACGTTCGCCCAGACGCTGAATAGCTTGCGTGATCTGCCTCATTTCTCCATTTGGGATTTCCTGGTTCGGTTCCAGGTTTGGATTAGGATTGGGGTGCAGATTTGGATTCGGGTTTGGATTGCCTCCGTCAGGATTTGGATTGCCTCCGTTAAGGTTGAGGTTTGGGATTAGATTTGGGCTCGGATTGTCTCCGTTTGGGTTGAGGTTTCCGATTAGCAGGTCCATTTCCACCCTTGGATCCGATGCACCGGCGGGGTCTGCCTAAAGTTGGAGCTGTTCCAATCTCTGTCCCAAAGGTCTGGTCTAGGAGGGTATGATATTCTTCTTCCTTGGCCCAATTGCTCAAAATTGATAGCAAAGCAAAAATCGTGCTCAGATGTGGTTCCTGCTTACATTTTATGAAATTTATGCATAATTCTTTGGAAAATGCGCGCGTCACCATCACCGTCATCGACTCTGATTTTTGAAAAAAACGATTGAATATTTGAGAGGTTGCCTTGATCCTCAGATTTTTAAGGTGTATCCTCATTTAGAAAGTGTTGTTCCCCAAAAGATGCTAAAATAAGTTAAGTATTTGGCTAGTATTTCATCAAGAAATTGACCATCGATTTGGAATGACTTGGGGTGAACAATGTGATACGACAACCGAAGTGGCGTGAGCAGTACATCTGCTTTTAGCCTGGGCGGCGTCAGTATCATGATGTTCTGTTTCCGTGTCATTCTTCCTTTTGGTTAATTCTCCGACCGAACACTAGTCAAGGACTTAACAAAATCCTAGTTTCCCTTAGGCTTTCGCTTGAGGACTCATGCGGTTAACGACACGTAGAAGGGGTGCGTGACTCTTCATTGGGTCTCGGCAACCTCCTAAAGACCGCGCGAGCAAGTCTCGAGAACCGTGGCTGACCGTGTGATGACGTGAGATGAAATGCAGCACATAGACAGGATATAGCACATAATCCTACCCTGCAGGCTCCTGTCCTAATTTGGAATGTTCTAAGGCTTGCTAAACATGTACAAAGGCCGGTTTTGGCTTGAAATGGGTTCCCCGGACTAGATTCAAAGTATACCTCCCGCTATTGAGCGTACACCCAATAATGGTACAAACGGTAGAGATGACTCATCACGGTCGAGGGTTGCTGAGCGTTCCAGGATTTCCCATCACCAGCAAGCCGGGTAGGATTGCTGAAACACAACAGCGGGGCTGCACAAGATATATACGCAAGAAATAGATAATGAAACAAAATCAATTTGAAAATCCCACAAACGTTTTTCAAGCTTGGCTCACAAGTTTAATTAAACTCATATCCCTAGCGGAGTCGCCACTGTGGGCTACCACAGCCCCGGGCGTGATCGGGGCTGTTCGAAAAACACATACCGCTCCATCGAATTGATTTGAAAAATTTGAAGAATCGCCACTCGAATTTATGGTTCGCCACCCGAGAAACCGTTTTTCATTTGAAAATTGATTGATTTGAATTGAAAACCAGAGATCGTTCGAGGGTTGGGAAACCATGTTACGAGGGGGAAAGGGTTTTACGGCACCCCCCTCGCCCGACGCGATGTCGGTCTCTACTAAACGTTTGTGGGATTTTTCAAATGGATTTTATTTCATTAAACATGTAGCAGGTACCCACAGGTATCGCAAATAGGAGGTGTATGCTGGTGCTTGTGTACAAGGAGCGACGAAATGATGATGGACACATGCATGATGGCATAGCTGTGTAAACTGCCACTGGATCAACTCTCGAGCGCTTAAGAGTACTCTCGAGCGCTTGGGAGTGTTACTGACCAAATCCTGCAGAGCTTGTTAGTCACAAATAGGATGCCAAATAACGGTGTATACTGGTGCACGTGTATGGGAGGGTGATTATGTGATGCAAGATAGCAAGATAACAGGGAATAAAACACTCTTCTTTGGCTTCACTCTCGAGCGCTCAAGAGCACTCTTGAGCGCTTGGGAGTATCTGAAACCCCACCTGCACTTTCTGTTAGCACTGACATAACACAACGTAAAGATTGCAAAATGAAATACTATTACACAGACTGCTGGCTCAGCAGAGGACTTGAAAGACTGAGGTAGGACCTCAAGTTTTCAAATCATGTATCCTTGCCATTGCACGAACAGATCTACAATTTTAAAAGAGACAAATATACACATCTGTACATGCAGAAGCTCAGAAAACACAGAAAACTGGGAAAGTGAAATGCAATGGCATGCATGCACTCCTAAACACTTGGAAATGGATTCGAGCGCCTGGAAGTGAGCTGCATGCTAGCTTACTCTCAAACGGAAAATGACACCACTTCATCATGCAAACATCCTTACCTAAATTTTTAACAAGAGAAAGTCTTGTTTTTAACTTGAAAAAACTTTGTTCTTGTTTGAGATTCGTAAGAAACACTTCTGTTTTAGGGAAAATGACCTTCTGTGTCTGCATGCCAGAATGAAACCATTTTGTTTAAAAGTGCATTTCACCCTAGCCTACTACTTAACAAAATGCCATGCATAGGGCTGGAAACAGTCCCGAGCGCTCAGGAGCACTCTAGAGTGTTTCCAGTAGGGGTTTTGAGAAAACATCACTCGTGGATTCTTTGCTCTTGCTTTTTTACTAAGGTCTCCTAACCACGCACCAGTATTAAGGACTGGGAAAGGCTGAGAGACCCCCCCCCCCCCCCCCCCCCCCCCTCCCTCCCTCCCCCTCCCCTCCTCTCCTCAGAAGGGAGAACAGCCTCCTGATTTGAACCAAAGATGAAAATGTTTCTACCTTTGCTTGACACTTTGCTCCTTGGATGGTTGTGAAAAGGTGAATGTGGAGATCAGAAACTAAGGGTATTCTGGATTTCTTGCCTTTTTCTTTGATGATTTTGAAAAAGGCCTTTGAGGTTGGGAAAGAAGTTTTTGATTTTTGAGACCTTCTTCTTTGAACAAGAAAGAGAGAAGAAGAGGAGTTTTTAGAGAGAGAATTTTCGTTCTTCTTTCAGCTGAAAGACAAGGTATATATATAGAGGGTATAATCCATGGTTTTGAAAATCAAGTGATTTTGAAATAAATCCCTTTTTTGAAGAAAGAAATCTTTAGCTGATCTCTTCTCTGACTGAGGTTGAGTGTTGACTCACCTCAGCCGGTGCAATGATGGTTTGCATGGATAGTGGGAATCTTCTTCACCCATTGGGCACTGGGGGAGGTCTCGAGCACTCTGGAGTAGTTTCGAGCGCTTGGGACTCCATTCTCGAGTGCCTGAGAGTGAGTCATGCTAGTGGTTTTTGGAAAACTGTTTAGAGCGCTTGGAACTGCTTCAAAGTGCTTGGGAATGATTTTGGCCTTTTCCTATAACGAGCAATGTCTCAATTGGTACATGGCTTGTTCTAATTCACATTCATCATTGGGGAGCCTTAGGGCCACAAATTAAGGAAATTTGACAGGTCCAAATTGGGGTGTCTACAGGTGGTTTTCAATTTCTATGCAAGAAGAGTGTGAGACATGACGTCTGAGTCTTTGAATGAGTATAGAATTTGATTATTAATTGTAAATACTGGATAGGTAATCGAATGAGTTAACTGTGGGTTAAAAGGGGTGAGAATCTAACAGGAAATTATGATGTAAGATGGTTTCATGGTTAAAAGGGACGATAATTGATTTATATTTGAAATTGTTCCCCTCTTATAATGCTCAAAGTTTGCATTGATCAATTGATTGTCAGTGCAAGTAGAGTGGAGTGCAGTTGGCCTCTTTTACATACTCCTATGCAAGTAGAGTGGAGTGCAGTTGTCCCCGATCAGCCATCCCGAGGTCCTCGTCCCGGTCGCCTTCTCCGTTTGCTGAAAACCCACCAAAACCGTTCACTACATTTCTGATCGAACTTGAGCTAGATTAATCACTCCCCTACTTTCTCCTAAGTATATTGTTGTTCTAAATGGTAGTTTTGATGTTCGAAATCGAAAAGGAACGGAATCGGTTTGTTTGGAACTGAAACCAGTTTTGTCGCAAGCCACTTCTTGAACGTTATGATTTTGAATCATTTATACAGAAATTACACTTACCCCCTGGGTTGTTTAGTTATTAATTTTAGCCTAACTAATATGTTTTGTCTTTTTCTTGTTTTAATGTCCTATAAGAAATGATAAGGAAAAAAAAAAAAGGTTTCATGATGACATTACTTTTGTATGGCCCTAATAGTAATATGATAATTACTATAAATAATAATCAGTCCTAATTGTATAAAAAATAAAATAATTTGTTTAATTACTTTAGATAGTTACAAAGATTATTTTAAAAGAAATTTAATGTAATTAACGAGTACATTGTCACGCTCTCGATTTTCAACATAAATAATTATAACTTTAGATAATCAAAATTTTCATGACAATATAAATAATACCCAAAAGACATTACAGTTCCCAAATTCAGCAAACCTGTTCAATAGTTACATCATTCCAAAAATAAAAGATACAGTACAATACGATTTATTTTACAATAATACTAGGACAACTCTTGAAAATAACTTCTGACAGTGATGTCCGCATGCACACCAAACACTCCAAGCCAGTGCCCCTATGTTGTACCTGAAATAATGAACGGTTGAGCAAACCACGCGCCCAGTAGAGAATTCTATGCTCAAGCTATATGGAAATGTGATGAATCATGCACCATGAATGAGTGAGTATATACGCCCAAAGTACGAATGATTACCAACGAGTTGCACGCTATAATCAAAGGATTCTAGATTTCACCTAAATGTCACTAACGATTTCTTCTCAGACTAAATACATTAATAAACTCAGGTCAATCCATGTTAGTCCATAAGTCATTCCAAATCATCTTATTATTCTTCGTACGATACCACAATCTTTCTCGTGTCCATATTTATCATCTCCAAATCCTTTTATTGCAAAACCTTTCCTTTCTTTTAATCAGGTATTTCCCATCAATAATCACTTGGGTCACCTCGGGTCTATTTCACTCGAGTGTAGAGTCACCCCAAGTCTATTCCCTTAATAATAATCACTTGGGTCACCTCGGGTCTATTTCCTTCAAGGGTAGGGTCACCCCGAGTCTATTCCCTTAATAATAATCACTTGGGTCACCTCGGGTCTATTTCCCTCGAGCGTAGGGTCACCCCGAGCCTATTCCCTCAATAATGACCACTTGTGTCACCTCTCACACTTTTCATAATCGTCATCATTTCATAATCAACTTCATCATTAATCTATAGGTTGTATCACAAAACTTCAATCAACCATTACATGACTCCACAAATGTACATGTTCATGCCTTTTCATTAGTTTACATATTCGCATCCTATATAACGTACTAAGCTCATATATATAATCCTATAATACTCTATTCATTTGTTTCTACGCTTGAACCTCATAGGACGAGTGCCAAAAGAATTGAAAGATTAGATGAATCATGAGGACACAAGTTATTATATCATCTAAACATCATTTGGACCACTAGACATACTTACATCCACCCCTTACATTTCCCACAATGTTTCTTTTGGTCTACAGTATGCCCAAACACTCTATAGTACGTGTTCTTCCTACCAAACACCAAGTCATGTCACAATATCTACTCTGACCAACCAAGTGCACAAATACTACACGAGTACCACGTTTACTTAATCCTACACTTTTCTTTCTTAAAACGGGTATCAAGGAGCGGGAGATAATCAACGAATCATTGGAGTATGAGCAATATGTCATTGGAGGACGAGCAACCAGGTTTTAGGATGGTTTAATGGTGTTTAAGAGGTGTTAGAAGTGATCAGGGGTCAAGCGGTGAAGTATGAGACAAAGTAGCGAAAACTGTCCATAAGCAACAGGTATCGACACCTTGCAAAATGGTATCGATACCAATGGATCAAGAAACGTTCCAGACACAAGGGTATCTATACCTAGGCTGAATGGTATCGGTACCAGATGATTTTCTGGGTTTGAAACACAAAGGTATCTATATCTATGCCAAATGGTATCGATACCAGCCTAGTTCGAGCAAATTTTTTGCAAATTTTTTAAACTATTTTCAAAAATCAAACTAACAATTTCAAGCACGATCAAAACACAAATTCAACTCATAGGCATATAGAAAGAGCAAGAAATCCCTACCTCGAAGTTGGAGAGCAAACCCAAAGAGAGATCGAGCCCACGCAAGCCATTGACTCTGAAATCTTGAAATCGACCGAAATACACTTCCTCCAAGCAAAACCCACCATATTCAAGCTTAAGAACGCGTAAAGAAGGTAAAATGGAGGGAGTTTGTGTGGGTTTCGTGAGGTTTTGGTTGGGAGCAAGAGGGAGAGGGAGAGGGAGAGGAGCCGAGAGAGAGAGAGAGATAGATAGATAGATAGATAGAGAGAGAGAGAGAGAGAGAGAGAGAGAGAGAGGTCGGAAGATGAGAGAAAGGAACATAGATGGGATTTTTAATCCCATACTCCCACACACACACACACACACACACCAACATATACACTAATCACCCTTGCAATCCCTCCACTAACAATCCCTTCATATTAACCCCAAATCAAATAAACTCGACAAATTTCATATTTTTCTCATTTATAATATCGAATAAACCTTTTAATAATTTCTGAAATTACGGCTCCTTACATACATTGTAGAATAAATTTTTGTCTATTAATAATAGAAGACCCAAAATATACCTTTACTAAAATGTTTGAGTAGTTTACTATAGTTATAGATATGTGGAGATGTTACTATGTAAGACAATATATTAGATCAAATAAATTAATAGATGTGTTAGTTAAATAAACTAAACTAATTTACTTGTTCGTCAAAACTTAAATACCAAAGGCATCGGCGTAATCATAAAATATTATGTGTTTACTTACTCACAAAATTTTATTAGATATGAGCTTTCCATCTCATCGAAATGTATTATGTTATGAGTTATGTTTCATTTGATGAATTATGCTAGATCGAACATAGGTTTATGGGATGGTTTCGAGTAGTGAACACATAGACGTGGTTAAGTAAAGGATAAAATGGTAAAATTGATTGAGGATGTTGGGTGCTAATAAAAGACTCTGGTACAGTAAAGAACTCTGGGCAAAGGATTTGAGATACGGTAAAGGATCCTAAATGAGGTACAATACCCAATGTGTGTGTTAATGATGGTAAAAGATTTCGAGTACAGTATTTTGAAAAACGGTAAAAGATCCCTGAATAAGGTATAGTACCTAGCATGTAGATTAGGAGTACAGTAAAGTACCCAGTATGTAGAGTTGGGAGACGGTAAAGGATCTTGATAAAGAGATAGTGCGACCCGTAATGCTGAGTTGTTATGGTGAATTGTTCCTTTATTATGGTTATAAGTGAATCTAGACTGAGTACATCATTTAGTAGTATTCGCTTAAAACTCTGGTGCAAGACAGATAAATGAAGAGTTATTCCATGGAACGGTTAAAGTTGGTGGATGTGGGAGGAAAGGATCTTGTAGAGAGGATCCTTAGATTTCATGTAAGTTGATGGATAGTAAAGAAAAGGACAATGGCTATTATTTTGTACCTTCTATGTATTATCATCGATTAATTGTTATATTATGGAATTGCTAACTATAGTGTATGGGGTTAAACGGTTAGCAGGGTTGAGATTATCTACTGAGTTTTAAAACTCATTATAGTGCCGTTGGGCTCACCTCTCATGCCAGGTAATAAGGAGACCGAATAATAGAATCCTCTACAAGATGATCAGTATCAAGTTGAGGATCTCGTAGCTAAAGAAGGGGAGTTTGTCGAGTCTTGGATGTTTTACCCTTAGAAGTTTTGTTAATTTGAAATACTGTTATTGGGAAAAATACTTGTTATTTGATTTCTAAAAGTGTTATCATATTTGTCAAATTTTGCTTTATTTTTGTTGAGTTGTAAGACAATTAAGTAGTTTTGAATTTAGTATTTGAGATTTTCGCTGCTAAACTCTGTTTAATAAAATTTCATTTCTTAAATCAATTTTATGAATTATTAAATCAATTAAAAAAGATTTAATTAATGTGTTAAAAAATCAGGGCGTTACAACATGGTAATAGAGCCTCGCCTTGGGCAAAGTGGTGGGTAGGATGCGCTCTGTTGCCACGGACCCCAGGGGAGGTTACTGGGCCTGTGCAACGAGGACGTTGCATCCCTAAAGGGGGTAGATTGCGACATCCCACTTTTCGGTGGCCGACGGTACTGCATGATAGCAGGCTCCATCAGGACGAGAGGGGGCAAGTCATGGTTTATAAGAAAAGATCCCTCCTACTTGTACAAAGCCTTTTAAAGTCGTACGGGCAAACCAAAGCACATAGGAACTTCACAATTAAGTGTGCTCATCTTGGGGTAGTCTAGGGATGAGTGACTTACTGGGAAGTCTATAGGCTTTATGCGTCCAAAGCGGACAATATTGTACAAAGATGGAGCGGATCGTTACAGTTCAATTCCTATAAGCCCCCTCTCCCAAGTTCCCTAGGATAGCGTAGATTAAGATTAATGAATGGAAAAAAAAAACTAATTGTTAATAGCTTTGTTTTCTTTTTCTTTTTCAAATTCACTTATTGTACTTGCACTATTTTTGTAATATAGTTGTAGGTGGAATTTTAGTAGCTGGAGTACTCGATGATGGGAGCAGAGCGGGGGCATTGTTGCATGGTTTGCTTAAAGGTTCTAATTGTATTGATTTGTAATTGTCTTCAGGTATGGGCAATGCGATAAAGGCCCATGCTAGGGCTATTGTTTTTTCGCATAGTTCGAACTGTTGGACAAGGTATTGAGAAATTGCAAGCGAGTCCAGTATTTATTTGTGTATGCTGATTGTTTAAGGAGTGCCTTCAAGTACGGACATGCGCTAGTAATTATATATGAAAAGACAAGATATGCTTAATTTTTGTTATAGGACCCATTATATAATTTTTTTCCCCAAATCAAAAGAATTGAATGTCTAATTTCCTAATCACTTGAGTTTCCATGCTAAAAAAATCTAAAATTGAAATAAATTCATTTATGCTTATTGGAATTTAAAATTTCATTATTTAAGGCTTAGTTTTTAGTTTAACATTTATATTAACACTTATTCTTTAGCTGTTGGTGCCTTTTATTATTTTAGCTAAAAATCGTACAAAATTATTTAATTTTGAGACATGTCTAGTTGTGGCTTAAGGCATTTTTCAATGTATGATTTGGCTAGTTTTATCATTTCTGTAATTATGACGGTATCAATTTTGTCATTGAATTAAATAAGTAGTTCATGCACAACATTGACAAGTATATAATTTTTTTGTACATGTTGAAAAAATCAAAGGGTCTTAATATATAGTGTCAACTCGAAGACGACACGATTTCAGGTTGGGTTAGTTAGTGTAAAGATATTTGACACGCTTATCTTAACAGGTGATTTGCCACAAATTTAAAAAGACACAAAATCTGAAATAACACGACACGATTCCTACCCCTAGAATTAATAGAAATGCTGAAGTGTACGTGAGTTGACAGGGAGCCATTTTTGTATACAAGTTGTGTATATGAATTTCAAGCTGACAGAGAGCTGAAGTGTACGTTGGAGTATTTGTCATTAGGTGCCTTGACTTAAAAAAACGCATCTTTAACATTAGTAATTGTAAATAAATGCAATCATGATTATAATACAGTATTTCTTAATCTCCACGTTATAGGTCATCAGGTGCCGTCCTCGATCGGGACCTTGACTTAAAAACGCATTTTTAATATTAGTAATATACATTGTAATTGAATGCAATTATGATTATAATACTGTATTTCTTAATTTCCACGCTATATGTTACCCTCCATGCGGATCATGCCCTCCCATTGAGGGGCGAATCCAGCATAAAGCACATAAGGGTCACATGCCCCCATTGAATGATGGAATTTTTTTCCCTGCAGTTGACATTGTGGACAGGTTTGTGTGATAATTCTTTCAGTTTCGTTTCTCCTACGTCTCTCTGCCTCTGTCTCCATACACACTCCTATAAGAACATCTCCAATCCGTCTTTATTTCTTCAAAATAGAGGAAGGATGTGACACATTGAGGGAAAATTTTATAATTTATTCTCTTTTTTATTCACTTTTTGTACTTTTTGAGAGAATTTTTGAGGGACCCACCGTCCTTTTTAGAGTTTGGTCATCTAAAAGTAAATTTGGAGTATAAAATTCCTCCAAACTCTAAAAAGAACGATGGGTCTCTCAAACATTCTCCCAAAAAGTATAAAAAGTAAAGAAAAAATGGAATAAATTACAAAATATCCTCTCAATGTGTTACATCCATCCTCTATTTTGAAGAAAATGAAGATGGATTGGAGATTCTCTAATAAAGGCTTTTGATTGGACTTCACATGCTCTCTCTCTCTCCATACACGTACAACCCATTAGGGCTTTTGATTGACTTTCTATTTGCAATTGAATGTTTTACAAATATTTGGTCAGAAATGGATATATTGTATCTATATTGTTAAATTATCTTCAAAAAAATTGTACATGTTTTTAAATGTAAGTAAATAAAATTGGATTTTTTTCCTCATACGGAGTCCTTTGTTAAATAGACTTGGACTCTTGATTCATCTTTTGATTGTCTGGAAGATTTTTATTTATTTTTTTAACTCAATGATGGGTATCATGTATGTTTTTTTTTTTTTTTCCGGTCAAACGGAAATTCTTATCATGTATGTTCAATTTTACATGATCATGCATAATTTTGATTCCTTAAGGTTATGTGTCCCTATTCTTAGTAAATTTTGGGTCTGCCATTGCTCCAAATACCATTTCCGTTGTAGTACTATTTTTCCCAATTGTTTTATTAGAACTCTGGTGATGTTGATTAAAAATCTATTTTTTTTTTTTGTTATTTCCACGTTAACTTTCTTTTGGGATGGAAGTTTATGTAGTTGTCTCAATGGTACGAAATCGCCTAATCCCGGTATAGATGATCTACTGAAGCTGCTTTTTATAGGACCCGATCGAAAGGAGAATAGTTGAAATGCACCTAAACCTGCTCATTAAAGATATTCCATGATGCTTCCACTACGTACACTGATAGAAAAATTCATTAGGTCTACTTAAGAGATTCCATGATCTTTCCACTACCCATATATATAGATTATATCTCTCTTCTAACCAAACTCTTTAATTTCTCTCTTTATATTTCACACCCTTTGATTTCACATAATACCATGAAGGCCACAATGCCAAGTGACAGGCAATTGATCATCCTCGCCTCTATCTTCTTCATTCTTTTCCTCTGCATCTTAGCCTCAACCAAAGTCAAAGAAATCCGATTCGAAAGTTTGCTGCAGTATGGTGGATTTGCTCTCTCAAAAGCACAATTCCATTCACACAACTCATCTTTACCCAATTCTCTCGGAGAAAATTCGTCGTCGTCGGACGACATCCGAATCCTCCTCGGAATTCTAACCCTTCCTGACCAATACGATCGCCGCCACTTTCTCCGCCTCATCTACGGCACGCAATCTCCGGTGGGCGCGAAAGTCGAAGTCAAGTTCGTCTTTTGCAATCTAACCACAAAAGATCAGAAATATTTAGTTGCGCTAGAAATAATGCGCTACGACGACATTATGATACTCAACTGCAAAGAGAACATGAACGAAGGCAAGACTTACACTTACTTCTCGAGCTTGCCAGAGATGCTGAACGAGGAAAACAAACCATACCCCCCTTACCACTACGTGCTCAAATCCGACGACGACACGTACTTTAGGTTGGCAAACCTAGTGGAGTCATTGAGGGTGCTGCCGAGAGAAGACTTGTACTATGGTTTTGTGATTCCATGCGAAAGCATGGACCCTTTTAACCAATACATGTCTGGAATGGGATATTTGGTTTCTTGGGACATAGTTGAGTGGATTCGGGTTTCGGACATTCCCAAGAGTCGCCTGGAAGGCCCCGAAGACATGGTTCTCGGCGAGTGGCTTCGAGATGGCCATCGGGCGAAGAACAGGTTCAATGCAAAATGGTCAATGTACGATTTTCCGGAGCCGGCCACACAGTGCACGCACGAGCTCTGGCCAGATACGGTGGCGGTTCACCAGTTGAAGTATCTGGACAGGTGGTTTCGTACCTTGGATTACTTTAATGTCACGAAGGCTTTGAAGCCTTCCAAACTCTATCATATCCCTTAGTTATACTATCTTGACCTTGTGTAGCCGACCCTATCTCTCTCCCCCTCTCTGTTAACCCTTTTAATTGGATATTGACAAGTGCTTGATCTAACAATTCAATTTTTCAAAATTTAATTGCCTAGCTAGGGTGAACACCATTATTCTCTTAGGAGTCTCTTCAAAAAAGTAAGATCCTAGCAATTTATCACCATTTATTGCTAACTACATGATTGTTTTGGTAACCTGGAGAAACATGCCAGTGCCAAGCTGATTTACGTATCAATTTTGTTCTTTCAAGTAACCTATGACCAACGACTTTTTTCCATTAACTAGCATTACTTTTTTTCCCGCTGTAATGTGAACTTGACCGGGGCCTCGGGGCTCTCTCTCTAGAAATTTCCAAACTCGCCAACAGCCCTTCTCTTCCTTCCCCTCCCCCCTTTCTCAGGCGGCGGGGGAGGAGGGAGGAGGGATCCTTCCCCTTTGATCTCTCTCCCTCTGTTCTCTTTCCTTCACCGTCGAATTGTCTTCTTTCTCAATCCCGCCAATGAAGTACGGACGTCCATTGGGAACTTTTTAGCCAGATTGTTTTTTGGCGACGTTTCGAGGCTTTGGTTTTAGTGATTGTGGATAAAATGTTGTCCACCACCGTTCTTAGCCTCCACCTTCTCAGATCTGTGACCTAACGTCGTCTACCGCGTTTGCTAGTCAACCACCTCCCAATGATGTGATCCTCTTTTGTAAAGCAGTGGTCGTGGTTACGAGTCTATCAAGGTGGTTGCGAAAGAATGACGGCGGATGTCTCGGTGGTGCTTCTTTTATTTTCTTATTTGTTTTAATAATGTCCTCATTTTGGGGGTTTCTTCTCATTCTGTAGGGCGCTTATAGCTCTTTCTGTTGGAGTGTCCGATTTGTGGACTCCCAACCTTCCCCTATGAGAATCTTTTGATAAATACTACCTCTCAACTTTTGGCAAAAAAAAAACTGGAGAAACATATTTGGGAAACAACTTTCTTTGCTACACTTTGGTCCTTATGGTAGGTGAGAAATGATTATGTGTTCAATAATGCTGTCATTAGAGTGGGGAAAGTTGGGGAGCTTATTAAAACTAGAATCGCGATGTGGGTGAAGTCAAAGTTTAATATTAAGGTATATACGGTGAATGATTTTAAGGGCTATCTTGATGGAATCCGTAAGGTGAAATTATAGTTCTTGTTTATAAGGTGTTATTACATCTAATTCTCTGTTAGATGCTTGTTTGTGTTTATGTTTTCTTTCGAGGTCAAGTAAGTGTTATGTTTTTCTCGTTCCTTCTTTATCTACTCTTTTCGAGCTTATAAAAGTTTCGTTTGTCCAGAAAAAAAACAATAGTAACTTATTTAGTCCAACATATAACATTTTCATCCTCGTAAATTCTTCTAATATCAAATATGAGACTTATGGAGATTGAACTTTGTATATGTGCGTGAGAGTATGTAGGGGAGGCTAGGGGAGGCCAACTGCATTGCATATTGGAAGAGATGTTCGAATGGTACTGTTTGTGTTTTTGTGTATCGATCCATTACTGAAAGTCTTTCATCATTGAACTACTTTCTCATGCTAACAGATGATAATTAGTAGCTCAATTATTTACGAATCTTGGTTTCTAATATATGATTTTCTTTTTCTTGTAAAATTTGTATTCAAAACCCAGCCTATTCCTATATGCATGGTTTCTTCCCCAAATACACACACCTCCACAAACAAAAAATACTAGTCGTCCAAAACATAGAGGATTGTCTCCATGTCGTCTCATCCATGAATTGGGGATGGTGGTGTGCGCAATACCATACTGCGCACCTTTGAGCTGTGGGATCGTGCATTCAACGGCTTGGATCTCATCTTGGCAATGAACGGCTCTCGATCGTTGGTTGCTGAGATGAGATTTGAGCCGTCGAAATCATGATCCGATAGCTCGGAGGTGCGCAGTACGGTGTTGTGTACCGCACCAACCCGAAGTCCCTCATCCATGACATCATTTTCTATTATGTTTGTATCTTTTAAATGTTTGATTCACCCATTTTATCCTTAATAAATTTGAATACAACCACAGCACCAATCCGAAGTCTCTCATATATTCTTCTTTTTTATGTTTCGCAAAAACAGACCATTCAAATTTATCATTTTTGTTTGCCAATGTGATAAAGTTATTTTATATTGTATATTTATCGTATTTGTTTACCTTTGTTTATAGTAATTTATTGCATCCAATTAATGTTAAATCAGAATCGATTTTGATAAATTCATCACGATTGTTTTGCATATATTCATGGTAAATGTATTATATACAAGTATGCTATATTCAGCTTCAACAAATTACGATACAGTTGGTTCAACACCAAAATCAACAAAATTATGGTCAATTAAAGAGAAGTAATACATTTTCAACTTATCATACTGTACCAATAGAAAATCTATCATGATTTATGGTCATGCCAAAGTTCTCATAATTGATATATATCGCAACTGTGGGTAATACGATATGCCAAACTTATCATAATCGAAATTTCTTTCTTTTCTGAGACGCGTAACCATGCCTTACAAAGTGCTTCGTCTTCCTTATTAGTCCAATTCGGATTCCTTCCCCTTTGTGGTACTTGACCCTTTTTCTTGTTTTGCTTCGTAAAACCTTGCAAATCAATATTTTGAGATGATTGGTGAGATGAAAATTGAGATTGTTGTGAAGAAAATTGTTGAAATGGAGTGAATGGGTATATTCTAAATTCACAAAATATTGAGAGATAGATTCGAAATCAAGGTGTAGAGAGTTAATTTGGTGAGAAGAATTCAATTAGTGAGGGTTTAACTGTTGAGAATTTAGTTTTTGTCTTGTTTTTTTTGGCCATAGTTTACTGAAACAAAAATTCTAACAGCAGAGACAATTCGCAGAGAACGACGCAGAGACAAACCCGTTTGGCTCTATTTCGAATCCCGAAAAAATTTAAAAAAATATCTATAAATTTTTGAATATTATTTTATAGAGCCTTGTAAAGAATCAGCTCCAATGGCGAGGAGGAGTGTCTTTGTTGCAACAACTCATTTTGTTTTTGAAAACCTCACATTTTATCCTAGAAATTCAAAAAACAAATAAAATTTGGGCCCACATACCTCTCCCTACGTCAACTTTGTTTCCGGGCAAAAAGGACGTTGCTTTGCTATTGGAAACCTCACATTTTATATCAAAAAAATAAAAATCAATTTTTGTATTTGAAAATTGGACCCACAAAATTTATTAAGTACATAAATAGGTGGCTAAATGTATACAGAGAGACGTATGGAGTGGTAATTTTGGACTAGTATTTTTAAATCGGTCTTGCTATTATCAGTTAATTAGGTTGACGATAAACATACTAAAAGATAATAAAAATATATATATTTTTATATTTTTTATATTCTTTAATACACATTCACACAATTACTATTATTAGTTCGTTGTACTTATTTTAGAATTTTCCTTTTTAATGTTGTGTTTGGTTTGTGTTTTGAAAAGTTTTTTAAAAAATAGTAGGGATAATAAGTAGAGAGAGATAGAGAGAGAAATGTTGAAAGTAAAGGGAATCTAGGGAAAATTTTTAAAAAAATTCTTTTCAAAAAACAAAGAGAACAAGGTATAAATCAGTGGAGTTATTTTTCTCTTATTCACACGTTTTTCTATACTCCATAAAAATGGAAAGTGCACTTTTTTTTAAAATCAGGATGGGAAGTGCACTTTTTGCTCCCTCTCTCTCCCCCATTTCCACCAACCGAAGTCCGATCTGAACACAGTCTGCATACCCTCCTAAAATCCTCCACAATCTTTCCAACCCAAACCAATGGCACTCATAACCGAAGAAGAACCACAACCCCCACCACCTAACCCCACCAAACCCTCACAAAACCCACCTCCCCCTCCCACCCCCACTCCAAACCCATTCACTTTCTGGTTCCACTTCACCCTCCTAGTCTCTCTCCTCACCACCCTCCTCGTCTCTCTCTCTACCCTCTCCCCACAAGACCCCAAATCCTGGTTCCTCTCTCTCCCCACCAACCTCCGCTCCCACTACTCCAAGGGTCGAACCATCAAGGTCCAAATTACCCCTAACCTCCCCCCCGTTGAAGTCTTCACCATCCAAAGTGGCCCTATCAAGTCAGACAGTGTGCTCTTTGTGCACGGCTTGGGATGCAGTTCTTATTCTTTTAGGAAAACCATTGAGTTTCTGGGGCGGAGAGGCCTAAATGCCATTGCCATCGATTTGCCCGGTTCTGGGTTTTCGGATAAATCAATGGCGGTTGTGGAAGAGGGATCGGGCGGGGGTTTAACGAGGGTTTGGGAGGTTTATAGTGAGATTAGAGAGAAGGGTTTGTTTTGGGGGTTTGATCAGCTGGTTGAAAAGGGGCATGTGGATTTCGAAGGAAATGATGCTAGGGTTAGGAAGAGAGAGGCTGTTAAGGCTATTGAATTGGGTAGTGAAGAGATGGGGAGGGTTTTGGGGCAAGTGGTTGATTCCATGGGATTAGCACCTGTGGATTTGGTTTTACATGATTCGGCATTGGGGTTGGGTGCGAATTGGGTGTTGGAAAATCCGGGGTTGGTGAGAAGTATAACACTTCTCGACACCACATCGATTTCCACGGCTTTGCCTTTGTGGGTATTGCGAACGGTGGTGGTTAGGGAACTTGTTTTGGGGTTTAGGTTTGTGTTTGGGATGGTCCTTGAGTTGTGCTGTTCAAAACCAGTTGGTGGGGGTTCCGACGCGGAGGCTCATAGGATTCTTTTGAAGGGAAGGGATGGGAGGAGATCGGTCGTGGGAATGGGAATGAAGATGAATTGTAGTTTTGATTTGGTGGAATGGGGTAGTTCAGAGGGGGTGAAGGGTTTGCCGATGCAAGTGGTTTGGTCTAGTGGTTGGTCTAAGGAATGGAGCGAGGAGGGCCGCAGGGTTGCCAGTGCGCTCCCGCAGGCATCATTTGTCACACATTCTGGTGGACGCTGGCCTCAGGTGATGATCATAATTCCTTTTTTCTTCCCCATTTCGATTTGTGTTTGTGATCAATATTATGAATTCATATGTTTGACTGCATTTTGTTGCACTTGCCGAGAATTGTTTGGATGATATTTACATCTTTTGTTTTCAATAAAATGATGGGTTTGATGTTGCTTCTTTAAATTGTCATCCTTCCTATACTTGGGGGTTTTTATGACTTGTAATGGGTTTCTGGACTTAATGCTTCACAAATGCCAGTTGCCAATAAAGCCATTGTATGATAGGAGGTACTGGTTGATTAGGTTAGAACGCTAACTTTTGTACTTATACATGATGAATTTCACATATGGAAAACCTCTGCTAGGTATGGAAGTCTGGCATATTTTGGCCCTTTGGGAAAGCTCTACGTGCAATACTCTGTCTTGTATTGGATTACAAATTATGGCCAGAATTAGGAAATACAGATATTGGGCTATTGCAAGGAGGAAAATGGTGGCTTGGCTTCTACCGTCTAACATGGAGTAAGGGTGAAGTATGGGCAGTCACTGTTTCTAACAAAAGAAAACGGTTAGCTTTTATACGGTTTTCCCTGTCATTACTCTCAGAACCTCAAATTGAGAAAGGATGCCTTGCCAGTCATGTTTTCTGACATAAATTAATCAGCGAAAGCAGTAGATGTAATCTAATAATTTTAGGAGGCTGAAGTTCCTTTATAACAGTTGAAGCTGATAGTTGGGATAGATCAATGGAAGTTTCAGTGGGATGCCATAGACACCTTGCTTTTTGTTTCTTGATCATTTGGCTGTGTCATCGCCTTGCACTTACTTCTCATCAAAGGAAAATATATTTTGCACCATTTCAAAACTGTCATGGAGTCAGCCCTTAGCTTTTTTGTTGATCTCACCTTTTGGAGGTTGTATTTTCAAACAAGAAGTGCTTCCCATAAGCATATACATAGCTTCAGGATCTGTTTGTTGATGTGTGAATTAGTTACTTCCAGAACTTCGTTGGCTACAACAACGCAAGTATTGTGTTGGGCACATGTTTTTTATTCTGTTCATATGTTTCTGTTTGTTCCAGCAGCATAATATACGTGTTCTGTGTTCTATTTTGTGTGAAGAATGTTTTCCTTTGTTTTTCTTTACATTTTTTCCTGCTCCTATATAAAGAACACCATATACTAGCATAGACCCTTAAGAAGTTGTTGACATAAATGAAAGCCCATAAAGAAAGACACAAAAAGTATTCTGTCTTCCTTGTTCCATGTGGAGGTTCTGATCTCTTGCATTTGGTTTCTATTATCAACATTCTGCAAGGCTCTTTCTAGTGTGCTTTATATGGAGACAAATGTCGTTCCAATTCCCAAGCTTCCAAAGAGGTTTGCTCTAGCAGTGATCATGTTTATAAACAACAAATAATAATATCACGTCCGATGGAAACGACACGATGAAAACTATCAATGAATTCCCTTTTTGGTAAAAACCAATCTCGGAATTGCATTTTCATCTTTAGGTTTTTGGTCGAATTCCTATTTCATTGGTGGATGATTCCAAGTCATATGACAGGTAAGCATGAGTGCACGACCACAAGTAAGATATGCCGGGTGCAACATTTTTGGTGGATTCGTATATTTATGATTCGTGACAGGCTTACTGTCCCTCAAATATGACGTAGATTACCTTTGTTGGAACTATTACATGGCCTTCTGTAGAACTTAACTTTCAAAAAGCTACCACTTGAGCTGAGGGTGCCTTCACACTTTTATGTAATACACATTACTTTTGTAACCGCCTAACTGGCGATACAGCGCTTCATTCCACTACTCTCCCTCGCGCCCTGCAGTACTCCAGCTCTAGAACATATTGCGTACTCATGGTTAGGACTTAAACACCAAAAGCTAGCGCTTGAGGTGAGGGTGCCTTCGCAGTTTATATTGCACATTACTTTTCTAACTGAGTTATGGCTTTGCTTTATAAGAGACCTTCCCTCGTGCACAACACGCTGACTCGGCAGTGCGGTCCAGGGACATGCACATGCACATCTCTGGAGTACTCCAGCTTTGGAACATGTTGAACAGTCATGGTTAGTACTAACCCACCCCAAAAGCCAGCTCTTGTGGTGAGGGTCCACTCTCTCTTATATATTGCGCATGGGTCTTTTGTATGCAGGCAATGTGAGACTTTTTTTCGGTAAATGTACTCTTTCATAAAAGCCCCAAACAAGAAAAACATCATGGTCCAAGCAGGACACAAAAAACTAACTCAGCCAACTCCCTTAAAGGAGCCATCAAGAAGGAAAGAAAAATGATACAACCAGGCACCTATCAACCAGAGAAAAGAAACTAAACGAAAATTAAACTTCTACTATAGAACTCAACCATGGCAATGTGAGACTTGCTTTGTAGTAACATGATGTGGCACCTGTTGATTGGTTAAGACAAAGAAACACCCACTTTCAAACCTAAAACAAAGCCTATAGAGGTCTACATTATGCGAGAAAAGTTCTTAGGCTCCATTCGGTTCACTTGCTTATTTGCTTAAGGTTGTGTTCTTTAATACTTATCTTAAAATAAGTTGGTTAGTCATCATATGAATTTTTTTCGCCCTTGTTAGTTTTGCTCCAAACTTTTGTGGATTATTGATCCGTCTCGACGAGAGGAATAGGAAAAGTAAAAAAATTTTACTTTTATCCAAATATTTTGGGAAATAACCACTTATATCTCAAAATAAGTCAACTTATGTCACTTTTTCTGCTAAAAAGTGGTTATTTCTCAAAATACTTGGGTAGAAGTAAAAAAAAATTCTCAAAATACTTGGGTTTAAGTAAAAAAAAATTTACTTTTTCTGTTCCTCTCCTCGAGACGAATCAATAATCCACAAAAATTTGACGCAAAACTAACAAATGCGAAAAAAAATTCAAATAATGACAAACCAACTTATTTTAAGATAACACAGCCTAAAATAAGCAAAAGCAAGACTTAACATAACCAAAAGTCCTTTGGCTACTCATTTACTTACGTGCTCGTTCTAGTTGACAGGTTGAGCTAACTAGCATAAGGAGTCAGCCAAACTATCTCATTTGCTTAAGGCTGACCAAATGGGTCCTTAGTCCAGAGAAAAGTGACCATGGGATTGGTGAGAGTGTTGATTTTTAGAGTTGGGTTATTGTTGGCTGCTTCTTTCACTTTTTATTTGGGAGACAAGTGTATTTTCTTCAGAATGCTGGAATAGGACTAGTAGTTGCTTATATCTGGATGTGATCTTCTTTGAACTGTTAGGATTTGGTATTTTGTATCCAAGAACTAGCATAGCCCTTTGCAAGGGTAAGCCTTCCATTCGCATCTGTTATTTTCCTTCTATTGCTTCTCCTCACGGAATCTCGAGTACAGTCTCATTGTCAGTGTCAATGTTCCAAAAAGTATGCTTAGGCATGGACAAAGCGACATGCAGGTCATTAGATTGAGGCGAGGGTGGCAAAGTGCAGGTGAAGCACATAAAGCGTGCGCCTTGGGTGCTATGTGCAAGGCGGATGAAGCGCGCGCTTTATTTTTGACTTTGCAAGGTCTTTCATACTTAATCAGAGCCGGCTTATTTTGGTGTATCCAACCCTTAATTGGGCCCAATGCACAAAATCAAAGCTTGGCTTGTTAAAATCCCCAAGACCCCGTTCATTTTGGGGTTTTGGATTTGGATTTGGATTTGTAGGTCATAAGTGTAGAGATATTGAGTAATGATTGGAACTAGGGGTAATGATTGGAGAGAGATAGAGAGAAAAGTGAGAGTAATAATTGGAGAGAAATAGGATAATGATTAGAATCCAAAATCCAAAACCCTTAAATGAACGGGGTCTAATATTTCTCCATTCAGCAGTCTTCTCTCTTCTCTCTTCAGTCACACTTCAGAGCTTGGCTTGGACTTCTATGTTCAACCACAATACAGAGGTTACTCTCTTCCTCCTTTTCCTCCTCATCTTCTTCTTCCATCTCAGTTTGTTCTGGTTTACAAACTCTATTCTTCTCCCCGTCCTCATTGTTATCGTCTTAAACTGTATTCTTCCGTCACACTTACAGGGGTTGGTTCTTCTTTTAATCTCTGCTCATCGATATCTTCTTTTGACTCATATGCTTCTCATCTCTTGATGAAAGAAGATGACACTTTTAGTGATTTGGATGATTACCAGGCATGCATGGCAGCAGAGATGACTGTTATTTGACTACAATACTTTATTATGTTTCCAAAGCTAAACGTTTAGACATTAGCATTTGATAGATGGATGGATGTTATGCTTTTTGTTAGTATGCACTCTTTCCTTTGAGATGTTCTCTATGTATATGTTAGGTTAATCTTTATGAACTTAGTTACACTGTTAGCCCCCATGTTTACAGTAATAATATATTTAACCCTAGAAAAATTTACTAAAAATTACACATATACACCCCGTGGTGTGCCCCATACGTTTCTAGCTGTGTTCCCCTTGTGTGTCCCCGTGTCCAATACGCGGACATGGCGACCTCTAGGAGTGTCGGTACTTGATAGTCTGCGACCCTAACGTACCATAGATCAAATGGTAGGCAGTTTGCTTTTAGCTACTAGCAGTTCTCCTAGATTAGTTTGATTCATAGTTTTATATTGTTTTCCTAGATCAAGTGTCTCTGAAAAAGTAGTAGAACTATGATTGAGAGCATTGTTGGGTGGGTCCCTCCTTGTTGGTGAGTTTCACAAGGGACTTATAATCCAAGAAGTTATGGGTTATCTTGTCATTTGATAAATAGCAAAGGGGGATCTTGTAATTGTATCAACAATTACAAAGGAAACTTAGAGAAGAGACTTTTTGTCTCAATCGTTTTCTGTTGCCACAAAAACAAAGAGCATGAGAGAAAGGAAGAAAAAAGGGAAGGGTTTTGCTCCAATTTCAAGCCAAGATCCGATGATGAGTTCTCATCGGATCTTGATGAACTTTTAGAATCTTCTACAACTTGACAAACTCTAAGCATTGATCGGAGTAGATTGTCAAGTTTCTCTTGGAATCTAAGGGTTTGGGATACCCGTGACCTAAACTTGTACTCTTTTGTTGTTTTGTTGAAATCCACATTAATCTCCTCCTCTCGACTTGGGGGTGGGGGTGGGGTTTCAACCAACTCTGGGAATAGAAAACAAATGGGTAAGAAAGCTCTTAAGAATAACTGGGCCTATCAACTTTAGGCGGAAGAGAAAAGCTCACAACCTTGGTACAAGGCAAGGTTGACTGTGAAGGGTTTTGGCTAGAAAAATGGGATTGACTTGAAACTTTTCTCCCGGTGGTGAAGATGCTGTCTATACCGGTTGTTCTCAAGTTGGCCACTAGTTTGAATCTAGAGATTGAACAACTTATGTAAAGACAACTTTCCTTCGTTGTGACATGGAGGAGGAAATTTACATCGAACAACCGGGAGGGTTCAAAGTCAAAGGCAAGGAGAACTTGGTTTGTAAACTAAAGAAGGGCTTGCATGGGCTAAAGCCTAAAGCAAGCGCTACGACAATGGTACAAGAAGTTTGATTCATTCATGGTTGAACACGGGTATAAAAGGACGGTGAGCAAAGCCTGACATATGTGGATGATATGTTGATCATTGTGTGTTTATGAAGAAATTCTTCGACGGTGACTTCATCATTCTATTGCTTTATGTGGATGATGTGTTGATCGTTGGCCATGATGCGAGCAAAATTGAGAAGTTGAAAAAGAGCTTGGTATATCCTTTGCTATGAAGAAATTGGGTCCCGCAAAGCAAATGTTTGGCAAGGCTAAAAAGGTTTATTGAGAAGGTGATAGAAAGGTACATTGAGAAGGTGCTAGAAAGGTTTAACATGAGCAAGGCTAAACCGGTTGGCACTCCACTTGCTAATCATTTCAAACTTAGTCCAAGCAAAGTCCGGCAAGTGAGAAGGAAAAAAATTGAAATGAAGAATGGTCCATATGCATCGGCGGTTGGCTCTTTGATGTATGCTATGGTATACTAGGCCCGACATATCTGATGCGGTTGGTGTGGTAAGTAGATTTCTTTTTAATCCAGAGAAGGATCATTGGGATGTAGTAAAATGGATTTCCCATTATCTCTGAGGTACTTCCAAAATTGTTTATGCTTTGGAAATGGTAGGCCTATGTTAGAAGGCTATACGGATGCATACATGGTGGGGAATGTTGATTCTAGAAAATTCACTTCGGGCTACTTGATGACTTATTTAGGGGAGCCATATCTTGGCAGTCCAAGTTACAGAAATGTGTAGTGTTATCTACCACTGAGGCCTAGTACATTGCAGTGGCAGAGGGTTGTAAGAATATGCTATGGATGAAGCTTCAGGGGGAGATTAAGGTGGATTTCAACAAAATAACAAAAGAATACAAGTTTAGGTCTCACAAAAGTTAGTTTCCCAAACCTTTAGATTTCGAGTGAAACTTGACAATCCGTTCTGATGAGTACGTAGAGCTTGTCAAGTTGTAGAACATACTGAAATTTAATCAAGATCGAGTGAGAAATGGTTGTCGAATCTTGGCTTGAAGTTGGAGCAAAACCCTTCCCCTTTTTCTTCCTTTCTCTCGTGCCTTATGTTTTCTTGGCAGTAGAAGATGATTGAGATAGAAAGTCTCTTTTAAGTTTCCTTTGCAATTGTTGACACAATTACAAAATCCCCCTTTGTTTATCAAATAACAAGATAACTCATAACTTCTTGGACCTATTAATAATAGGTCCTTTGTGGAACCCACCAAAAAGGGGGACCCACCCAACAAGCATTTACTTGGGTTTCATGGGGTACTACATGAATGATATAGTTATTAAAGGCAAAAGAATGTGGTGGGTCGTGTTTGAGGTGTACACGAATCCTTGCTGTGAATTAGTGTTCAATCACTTGAAGTCTCATTGCCGTTAAGTTTGCTTCTTCGGCTTTAAGCTCAAGCTGATTGCGTTGAAGTAGGCAATTTCTGATTTGATAAGTTAGCACATTGACATCTATCATGGTTTATGGTACTTTTAACTCCAAGGGGTTGACGTGGTAGTCATGGCCTAGGACTAAGGAGTTTGCTCCCTCTTAAGTTCTGAAGTTTGAAACTTCCTAGGCGCTATCAACTCTTTTGGGGACAGTTCATATGGGGCTTTGCTCCAGCTTTAATTACCTTAGTGGATGGTGGGATTGGAAATCCCAGGATAAGTCGAGGTGCACATAAGCTTGCTTGAACACCTCAACAAAAACAAATCCCATCTAGTCCCCATCATTGTGGGAATGAGTGGGGAGGATTGGACCTAACTTTTGGCAATATATGTACAAAGTGGTTGCTCTCAGAATACCACTGAAACAGTGACCTCCCTTTACCTCCAAGAATTGAGTATATTTGTCTAATTGAGTTATAAAAAGAAAAAGTCTGTGGTGCACGGATGTTTGTCTACACGTCTCATTTAATTCCACGTCCAAGGACTCAGGGACATGACGAAAGATTCATGTTTCGTAACCTACTGGCTCATACAGCATTTCATGTGTAATATGTGAGTATTTTTGCGTACTATATTGTAAACTTTAATAGAGACACAAGTTTGCTTTTGATGTCCGGTTACACATGCCAGGCACATATATGTCCTTACCGCGATGTGGAGTATCCAATGCAGGAGCTCCGCCTTTACGAGAGTCAATGTAACATCCGTCTATCATGGACCTTGATACTGCCTAAGACAATCAAAATGGAGAGTCACATACTTGGTCATTATCCTGAAATTATGTGCATGTAAATGCAAATACTTTTCATCCAAGCAAGAAATGTGGGTATTCTTTGTGTTGATTTTGCAAATATGCATTTAGGATGATTTTTGTTAAAATCTGCATTTGTAATGACTCCAAGAGTCGCACTTTTTGATGCCAGAGAAATGTCTTTTTTCTGTACGTTATTGGGAGTTCAAAATGTAGGTTTGACTCTGATAATTTTTTGTAAATTGGCTGATATTTCCTGTACATGTAAGTTAGCTATAGAAATGTTGGGTTCCAGTTATTGTAACTTGCATATTATTGCTGTCAAAATTTTCTAAAAGCCGAATGCTTTTGTGTTTTAGGATGATGCAGCTGATATAGCTGAAAGCATTTTTCAGTTTTTGTCCACATTGCCAAAGTCAGTTAGACAAAGCGATGAAGAGCCAATACCTGACCATATACAGAAGATGATCGACGAATCAAGAGGCAGTGACCATCACCATCCCCATCCCCACCCTCATCATGATGTTCTTGGTGGCCATGAACATGATCATGGTCATGGTCATGATCATGCTCACGCTGCTGGTTATATGGATGCATATGGACTTGGTCAGGGATGGGCAAGTTGAAGTCTTTCACGTATGGTTTCTCTTTTTTACCGCCGGTGATGATTTTTCTGTCTATCCCGGAAGTTTGTTAATTTGAACGAAACAAAGTTGTGTTTAAAGTATGTTGTGTATTAGGGTTTTGTTTGTAGTTGATATTTCAGGATCCAAATCATCTTCTGGTTTGCCAATCATTGAGGGTCGATCTTTCTCAACCTCTTTGTAGTTTTACTCTCTTCTTTGTATATATTCTGATGCTGTTGGGCCAAATTTAGCGCACATCATAGTAGGGGTTTAGCTTTGGATATTGGTTTTTTTTTGGGACCCCCGGAGCTTAGATTTGCGTAAAATGATTTGCTGCTTTGAGTTATTGAATTATGATATGTGAAGTCAGAAGCGTGATCGCGGTGAGAGCACCGTAGGTTCCACGGACATCCAACCTCTCCAGCAAGCCAACCAGAAGATGATTTGGATCTTGTAACTAACCCCATCTTTTTCTGCGACTATCCAACCTCTGGAGATCTTCTCCAGTAACACGTCTAGCCTTTTCTCAGTCCTCGTTCCCGGTGTCCTCTCCAGCAAGCCAACCATGTCGCAACAATCAGCCAACAGGTATCCCAGTCGTACAAGACTTCGGATCATCACAACGTTAGGAGCAGAAATGGAAAAACTTCATGCCGTTTCTTATTTTCAGAATCTCACCCCGCAATCTTCCGATCTCCTAATTTCTCGCTGGACACTGTATTCGCAAAAATCTCAAACAATTTTTGTGTGGAGGCAAACTATTACTCTCATATTTCAGTCACTTTGAATCCCCAAAAAATGTCAGAATCTTCGTTCCCAGTTGGTTGAACAGTCGGTGAGGAAGAACCTAATAGATTCAAGGTACTATATGTACTCATATTCTTTTTGTTTTACAATCTATCTATGTTCTTTTTATTATTATTATGGAGTGTCTATTTTAACAAGAGTTATCAAAATTACATATTTTATATTTTTTCTGTGAGTTAAAGAAATATACAAAAATATAATCTAAAGAATTACTAAGAAAAGCTAAACAAATGTTTTGAAATAAATATCCAAAGAAATACCCCAAAAAAAGTTAGAGACGATGTGGCCTACCGGTGTAAGTTAGTAATGTTTTAGCTAAATAATGGAGCATGATTATTTTGTTCTTAGTCAAATTTTTTTTTTTTGAATTTATTAGTTTTGTGAATTGTTGAGTCGTATCGACGAGAAAATTTTTAAAAGTAAAGAAATTTTTAACCAAACTATTTTTTTAAATAAAAACAAAAACAATCCAAAAAGCCTGTATTTAGTGATTTTTTTTTAGTATTGATTATAAATTTGTACTTTCAATTTCCTCTAGTTGAGACAAAAGGTCAACACAAAATTAACAAATGTAAAAAAAATTTAAATAAAAAAAGGGAGACTTAGCCAAAAATTCCTCATATTTACATTTTTTGAGCTCAATGACAAGTAGCTTTTGCAATCAAACATAAAGACAAATGTGCTCTATGAAAGTGCCTAAAATTCTAGGGTATTTTATGAAAGTGCTTAAAACCCTAGGGTACCTTATGAAAGTGTCTAAAATCATAGGATATCATATATATGAAAGTGCTTAAAATTCTAGAGTATCCTATGAAAGTGTCTAAATCATTAAAACCTTGTGAAAGTGCCTAAACATATTTTGGCCTTATGACTAAAAAATTCAAAAAATTGAAGGACCTCCATTGAAAATCATTTTGCTGGTGTCATTTCTCTAAACCTATAACTAATTTTTAAAAAAAGTAATAATTTGGTTCACTTATTTAGTCAAAATACCTCTAACTTAGGCTTCTTTTATTTCGATGTAAAATATTTTTTCAGAAAACAAATTTCAAAATTTTATTTTTCAGTATTTGGTTGACATAAAAAATATTTTTAGAAACTGAAAAAATAGTGTAGAGAGGAGGGGAGACTTAAACAGTGAAATTCAATTGAGAAGAGAGAGAATAACGGAATTAGACGTGGGTTATGACTAACGATTGAGAAAATTGTGCAATAAGAATTGTAATAGAAGGTAGCAGGTTTATTTTAGGAAATAACTTACGAAGGTTCTAAGGGTACGTCATTTTCATTCGATTAATAAAAAATATTTTACATGTTCAATATTTTTCTCATTTCTGTACATTCCGATACCATAAAATAGGTAAAACATTTTATCGAAAAATATTTTATGCCAAAATTCGTTGTTCTCATCTTCTTATCATCCATAAGTCAACTCACGTTGGATTTTGTCAGCAATGACACGTATATACCCATCGATCACGGATCCAATCACATTCCTCTCACATATAATTTTGCTATACGATGAGTCCACGTGTACTTAACATTTTTGTGCATATGTAAAAGAAGTAGGGAAAATTTCATTTAGGCACCCGACCTTTCACACAAATCACACATAAACACCTGACCTTTCTTAAATTTCATATAAACACCTGAGCTTTCTAAAAACTCATCAATTTAACACCTGACCTTTCTTAAATTTCATATAAACACCTGAGCTTTCTAAAAACTCATCAATTCAACACCTGACATCACCCCTTCGTCTAAAACCAAACGGAAAAAAAGTTAAGTGCTCAAATTTTTTATTTATTTGAACCTGTGCGAAAATCTTATTTTTTTGATCATTTTATCCTAAAGAATCATAATTAATTTTTGACTCTAAAGTTCTCGTTAGTCAGCCCTAAGAAAGTCGTAGAATTAAATATCTCTTAGGACTAATTAACGAGAGTCTTAGAATCAAAAATTAATTATTACTTTTTAGGATAAAATAATTAGAGAAATAAGATCTTCATACCGGTTTAAATGGATTGAAAATTAGAGCACTTAATTTTTTAACCTTATTTTTTAATATATAAACGATCTATACATAGTTGAAAAATTAATTGTTCCAATTTTTAATTCGTTTGAACCGATGTGAATATCTTATTTCTCTGATCATTTTATTCTAAAGGGTAATAATTAATTTTTAACTCTAAGGCTTTTGTTAGTTAGCCCTAAGAGATATTTGATTCTACGACTTTCTTATGGCTAACTAACGAGAACTTTAGAGTCAAAAATTAATAATGATTAGAAAAATAAGATCTTAGCACTGGTTCAAACAAATGAAAAATTGGAGTACTTAACTTTTTTTCCGTTTTGTTTTAGACGGAGGACAGATGTTGAATTGATGAGTTTTTAGAAAGCTCAGGTGTTTATATGAAATTTAAGAAAGGTCAGGTGTTGAATTAATGAGTTTTTAGAAAGCTCAGGTGTCTATATGAAATTTAAGAAAGGTCAGGTGTTGAATTGATGAGTTTTTAGAAAGCTCAGGTGTTTATATGAAATTTAAGAAAGGTCAGGTGTTTATGTGTGATTTGTGTGAAAGGTCAGGGGCCTACGTGAAATTTTCCCAATATGATTGTAGTGTGACAAATTGACGTCTGATTGGCATTATCATTATTGCTACACTAAAATGGAATGTTGTGGCAACAAAGACGAGTAAACGACCACATCATCCAACCGCCCCCCGCCCCCGCCTCCCTGAATCTCGAAACACCCCCACCCAAACACGGCAGCGACGTCGCCGTCCTATCTCCGATGGATTACGATTTCGAAGCCCTAGCATGCAAGGACATCCTCCGGACCATATTCGAGGCCCTCCCTCTGGCCGACCTAGCCCGGGCCGCCTGCGTGTGCCGGCTGTGGTTCTTGTTGGCTTCCGATCGCGAGCTGCAGACGAGGGCCTTCAGATCGCCGTGGAAGCTGAAGGAGGTGGTCGGAAACCCCAGCTCCGCTGCATTCTGGAGAGACAATGGTCTCGGCCGGTTCGCGATTTCGCACCAGTTGGTTCGCGGGGACTCTGTGGCCAGCCTCGCCGTCAAATACTCCGTTCAGGTATACTTACTCTCTCTCCCTTGACAAATTGTTGTCTTGATTCGTTGTAAATTGGAAAGGTGAGGAAATTAACCCCAAGGATGGCCTGGTGGTCAAGATGTGGTACTTGTTTGTTTGCTCGCTCATAAGGTTTCATGATCTAATCAAATCCCTTGGGTCCGTTCATACGAAGTTTTTCTCTGGCTTTAATTTGGGCCCGCTTGTTGACGTTGGGATTAGTCGGGTGTGCAGAAACTGGCCCGGACACCTTAGCGTTGTAAAAAAGGAACTTTCTTGATATTTGGATTGCAGAATTCCTTAGAAAGAAAGAAAATTCAGTTCCAAGAAATCGTATCTTCTACAAAACGTGTACTTAGGCACTGTTCTTATTGTTTTGGTATTATTTTTGTTATTTTTGTTATTTTTGAATTGTTCTTAGATTCACGTTAACCTTTTTGGATTGACCATTTGTTTCGACGAAAGGAGTTTGAAAAGTAAATTAGTGAACGGAGTGGCTTTTGAAAGAGGTTAAAACTAAGTTTTAGCTTTTGGACTGCTCTTATCCAACTTGAAGCAGTTAAGTTAGCATGGCAATTAAGTTGAGTATGGAAAGGACAAATATTTGTTCTCAAACTCAACTAAAGAAACCTCCTATGTTCCAATTGCTTTGGTTGTTAATCCATTTCCTTCAATGGTATTAAGAGCAAATTCTATTATCAAATGTGAGGGAATTACTCCATTCTCACCTTCTCAACCCCTATTGTGTCAATGCTTCGGTTGTCAATCCATTTCCGTTTTCGATGTCTAAAATTAACTATACATGTTGTGGCATCAACCGATTTAGCCTAAAACCCTTAGTATCTCAATCTTATCTCCAAAATTCAACTTTGAGGTTTACTCCACATCATCAATCAACTGTTGAAGCTGTTTTTGTAGAAGTAGCATACAGGATTCAAGTGAGTTTGCTGTACCTATTATATCATCAAGGAACAATTTGAAGCTATTTATGTACTAGTAACAAATACCAAGAGATACACTGTTTAAGTAAGAGCAATCTATAATGGGCTGTGTTGTAAAAATCCTATGATACGCGATACATACCTTACGGCTCGGTGCGTTTAGAGGTAAATCAACACGTATCTCTGAACGTGTCTTATAAACAAATCTTACAGTAACACATACAATAATATACATATCGAACTGTATGGTTTGTTAAGAGCTAAACCTGTTACTTATCTTGTTACCTATCTTATGTAGTTATGTTTAAGTAAATATTCTTGCACGAATATGTGATCTTTTTCTTTGCAGAAATGTTACACAGTTGAAGTGCGAAATTTGCATCATGAAAGTTTTTATTCAATCGGTGCCATTAATTTTGTGAGCTCTTCGTTCTAAGTTTTTATTGATGTGCAATAAAATTTACTATTCTGTATTGGGCATAACTTGTATTTACGCTTGTTAACGCCTCTTGTGATACTTGATATGTAACCCAACATGATACATATAGTTAAGAAAATGATACTCGATAGTCGATACTTACCCTGTTTTCACAACCTTTGATATTACTTGCTGTTCCTTATGTTGTCTTAAGCCTATATGCTTCACTCATACAGTCATTGCCCCTATTTTGGTTTATTTTTCTTATTTAGTATCTAAGTCCAAAACAGTAGTTAATGCTGTCACAACTGACCCACAAGTGTGTTGCTTTATGGATGAGTAAACCTATGAGGATAGGATCTGTGTAACTGTGCTTTCTCCATAACACTGGTTATTGGTAGAGAGTTAACAAGACACTTTTCCTCCAATGGTCTTGACACTAATTGAATCTAGAGAAGGAGCACAGTGATGTTGGAAATCACAAAGAAAGAATTATTCTTATTCATTGTAATTTCAACTTTGTTCTATGTTACTACTTGTAAAATGTGTAGCAGCGACCCTTCAAGCGTGCCTTGCACCTTACATAAGGCTCACAGCCTCACGCATTGGGCTCATTAAGTCTAAAGTTTCGGAAACCTCAGAACTACTAGCTCTCATGTGGAGCCAGTATTCAGTTGTCGTCCATGTGATTTATGAACCATGGAACCCCATGCCTCTATTTCCTCTGGAAACCTATCATCTTTATTGGTATAGCAAGTCGTCCCATTTTTTCCCCTCTTCTTGTGAGCACAAGTCCCCGTGCATTTGTGTAGGCCTTCTCAAAATATTATACCTCCTTCCCCTTTGACCTCTTAAGAAATTCTCTCTTTTGTAGCTGCTATGAGCACCTTGTTTGAAGTCTGTAACCCTTAGTAAAAAAAAAAAAAGCATTTATGAACCTGAAAGGACCAAACATTGTTGCAGCCCCAGAGCTGTTGTGTGAGATATACATTATATATTGTCTGAGAAATATCTGCCCTGGTTACTCAGTGGGCCGAATGTTGAGTTAAGCTACTTCTATTGGTATCTAGTTGCCTTTTCACTTTTGTTTCTTGAAATCATGTTATCTTTGAATTGTGCGAGGTTTTTTTTTTTTTTTTCGAACCCTAAAATTAAATGACTTCTTTCCTTGGTTATTAATTTGGCGGCAGGCATGGCATTTAAAGTTACTGTTTCCTTTATCTGTAGGTTATGGACATAAAACGCTTGAACAATATGATGAGCGATCACGGCATATACTCAAGGGAAAGGTTGCTAATCCCTGTGAGTAACCCAGACCTTCTGATTGGGGGCACCTGCTACATTGAGCTGGATGCCTATGCTAAGAGGGAAGTGGCGGTTATCTATCTCGAGGGTGGCCCTGAACCGAAGGTCAACTGTCCCAATAGGGCATCCTCTGATCAAGGCAAGAGAAGGATCATTGACTCACTGAAGAGGAGCATGCAGGTTGATGATGGAACTGCTCAATATTACTTATCAATTTCAGATGGCGACCCCCGTGCTGCACTTATGGAATTCTCGGAGGATCTGAGGTGGGAGAGGCAGGCTGGATTGGCCTAGAATGGGAGTACAATCAAACAGTAAGGCTCTGTTTGCTTGACCAAAGTATTGGTGAAGTTATATTCTCGCATTGGATATGTAGTCTATTTGTATATATTTTGATCTTGTAATGCATGCCATGTGGGATATCATGTCTGAAGTGTATATAATCCTTTGCAAATTTCCAATCCAATGATAGGAATATGTGGTCCCTTTAGATTTATGGTCCAATCAGATGTTTTAACTGGACAAATGAGGCCTTACTGGAGAAGCTTGGACTTGTTTGATATTTCTGAAACACGGTGAAGGAAGCTGGGGGAATACTATTAATGTACCGGAACTCTCTTGTGCATCTCCATTCTGTAGTGTATAACTTCCCCGGGGAAGAATTATAGTATATCATTTGGTTGTATGCTACCCATTAAGCTGGATTAAGTTCAAAATTCTGGCACTCCTTCTGTTCTGTTGTAAAACCTGAGATGCAACTTTTTAATCAGTTAAATTTCGAGAGACTGATCTTTGTCAAGAACTGCTTTGTGGAATTATCAGTTGGTGTGTTGGATTGAACTCCTGTGGTTAATAGTAACTTTCAATCCACTCTGTTGTGTTCGCACCGGAAACTCTTCTAGGTGAAATTCAAATCCGTTCGCTTCGGATATTAATCGGTCTTGGTTTGACATGGTTTACGCGTTACTGGTTCCTGCCGCATTTATTTATTCTGTTGGTTACGAAGAAAACCCCAAGGCAAGGGCGCTTTGGACCCGCCTCGCTGCAATGTAAATCAGAATGCTTGCAACTAGGCATGAGCAATCAACTAGGCATGAGCAATCAAGTCGTTGCGCTTAGGGACAGAGAACAAAATCCCCGATTTATTGTTGATTGCATTTGACGAAATGGCTGAGCTAGTTGGATGGGTCGACTACCTCAGTCTCTATTTAATAATAGGAGGGTAATTTAAGATCGCTCAAAATTCCAACCCCATGCCTTGCATGACCCAGTTTCCCAATTTGTGATGATTTACAATGGGAAATATACATGTTTATATGAGTAGAGGGATGGCACTGTTTTGGATCAAAGATCAATAACAGTGATGGCTTTGAGTGATCTTTGAAAGACAGAATAGACCAAGATGGGCTAGGCCCAAACGATTGCTAATCATCATCATTATCAATAGTATTGCCCCAATAAAACCATCTTCAATCGTTACCTATTTTTAGTCCCAAATTAAAAATTTGAGAAAAAAATATCAAAAATCCATCTCCAATGCTTATCTACATTTTCCATTTTCTCTGTTTCTTCCCAATTGTAACATATTTTTAGAAAAATCAAGATACAAAATCCTACTGTATGACCATACTATTTTACGAAGCAAAAGCCGTACAAAAAACAAGGAATATAATGAAGAAGATTAATCACCCATTGATGCTAGCACAATTAATATACTTAAACACCAGTACCAAATACAACATTTGGCTACAAAAGAACACAAGAGAGAGACTAGTTTTGCCTACAAAACAGAGAGGAAGAAAGGTTTATTACCCGAATTTGTTGTATTTTTCATTCTTCGGGAAGTGAGCGAGCTGTTTATTGATGAAATATATTATGATCTACCTCCAACGGCAACAATGGATTCTAATTTCAAGCGCAATGGACAGCGGATGAGCGTCGAGATACATGCGATCAATCGTTGTAGGTTCCATAAAATGAAGGAGAGATGATCAGATTCGTGAGATGGATCATTGTCGATTCGTAACAAAAGTAGGAGAGATGATATTTAGGTCATGGGAGATTGATTTATGATTTTGTAACATGAGAATAGGTAAGATTTATAGTTGTGAATGAAGCAAGGATAAGAGAGAGAGAGAGAGAGACGCTTCATTAGAATATTTTGCATTTCTCAATACATTTCTTTTCTTGTTTCATTTCTTACTTTTATGATAGTGAAATTTTCTGTGCCGATAAAAAAAAAATTTGGTAGGAAAACATAAGGGTACAAAGTGCACCAAGTTAAAATACGACATGAAGGTATACTTATTAAAACATTCTTCCATATCCATTCACATAGCAATCCAAGACAATCCAAGATAGTACAATGAGTCCAGTTCAAATGCAATGCAACCAACATATATAAATAAGACCTCGTCACATGCAAAACATTAGAATTTAGTCAATATCCATGAAGAATTTAAGACGCACGTTTGATTCTCGTCATCTTTCTTGCAAAAACCATCAACCGACACCGTTCGATGTTTCTCGTCATCCTTGTTGCAAAAACCTTCAACCGACACCGTTCGATGTCTGGCATTCTTCGCCAAAAAAGCCTTTCCCTCGTCATTTTTGACTAAATAATCAAACGGCCTCAGCAACGTCAATTCACCGAAGTCCCTCATTTTCATGACTTCTTTGTACAATATGATAGGAGGAGGAGATTTTTCACAAACAATAGTTCTCCACGTTTTTCTTCTCCCAATTATCTACTTGCCCTTAGATACTTATCTGACTCAATTCTAATCAAGTTGACTTTTCAACACAATAATGTGACATTAAGTCGATTGCCGTTAATTTCTTTAAGGCCATCTTTGAGCAATTGCCCCAAGTTGTACGGATAACTTGGAGAAATTGTGAACATCTTGGTCGGGAATTCCTTCGGATGAAACTCCAGTACTCTAGGGGCCGGTTGGTTTCTCAACTTTCTCTTATAATACGTCTTCTGGAGTAGTGGAATGTTTAATCGAGTCTGATTCAGGAATCTTCTCCTCAACTTTGACAGCAACAGAAGCCTTAATTTGCAGAAGCCAAACAAACAGCGAAACAAAAAACAACGAAATAGCTAGGAAGATTATGAATAGAACGCATTGCTAATTAAACATGCATGGGCCTAATCTAAAGAAACCAAAGGGCTTGCACTACTCTTGCTAAAAATTTCTTGAAGCAGAGAAACCTCCAAAACTTTGGACAACTGGGATCCTCGACTTGAAGAATATAAACATCCTCGACTCAAACTACAGAGAACGGCTTTTTGAAGCATATAAAGAAAAAAAGCAATGATATATGCACAATTTTAAAACACATTTCCGGACACAACTTTGTTCGGAAGTACTGTTGGATACACTTGGATCCACATGTATCTAAGTATCCAATGGTTCTGAACACAGTTTTATTCATAGTTGTATTTTGCAGTTGTACGTGTTCCTAGACTTTTTGATAAAAAAAAAAAACACACCAATGATACGTGCACAACTTTAGAACACAATTCCTGTTGAAAAATCCGGACACAACTGCATGTTCTTAGACTTTTTGAAACATATTATCAGATAAATCAAAATACAAAATCCCAATACTATTTGGGAGCTGATAATGCCAAAACCAAAATTGTTCCCGCCAAAACATTAATTGCACCTTTTATTGAATGACTTAATTGCCCTCCTTTAGTACCCTCAACTAATTTTTGTCATAATTCGTTTTTTACAAATCTGCTCATTGAAATCCCTTGAACTTAATGGGTTCTCCTCTTTTAAAACACATCGGAGCTTCAACGTTTTGCTCGAGAGCTCGGCTTGGCATTCCAAATTTCTACTGTTCTATTTTTTAATCACTAAAAAATAAGAACACTTGTGTCTTTAATGAGTTGGGAGATCCTTCATCTTCTGGGTAACTGGGTTACTGAGTTGCTCTCAAGAAACTCACTCTGTAAGAAATGCTTGTTCTTTATATGAGTTTCCCTCAATTTTATTGCTCTGCCAGGATGGAGAGTTTTTTCTAAATATTTTATTTATAACTTTTCTTATCTCATATGAAAATTTAAAATCTTTTTTCTAAAGTTCTCATAATATAGATTTGATGAGCAAGAGTCATAATTATTTCAGAATTTTGTTTAGTTATCATTGTAACCCCGACCTTTATACATAATTGTTATGCAAGTAACCGATAATAGACTAACGAAAAGATAAGGAATAGCAAGGAATGAAAGCAAAGTCACGAGTTACAATACATAGAAGTAGGATTTACCTTCAAATTCCTGACAGCATCAATGGCGTGCTGGTACAACATAAAGAAGTTGGATTAAGCCATCCATTTCCTGACTGCATCAATGGCGTGCTGGTACAACATAAAGAAGTTGGATTAAGCCATCCATTTCTTGATGGCATCAATAGTCGTAACGAACACAAATGACAACCAGCGAACAAGCATAATATAGGAAAAAGACGACCACAGCAACTGCGAGCACAACCAAGTGTCAGATAGAATGCAGATAGAACAACAATCATTAGACAAGTTAGTACTTTCTGTGCTTTCAAGCTAGCGGAATTCTAAAGAACTTGGGGATGGAGCCAAACCAGTCTCCTTCATTTCCTTGAGCTTGCAGGCATAAAATGGTGTTACATAGTAACTTTTTTCATCCAGAAGAGAGGTCACAACCTCATGCATCCCATAATCTGCATGGGTTGAGGGAAGAGACCCGTTTTTGTCATTGCTATAATTTGCATGGCATGCACAGCCCTTTTCAGCCAATGTAGTGAATGCAAGTATAGGACATATGAATTGGGCAATATGTCACGACCCGCTATCCTTAGACCCCTTATAAGGGAATCATGGCCCGTGACCGGCTAACAAGGCCTTCTTACATAACCAAATGGGCTCAGAAAAAGTGCTCTAGACACAATAACTAAACATTTGCGGAAGCGATTAAGAAACCTTCACTAATTTATGGGGTCTATTGATAAAAGTAACCATAAACAAGTTTAAGCAAAATGAGCACAACCCATTTGGTCTAGAGCATCCACACATTGATAACTTTCATGATATCATAATTACATTAGCATGAACATCCATAGCTTTCCCTAAATTACATAACTTACGTACATCACTTTGCAAAAATTATATATATCCTTGGTCAAAGGGAAACAAGTATAAAACATGTCCAAAAATACAAGTCTTCTTTCTACTTCCATTCTATATGCAAAATGATTCCATAAAGCCCAAACTTGCACAAAACATTGCACCTATAAGCTATTGTACTTCATCACCTGAAATTGGTAATTAAACCGTCAGCTGAAAGCTCAGTGAGTAAAGCTCATACTCTAATTTGGGTTTTGAATATTTAATACATATATAGCACACTAGTTACGAACATTTAAAAGAAATACAAAAGATATCTTACATGAAAGCAAAAAATACTCGAACACATTTACATAGTCAATACCGCCAAGCTTATCACACATACATACTTGGCACATATCAGGATCCTGGCAGATTATTGGTACCCATCGGCAAAGGCACATACCTGGATATTATGGAACCCTCTAGAAAGGCACATATTGGATTATAGAACCCTCCAAAAGGGCATGTAATGCTGGCTATTATGGAACCCACCAGCGGGCACATACGGTAAAGCAAGGGCAAGACATACATACTTCGTAAAACAAAACTTGTAACATACATACTTCGAACATCTTAGGAAATACATTAAGGAACATTTTCATTATAACATAGCACTCAAAACACTTAGACATATCACTTCATAACTTAGAAAATCAAGTCACACTTCATAGAAAAGAAAAGTTTATAAAATTTCCCAATTCAAAGTATGAGGTTACTCACTTCCTTTGCACTTCAAGTAAACATCAACTTATATCTCTTATATCTTTCTCTTGTTCACCAAATCCTACATATGTATATGAACATACATCATTTACACAAAGAACTCATTAAACGATGCACATGGATGATTCCCTAAAAAAAAATGACAAGTTAACCATGACCTGCTCCAATAATTCTTGAGGATAAACCACAATGAACTAGGTCTGGAAAATTTTAACGCATAAAGACGACTTATATGCACATGGTATCAAATTTTCTTGAGAATTTACGTGGCCAAGAACTTCCCTTACAAATTAGAAGAACAAGGAACGAAACTGCAGAATTTAGCACAGTCCAAAACAGAACACAGCTTGGTAAACGAATTGTTTAAAATTAGTCTCTTTGATTTCTACTCTAATTTTTGGAGACAATACACTAGACACATATGGGTACCTCACATAAAAATTTCAGAAAATAACGTGATGAGAAACTAGGTCAAACATTTCAATAACTGAAGGCCAAAACAGAGATTCAGCAATAGCAGTAAAACAGAGTGCAGTCTAGTGCGAGATTTTTCTAGACTTCGTTTTAAGGAATATTAATCCCAAATTTTTACAAAACATTGAAGACTCATTGTGGAACAGCCCATAAAAATTTCGTAATTTTTGAAGATGATTTACTAGGTCTAAAAATTCGTGACTTAGGGTACAAATTCCAGTAAATTTCTGGACAGATTTCTCTTCAAACTCATAACAAGAAAACTTACCTCTTTTAGGTTTAAACCATAGATTGAGAGAGCTTCAAACACTTGGGTGAGAGATGGATTTGAGATTGAATCTTGCTCCAAGAACTTGATTGAACCCTAGAACCAAAACCCTAGAAGTAGAAGATGGGGGGAACTTCTTGATTTTTTTCTTGAGAGGAGTGAGAGAGGAAGAGGACGTTGGAAGAATGAGGGGGTGGGAGCTGATATTTTTTTCTGGGCACTGCTATTCGCAGCCCTCTATTTACTCCCATAGCCCGTTAAAAATTTTCAATTATACTCGACAGTTAGTTACCGAAATTGAGATATATTTTCAGCATCCAATTACCGAAATATAATATTTTTTTCAACAAATGTTTACCGAAAATGCATGTTCGGCAGTTATTTACCGAAAGTTGAACATATTTTCGACATGTAGTTACCGAAATATAATTTTGTTTTCAACAGCAATTTACCGAAATGTTATTTATGATTTTCAGCAACCATTTACCGAAATGTAGTGGGCTACGGGAGAAAATAAAGGGCTGCGAATAGCGGCGCCCATTTTTTTTCCTTCTCTACGTCTGGATTTTTCTAGAAAAAGGGCGGTTTAATTATCGAATGAACCCCCACATAACATTCTCTTCAAAGAAGGACCCAATAATATTTTCACATTGACCCATAACCTTGATTTATGAATCTCTATATTTTGTCTTAGGAAATTGACTCATAACACATAAATCATATACATGGCATGTAATTTAAACATAATTCGTTTGTGTCTCATAGCACATAAATGACACGTAAGCACTTAAAACCACATAATTTAATAGCTATGATTAATTTATACTTAAACAAGCATGATTAGCATAATTAAACACCTTGGGTGTCACACAATAAGCCATAAGAAAACTGGGATAGTGATTTTAGCTATGTCTCTTGCAAAAAGGTTGAACAAAGTGGGGATAGAGAATTTTGCAGTTGTGATTACTCCAAAGATTTTCCATCATTATGATGAGAATTTTCAGGCAAGTTTCTCAATCAGCCAATTAGGGACAGAGGGAAAGGGGTGCACGTGCCCCCACTCGAAACTAATATAATTTTGTTATATTTTCATATATTTAGCATAATTATGAAATTAAGTGTACTACTATGCATACACATTTGCATATATCTCGAAAATATACATATATAATTAATTTTATGTTTCAATTTTGTCATATGGGGCATTTATACTTGTTGGTTTCTGAACTATTTGTCTATTTAGATTGAAATACTTGTTGGTTTCTGAACTATTTGTCTATTTAGATTGATTCTTTCTTAATTGTATGTATTTTTAACCGTCTAATAGCAATATTTTAAAATAATATCATTAATAAAACTATATCGACCATTCTAAAACTTGTTAATGTCATGTAAAACATACTCTCAAATTTTGTACTCATTTTTACATAATTTAAACGAAAGTATGTGTTATATATTTCTGTAGTTTGTAATGCATGCCTTAATTGTATATGATGTTATTATGGTTAAATAGAAAAATAAATTTTTACCACTATGATTAACAAGTGTCCACACTAAACAACATTCCTGAATCCGTCCTTGCAACCAGAGCTTTAGTGTACTGAGGAAGCATAGTTGAATTTGTACCGGTTCAAAGGCTGCGCTAGCTAGCTGCTTCATTTCTTGGTGCGATGCTAGAGGTTGTGATATGTAAAGCATGATGGAAAGAAAAAACCATATGGTCTTTTCGTCGCCGGATACTTCTTTCTCCATTGTCTGAACATTTCCCCCCTCCTTCATGAAGACGATGTATACAATTCTATCATCCTCTCTAAAATTTGCTACCAGTATCAAGATGCCAAACGAGTTCCAATTGTCCTCTCGGGTACAAATTGTCCTGAAGCAGAGAAACCTCCAATCATTGTCCCAATAGGTATTAACTCGACTTGAACTACAGAGAATGACTTTTCAAAGCATATAAAGGAAAACAACAATACACAACTTTAAAATAAAATTTTCCACAACTTTGTTCGGAACCGTTAGATGCACTTGGACCCACATGCATCTAAGAAACCTCCAATCTTTGTCCAACAACAATATACATATGATATATGCACAACTTTAAACACATTTCCAGACACAACTTTGTCTGGAACCGTTGGATGTTATTGTATCCTATTTTTTGAAAAGTGAAATCAATTTTATTAATAATGAAGTAAACAGTACAAGACAAGGGAAGGGATAAAAGACATCACGACGGGCGAATGACATCGTCCTAACTATGTTGACAGCCCATATGCTCGACAATCATATGCCAACCCCAAAACCCCATGCATCTAAGTATCTAAGAATATTAACAGCTTTCCCAATAGGTATTAAGACCTCAACTCGAATTACAGAGAATGGCTTTCCAAAGCATATAAAGAAAAACGTCAATGATATGTATGCACAACTTTAAAACACATTTCTGGACAGAATTTTGTTTGGAACTGTCGCGACCCTGACCCGCCCCTTGAGGTCTTAATCATGACAAATGCCAGAGAAATTAAAATTATTAAAATAAATACGGGTCTCTACAGGAACCGTTGGATGCAGTTGGACGCACATGCATTTAAGTATCCGACGGTTTCGAACACATTTGTGTCTGAAGAGATGTTTTAGAGTTGTGTTTTTGAACTTTTTGAAAGAAAAACAGCCATGATGCGTGCATGATTTTAGAACATAATTCCCGTTGGATGCATCATCATGTTTCAGGATGATGAAAAATTCCGGATGCAACTAATCCTAGACTTTTTGAAAGAAAAACCACTGTTAAATCAGGACAACGAGCTAACATGTTTGCATCATCATTAAAGGCTCATACCCCAAAATTTTAATCTACATTCCACTCTCTCCGTTTTTTCCCAATTGAAACATATTATCAGAAAAATCAAAAAACAATATCCTACTGTACGACAATACTATTTACGGAGCAAAACCAATACAAAGAACAAGGAATATGATGATGAAGATTAATCACCCATTGATGCTAGAAGCACAAAATAGTTAAACACCAGTACCAAATACTAGATTTGGCTATAGAACAGAAAAGGGAGACTAGTTTCGCCTACGAAACAAAGAGGAAGAAAGGTTTACTTGAATTCGTCGTATTTTTTGTTCTTCAAGAAGCGAGTGAGTAGATTATTGATGAAATATGTCATGATCTAGCTCCAACAACAATTTATTCTAATTTCAAGTACAATGAACGTAGGAGGAGAGTCAAGATTGATGTAATCAATCGTTGTAGCTTTGTAATAACACGAGATTGAATAGGTACTATTTATAGTTGTGAATGAGAGAGAGAGAGAGAGAGAGAGAGAGAGAGAGAGAGAGAGAGAGAGAGATATTTTCAGTTTGTTTGATAGGGTACCATGTAGTATAGTGCCCAATTCGAGTCGTTTGTATCGAAAATCATGGGTTCAAATTTCTCCTTGGCTCGTACAGGTCCCTATTTTGGGGTGATACCGTTATCACGCCAGGGTGACATGTCAATTTAGGCCCTATTCCATGGAAAAGAATTTTTCCTGTGGGAATTGGTTTCCCTCAGTGCCCTAATAAATAGGGACTGGATCGATCACCTCTAGCACTATCTTCATTTGGAGACATTTTCAAACTCGATTTTGTAGATCACGTCAGGGTCTCAAAGTATTGATCTCAATGGTGTTGATACATGTACAAACACCACTTGAACGTTTGGTTGAACATTTTTTGGTTTGTAAAAAAAGTGTGTATTATATATAGGCTCTCCTATATAGTATATATAGTGCTTTCTCAATGACCGAATTTATTGAATGTGAACTCTAACCCTTACGTAAAATTTTATTTTTTTTATACCTTTGGAATTTTTGTGAACTCTAATATTTGTATTTGCTAAATTTAATCACATGCAAATTTGACAGTGATATGCTTGTTTTTACGTAAAAATTTAAAACCCATATTTTAGCACTGATAATGCATTGTCCACAACTTTAGCAATGTTGTGAACCTGATCAACAAAGCCAATCCAAACTTACACCCCCAAAGCGTGATGATAAATGAAGCCCATCATCTCATGGATCGGACCAACACCACGATTGGCCATACCTACCGAACAGCCAACCAGTGCATCGATTATCTTGCTCAATGGGGTGCTGAACAAGATGTCAACCTTGTATTCCTTATGGAAATGTCCATTGCTATGAGAGAGTTTGTGCTTAGAGATAGCCTGAAAATCAGGCAAATTTTTGACTAAGCTTAGTAGTTATTTTACTTCCTTGCACGCTATGTTTATTATATTGATACTCTTGATGTGGTACTTTGTTTCGTAAGTTTTTATGAATTTCCATTTGACCGAAAAAAAAAAAAAACTTTAGCAATGGATTGATAACAGATTTTGCAATAGATTGGCAACAGATTTAGCAAATAGATTAATAAAAGCTTTAGCAATAGATTGATGACAGATTTTAGCAATAGATTGACACTAGCTAGATTGTAATAACGGCTAGGTTGTAAATTTAAATTTGAACACGATGTTGAAGCTTCTGTTTTGGCAGTTGGATAAAAAAATATGTTGCAGTGAATGACTCTGGCTACCATAAACTCATCAGCCACTGGTATACATTTTATATTCTTTGTTTCATGTTTCATGTTTTTATTAGTCGGAAAATACAAAATAATTTTTAGGTCAATTGTTTCTGAAAACTTTCTTCCAGCAAATTTCTAAAAAACAATTTTTGCAGGAAAAGGAAATGTTACTTTTTCGGCCGTTTCCATGTCGTTGTTTTCTCAAAGACAAAAAAAGCGAAAAATCGCGAACTCATAATGAGAAGAAAGAAAATAGGAAATAATTTGTTAGATTGAGCCAATTGTCAGATCATTCCACGTATTATAAACTACAAGAAATCAGGTAATAGGTGATGAAAATGGTGACGAAATTGATTTTCGTCACAAATAGTACACATCAGCGATGAAAAACTAATTTCGTTAACAAAATTGGCGACGGAATACTAATTTGGTCTCTTTTGGTAACCAAATTGGTGTTGAAATTATTTTTCATCGCCTTTTGTAACAAATTGGCGTCGCCAATTTGGTTACCAAAGAAAAAGTAATTTCGTCACAATTTGGTTACCAAAAGGCGATGAAAATTTCATCGACAATTTTGTTACACGAAATTAATTTTTTCGCCAATGTGTACTATTTGTGATAGAATTAACCTACCATGTTATTCATGAATACATATAATTTATGCCGCAAAATTTATTGAAAGGTTACACATAAAAATTAATATAAGTTAAGAGACACAGTAATCCCCATAGACCTATACCGAACGAAATAAATAGAAAAGAATAAAAGAAACCTAGTACTCAGCTTTTAATGGGTAAATTTCTTCTCATTTTTCGAAACCCAAGTCTGAATATAAATGAATTTTTGATTATTTAGTCAAAAACAATTTATTGTAAGTTAATTTTTTTGTTTATTGTGTGTATTTTTTTCCTAACATGTATTAGAACCAATACTAATTTTGTACCAGCAAGATAATGAGGTTTAATAAATAAATTTTATGTTTTAAAGTTAATTAAAAACATAACAAATGAAAGAATAATAGATCTCCTCTTAGTTATCAAATTTGATAGTAATGAAATCAAAAAATACTATATATATATTCCCAATATATTTTGAAAAGTATGCCCAGTGCAGTTGGTCAAATACATGCACGCATGGGTATGGTTAGTTGAAAGACTCAGGTTCGAAACCCAGGAGAAGCAAAAAGTTGATATTTTTCATCACCAATGGTCAACTTTTTTCGTCGCCAAAAGGAATAATCGGCGACGAATTTATTTTTTTCGTTGCTGAGCTCTCTTGCGACCAACCTTTGCCGATGAATTTGGGCGATGAGTTTTTTCGTAGCCAATTTATTTGGCAACGAAATCTAACCCTTTGACGACGAAAATTTGCCAACACCAATTATATGTTTTCTTGTAGTATATATTATGGGGCAAACAGGTCTGCATCGATCTTTACTATCTAAGTATGTATGCCGTTTCATCATTGATTGTGAAATTTGAGAAAATGAGCTTATTGATCGCCTATAACCTTTCCATTTAGCACTAAATTGAATAACCTACAACTATGTGTAGCTTAAATCATCTTATGAATATCTATAGCATGTCATATATTTAACTTTTTTGGTATGGTCATCACAGATCCAGAAACGAGTGCAGGCTGCCTATGTTTATGAGCCTAAACAATTAGGTGTCAAGAGACGAGCGATTTGGACACTGAGTCAGATTTCTCAACTTTCTCTTGTAATACATTTATTCAAGAAATACATATATTCAGAAATTGTTCAATTTGTAAATACAATCTCACTAATACCATCACTCAAACAAATCTCTATCTAAGATTCCGCAAACTCTCAAAGGCTCTTCAGTAGTATTCGACTTGATTAAACCAATTCACGAGCAATCCGCTTTCTTTCGTCGGTCAGTGATTTGTACTCCATAGATTTTCTATCATGATGATGAAGATTCCACAAACTCTCGAAGTCTCTTTAGTCGTATTCAACTCGATCGAACCAATTCATGAGCAATTCATTTTCTCTAGTCAGTTGGTGATTACTCCAAAAACATCAACAGACACCGTTCGATTTTTCTCGTCATCCTTCTTGCGAAAACCTTCAACCAACACCATTCGATATCTGGCATTCTTCGCCAAAAACGCCTTTCCCTCGTTGTCATTTTTGACTAAATAATCAAATGCCCTCAGCAATGTCAATTCATCGAAGTCCCTCATTTTCATGACTTCTTTGTATAATAATGTGACATTAAGTCGATTGTTGTTAATTTCTTTAAGGCCAACTTTGAGCAATTGCCCCAAGTTGTACGGATAACTTGGAGAAATTATGAACATCTTGGTCGGGAATTCCTTCGGATGAAACTCCAATACTCTAGGGACCGGTTGGTTTCTCAACTCTCTCTTGTAATACCTCTTCTAGAGTAGTGGAATGTTTAATCGAGTAGGATTCAGCAATCTTCTCCACAACTTTGACAGCAAGAGAAGCCTTTGCAGAAGCCAAACAAACAACGAAACAAAAAACAATGAAATAGTTAGGAAGATTATATGAATAATTGGACAACATGTATGAATAAAACGCATTGCTAAACATGCATGGGCCTGATCCGAAGAAACCAAAGGGCTTGCACTACTCTTGCTAAAACTTTCTTGAAGCAGAGAGACCTCCAATCATTGTCCCAATAGGTATTAAGACCTCGACTTGAACTACAGAGAATTGCTTTCCGAAGCGTATAAAGAAAAACAACAATGATATATGCACAACTTTAAAACACATTTCTGGACACAAGTTTGTCTGGAACTGTTGGATGCACTTGGACCCACATGCATTTAAGTATCCAGCGGTTTTGAACACAGTTGTATCCGTAGTTGTGTTTTGGAGTTTTGTTCCTAGACTTTTTGAAAAAAAAAAACACACCAACGATACATGCACAACTTTAGAACACAATTCCCGTTGAATACATCATGATGTTTCAGGATGATTGAAAAATCCGGACACAACTACTCTTAGACTTTTTGAAACATATTATTAGAAAAATCAAAATACAAAATCCTACTGTACGCCAATACTACTCCTATTTGGGAGCTCAGAGCATCCGCATTGTAATAAACAAATGGATGTGAATAAGCAAATTTAACAATGCTTAAAAAACACTCCACATTGTAATAACCAAAGTTATAAGTCTTTTAGTAAATAACAAAATTCCACCAATTTCATAACCAAACTTAACAACTTTTATCAATAACCAAAACTCAATAATCAAACTCAACAATTAAACTCAAAAGCACCCCATATTGAAATCGTCTCATTGAGACGAATATTTTGGTGTGGGTGCGTGATTAAAACTCGTTTGCGATTGGACAAATATGCATTGTGTATTGTGGGGTTTTTTTGGTTAGAGATACGAAAATAACCAATATGGAGGTAGAGTTTGATAAGTTTGATTATGGACTAAATGGATAATCAAATACTGACATGACACATTTTGATTATTAATTTTGATTAGTATCATTGCGGATGCTCTCATAATGGCAAAACCCAAATTGTTCCCGCCAAAACATTAATTGCACCTTTTATTGAATGACTTAATTGCCCTCCTCTAGTATACCCACCATTACTTTTCGTCATAATTCGATTTTTACAAATCTGCTCCTAGAAATCCCTTGAACTTAATGGGTTCTCCTCTTTTAAAACACATCGGAGCTTCAACGTTTTGCTCGAGAGCTCGGCTTAGCATTCCAAAAATCTACTGTTCTAGTTTTTAATCACTCAAGATATTGTGTCTTTAACTATTGTATTCGATCTCTAACTGAGTATTTGGTTTCCAGATTGAAACAGAAAGCTAATACTCTCTTTTTTTTTTTTTGATCAGCGAAAGCTAATACTCTGATTCTCGGGACTGGATGGCGGAGGGAGAATAGGATGACACGCGCCCCCAATCAAATTTTTTTTTTAATTTAAGATTTTAAAATATATATTTTGTATTTTCTCTAGTTAATTGTATTTTCTCTAGTCAAATATCATTTCATTCTCAATTTCTTTACCACATATTTGAACATTGTCATTGTACTAGCGAAATGAGATGTCTAATATGAAAAATAGTTGCCACTTACTATTTGAAACTCTCTAATGCATAATGTCCAAAATTCAAAAATGCCTAAACCATGGGTTATATGTTTTATACTTTAGCAATTATTAACAATGGGAGCAATAATGCTAAATATTGTGTAGTGAATTGTTCTTAGACTTGATCCGCTGAGACAATTCAAGTAATTCGATTGTTTTTAAATTCTATGTAATTTACTATATTAAAAAATTATGTTAGGTTTTTCAATTCTTAGCACAAATGTTTTAACGTTGCTTAAAACGAAATTTTACAGTTGAAATGTGTTTAAAAGGTACCCCCACTTACATAGTTTTCTGGCTACGCCCGTCACCTATCGTATATAAATAAATATAAATGTATATGTATATGTATTTCCTTTCATATCCGGAAGACTTCAACACTAGTTATCTTCTGATGTTGTACACGGTTTTCATCCCTTTACCTTATGTGACTGTGAGAATTAGAAGTAAGAACACTTGTGTGTTTTTAATGAGTTGGGGAGATCCTTCACCTTCTGGGTAACTGGGTTACTGAGTTGCTCTCAAGAAACTCACTTTGTAAGAAATGCTTGTTCTTTATTTGAGTTTTCCTCAATTTTATTGAGACTCAATTTTATTGCTCTGCCAGGAGGAAGAGTGTTTTCTAAGTATTTTATTTATAACTTTTCTTATCTCCTATGAAAATGTAAAATATTTTTTTTTAACTTCTCACAATAAAGATTTGATGAGCAAGAGTCATAAAAATTGAGGAAACAATTGAGGGCATCAGTGAGAGTTCAATTGATTTAGTACTTAAACAAAGAGATTGGAATAGAAAACTTTATCAAATACGGCACTATTATTACTAATCTCGACATTGTTACATCTTGATCGTGTAAATGAAGATGAGAGAGAGAGAGAGAGAGAGAGAGAGAGAGAGAGAGAGAGAGAGAGAGAGTTACCATCTTTCTTGGGAGAACCTTTTTCTTCTGTGAACGGAAGAGCGCCATTTGATCAGAAGGAGACCTCTCTTGCAGAACCTCTGTTTTATTACCAAAAAAAGAAAAACTTGTGTTAGTCATAGACATAAAAAAATGAAACAAGTAGATAGAGAGTTTGGGATATGAGAATTACCAAGAAGAAAAAGGAGGAGGAGGACCGGCGAGAGGGACTTATTCGAAAACCCTTGGCTTTTTTTGTTTTTGCGGGTTCTATATATAGTGGCAATGGAACACAATGTATAGTTTTTGAGGTTTTCAGCACAAATTTACCTTTTTAAAGTTTTCTATTGTTAGGGCTATTAAAGCACAAATTTTCCTGCTTCATTTCTTGGTGTGATGCCAGAGGTTGTGGTATGTAAAGCATGATGGAAAGAAAAAATCATATTGTCTTTTCATTGCTGGATGCTTCTTTCTCCATTATTGGAACATGTCCCCCCTCCATGAAGATGATGTATACGATTCTATCATCCTCTCTAAAATCTGCTACCAGCATCAAGATGCCAAACGAGTTCCAATTGCCCTCTCAGGTAAACATTTTCCTGAAGCAGAGAAACCAATCATTGTCCCAATAGGTATTAAGACCTCGACTCGAACTACAAAGAATGGCTTTTCAAAGCATATAAAGGAAAACAACAATGATATAGGCACAACTTTTAAAATAAGTTTTGGCCACAACTTTGTCAAGAACCGTTGAATGCACTTGGACCCACATGCATCTAAGAAACCTCCAATCATTGTCCAACAACAATATATGATATATGCACAACTTTAAAACACATTTCCTAGCACAACTTGGTCCAGAATCATTGGATGTTATTGGACCTACATGCATCTAAGTATCTGAGAATGGCTTTCCTAATAGGTATTAAGAACTTGACTCGAATTACAGAGAATGCATGGCTTTCCGAAGCATATAAAGCAAAATAGCAATGATAATATATATGCACAACTTTAAAGCACATTTCTGGACAACTTTTGTCTAGAACTGTTGGATGCACTTGGACCCACATGCATCTAAGTATCTGACTGTTCTGAACATAATTGTGTCCCAAAAGGTGTTTTGGAGTTGTGTTGTTGGACTTTTTGAAAGAAAAACAACAATGATACATGCACAACTTTAGAACATAATTCCCATTGGATGATGAAAAATTCCGGACACAACTAATCGTAGACTTTTTGAAAGAAAAATCACTGTTAATTTAGGATAATGAGCTAACATGTTTGCATCATCATTAAAGGCTTATACCCCCAAATTTTAATCTACATTTCCATTCTCTCCGTTTGTTCCCTATTGAAACATATTATCAGTAAAATCAAAATACAAAATCCTACTGTACGAAAATACTATTTACGGAGCAAATACCATACAAAGAACAAGGACTATGATGAAGAAGATTAATCACCCATTGATACAACATACTTAAACACCGATACCAAATACTAGATTTGGCTATAGAACAGAAGAGATCGAGACACTAGTTTGCCTACAAAACAGAGAGGAAGAAGGTTTACTCGAATTCATCGTATTTTTCGTTCTTTAAGAAGAGAGCGAGTCGATTACTGAAGAAATATGTCATGATCTAGCTCCAACGACAACAATTTATTCTAATTTCAAGCACAATGGATGGAGGAGGAGAGTCGACATTCACGTAATCAATTATTTTAGCTTCCATAAAATGGAGGAGAGATGAGAATCGTGAGATGGGTCACTGTAGATTTGTAATAAAAGGAGGAGGAGATGATATCCAAGTCTTGGGATTAGAAACAGGAGAATAGGTACTATTTATAGTTGTGAATGAATATATATATATATATATATATATATATATATATATATATATATAGAGAGAGAGAGAGAGAGAGAGAGAGAGAGAGAGAGAGAGAGAGAGAGAGACCCGGTTTTTCTATTTGTTTGATAGGGTATCATGTAGTGTAGTGCGCAATTCGAGCTGTCTATCTCGAAAGCTATTCGTTCAAATTTCTCCTTAGCACCTATAGGTCCAGATCCAGAGCGATACCATTATCACGCCAAGATGACATGTCAATTTAGGCCCTATTCCATGGGAAAGAATTTTTCCTACGGGAATTGGTTTCCCTTAGTACCCGAAAAACTAGGGAGCAGATCACCTCTAAATGCTACTCATTCCGTCCTTTTTTAAGTGTCCTGCTTCGTAACTCCAACTTATTAAAAAGACGTCATCATTACATCTTTCAGATCAACTTTTTCCTCCGCTTTCCCTACTTACCCATCATCATTACACTTTTACTTACTAACTTTTCAAAATAAAATATATTTTTAGGGACAAAATAGACAATACACCAACTTTTACCCCCCTAACTTTACAAAATGGACACTTATTAAGGGACAGCCCAAAATAGAATACTGGACACAAAAAAAGGGACGGAGGGAGTATATTCGTTTGGAGACCCTTTCAAACTCGATTTCGTAGATCACATAAGGGTCTAAAAATATTGGTCTTAATTGTTCATTTTGTTAATTTAAAAATTATTTTGGTAAAGAAAATATTATGGGACATTGACACATGTAAAAACAAATTAAGTGTTATATTGAAGAGTGGATAGTTTAAGTTTAAAAAAATATTTATCGTCTAAAAAAGTATGAGTAGTTGATTTTTTCATTTTTCTTCAATCAAACTACTTTTTTTCAAGAATACTGTTTTTCTGTGCGAAGTCTAAGAAAGGTGCGGTTGTGATCAATATTTTTTAGGTATAATTCCTGGCCTATGGGTCGAAGATGCATAGGACATGTTGTGCGACCATTGTCTAACACCAATTGGTCGTTAGCCCTCACAGCCTTAAATTTTGTGCGATAGTATGTAAACCATGATGGAAAAAAAAACTAAATTGCAATGCTTGTTTCTCCGTTGTCGGAACATTTTCCCTCTCCTTCATGATGAACGTGATGCAGATGATTCTACTATCCACTCTGAAACCCGCTTCGAACTTTAAGATGCCAAACCAGTTCCAATTACCATCCACGGCGCAAGTTTTCCTGCAGCTTTAGCAGCGAAAAACTTCCAGTCATTGTCTCAATAACTACTAAGACCTCGACTTGAACTATAGAGAATGGCTTTCTGCAATGAACATGCTTGCAAAGAAAGATCACTTTTTCTGGACAATGAGTTAACATGTTTGCATCATCATTAAAGTGCTTATACCTGTTATCAAAAATACCCCAAATTTTAATCTACATATTTCCACTTTCCCTGTTTTCTTTGTTTCTCTGTTGCATCATTAAAGAATCATAGTTCTAGAAAAATCAAAGGGCAAACTGCAGATGACCTCCATTTGGTTTGGCCATTTTGTAGATGACCTCATTGTATTTTATTCTTGACCAATTCAGCTCCTTATGAATTTGGAATAAAGTGCAACTCTAACTCCGTTAACAGAAAATACTAAATGAGTATGGTACCTTAGTGCTTGATCGATTCCTAGACCTAAAATAATGGGTTGCCCCAAGCGTAGGGCTGAGACCGATGTAGCACAATACCCGGTAAGACCGGAGTCGAATCCACTAAGGACGGTGAAGTGTGTGCTGTAGAATCTCGGGTTGTAGTATTTAAATTAGCTCTTAGGTAGCCACCCTTTGTCGATTAGATTGAGAGATTAACTAAAAACTAACAAATTGATTCAAATAATTAAAAAGAGAGGCACGGTCATAGGGAATCCAGCGCTTGCTACCCAATCAGAATCGCTCGCTTTTTATAGTTCTAAAAAATGATTAAATTTAGGGAGAACTGGAAACCCCAAAGAATGCGAATCCTAAGATTGCCGGTCCCGTACACAGCGGCGAACAGGTTTTGGTCCCCCGTTCCCGCTCACATGAGCCCTGGCAATGCCTCGGATCGTCCAACAGACGTAGTTTTCTCCTACTAAATTTATTTAATTGAATTAATGTGCAGAAAATTGCGAGACGAATTCTAATTGGGTCGCGGCGCGCCTTTACCCAACGACCAAACCTCAGAAAAATTACTTACTCATTATTAAAAATAAAAAGAAAGAAAAATAAACCTTAACTTGCATCATGCTTGGAATCAAAATTAAACAAAGGATTAAAACTAAAAAGAGAACTACGAGCAACTTTAATTAAGAACAAAATGTGATACGAGTTACCGGAAGATATGTTCTTGAACAAAACTTGAAAGCTTCAAAAAGAAAAGAGCTCTGGAAAAGAAAGAACGTGAAAAGAAGCCGCTAATAAAAAGAACGAACCTTAAAAACAAAGTTCCCTGGGGTATTTATAATAAAACCCCTTAATACGGAATTAAAGAACAATTAAAAACTGATTATTTTCGTCGCGGCCGTCAATTGAACAAAGATTAATTCAGTTGTGGCCGTCGGTATCGATACATGAAATGGGAGTATCGATGCCGTTGCTTGTTCTTCCGTGGACCAATTTTACATGACTTCCGTGGATCAATTTTGCACTTAATTTTAATTGTATCGATGCAGGGAATTTTGGTATCGATGCCCAAGTTCCTGTTAAACTTTGGATCACTCTTGCAACTCATTGTATCGATACATGCCACGGTCTTATCGATACCACCCGCTACAGTGGCCATCTTTCGATCCTTGCATGGGTTTTGACCACCCGACATGCAAACGACGTCACCCGACGTTTACGCCTCGGCTTTGGCATCCCGGCAACGTATGAACCGGCGTCGAAACCACTCATTACATCAAAGTATACTTATTAAAACATTCTTCCATATTCATTCACATCGCAATCCAAGACAATCCAAGATAGTACAATGAGTCCAGTTCAAATGCAATGCAACCAACATAAATAAGACCTCGTCATATGCAAAAAATTACTAGAATTTAGTCAATATCCATGAAGAATTTAAGACGCGCGTTTGATTCTCGTCATCCTTTTTGCAAAAACCATCAATCGACACTGTTCGATGTTTCTCGTCATCCTTGTTGCAAAAACCTTCAACCGACACCGTTCGATGTCTGGCATTCTTCGCCAAAAAAGCCTTTCCCTCGTTGTCATTTTTGACTAAATAATCAAACGCCCTCGGCAACGTCAATTCACCGAAGTCCCTCATTTTCATGACTTCTTTGTACAATATGATAGGAGGAGGAGATTTTTCACAAACAATAGTTCTCCACGTATTTCTTCTCCCAATTATCTACTTGCCCTTCGAAACTTTATCTGACTCAATCCTAATCAAGTTGACTTTTCAACACAATAATGTGACATTAAGTCGATTGCCCTTAATTTCTTTAAGGCCATCTTTGAGCAATTGCCCCAAGTTGTACGGATAACTTGGAGAAATTATGAACATCTTGGTCGGGAATTCCTTTGGATGAAACTCCAATACTCTAGGGACCGGTTGGTTTCTCAACTCTCTTGTAATACCTCTTCTAGAGTAGTGGAATGTTTAATTGAGTCTGATTCAGCAATCTTCTCCACAACTTTGACAGCAACAGAAGCCTTTGCAGAAGCCAAAAAAACAACGAAACTAAAAACAACGGAATAGTTAGGAAGATTATATGAATAATTGGACAAAATGTATGAATAAAATGCATTGCTAAACATGCATGGGCCTAATCTAAAGAAACCAAAGGGCTACTAGTACTCTTGCTAAAAATTTCTTGAAGCAGAGAAACCTCCAAAACTTTGGACGACTGGGATCCTTGACTTGAAGCATATAAACATCCTTGACTTGAACTACAGAGAACGACTTTTTGAAGCATATAAAGAAAAAAAACAATGATATATGCACAATTTTAAAACACATGCATTTCTGGACACAATTTTGTTCGGAAGTACTGTTAGATGCACTTGGATCCACATGCATCAGTATCCAATGGTTCTGAACACAGTTTTATTCATAGTTGTGTTTTGCAGTTGTACATGTTCCTAGACTTTTTGAAAAAAAAAAAAAAACATAACAACGATACATGCACAACTTTAGAACACAATTCCCGTTGAAAAATCCAGACACAACTGCTTGTTCTTAGACTTTTTGAAACATATTTTTAGAAAAATCAAAATACAAAATCCCAATACTATTTGGGAGCTGATAATGCCAAAACCTAAATTGTTCCCACCAAAACATTAATTGCACCTTTTGTTGAATGACTTAATTGCCCTCCTCTAGTACCCTCCACTACTTTTTGTCATAATTCGTTTTTTACAAATCTGCCCCTTGAAATCCCTTGGACTTAATGGGTTCTCCTATTTTAAAACACATCGGAGCTTCAACGTTTTGCTCGAGAAAATAAGAACACTTGTGTTTTTAATGAGTTGGGAGATCCTTCGCCTTCTGGGTAACTGGGTTATTGAGTTGCTCGCAGGAAACTCACTCCGTAAGACATGCTTGTTCTTTATTTCAGTTTCCCTCAATTTTATTGCTCTGCCAGTATGGAGAGTGTTTTCTAAGTATTTTATTTATAACTTTTCTTATCTCATATGAAAATTGAAAATCTTTTTTCTAAACTTCTCAAAATATAGATTTGATGAGCAAGAGTCATAATTATTTTAGAATTTTGTTTAATTATCATTGTAACCCCGACCTTTATACATAATTATTATGCAAGTAATCGATAATAGACTAACGAAAAAGACAAGGAATAACAAGGAATTAAAGCAAAGCCACGAGTTACAATACATAGAAGGAGGATTTACCTTCAAATTCCTGACAGCATCAATGGCGTGCTGGTACAACATAAAGAAGTCGGATTAAGCCTTCCATTTCCTGATGGCATCAATAGCGCAACGAACACAAATGACAACCAGCGAACAAGCATAATATAGGAAAAAGACGACCACGGCAACTGCAAGCACAAGCAAGTGTCAGATAGAATGCATATAGAACAACAATCATTAGACAAGTTAGTACTTTTTGTACTTTCAAGCGGACTCCTAAAGGACTTGGGGATCGATGGAGCCAATCTAGTCTCCTTCATTTCCTTGAGCTTGCAGGCATAAAATGGTGTTACATAGTAACTTTTTTCATCTAGCTAGAAGAGTTTTTGTCATTGCTATAATTTGCATTGCATGGATAGTCCTTTTCAGCCAATGTAGTGAATGCAAGTATAGGACATATGAATAGGGCAATAAGCCATAAGAAAACTGGGTTAGTGATTTTAGCTATGTCTCTTGCAAAAAGGTTGAAGAAAGAGGGGATAGAGAATTTTGCAGTCGCGATTACACCAAAGATTTTCCATCATTATGATGAGAGTTTTCAGGCAAAAGTTTCTCAGTCAGCCAGGGTATAGTGTACTGAGGAAGCGTAGTTGAATTTGTAACGTTCAAAGGTTGCGCTAGCTAGCTGCTTCATTTCTTGGTGCGATGCCAGAGGTTGTGGTATGTAAAGCACGATGGAAAGAAAAAACCATATGGTCTTTTTGTCGCCGGATACTTCTTTCTCCATTGTCTGAACATTTCCCCCCTCCTTCATGAAGATGATGTACACAATTCTATCATCCTCTCTAAAATCTGTTACCAGTATCAAGATGCCAAATGAGTTCCAATTGCCCTCTCGGGCACAAATTTTCCTGAACCAGAGAAACCTCCATTAATCATTGTCCCAATAGGTATTAAGACCTCGACTCGAACTATAGAGAATGACTTTTCAAAGCATATAAAAGAAAACAACAATACACAACTTTAAATTAAATTTTTCCACAACTTTGTTTGGAACCGTTAGATGCACTTGGACCCACATGCATCTAAGAAGCCTCCAATCATTGTCCAACAGCAATATATATATGATATATGCACAATTTTAAACACATTTTCGGACACAACTTTGTCTGGAACCGTTGAATGTTATTGAACCTATTTTTTGAAAAGCGAAATCAATTTTATTAATAATGAAGTAAACAGAACAAGACAAGGGAAGGGATAAAAGGCATCACAATAGGCGAATGATATCTCAACTATGTTGACACCCCATACGCTTGACAATCATATGCCAACCCAAAACCCCATGCATCTAAGTATCCGAGAATATTAACAGCTTTCCCAATAGGCATCAAGACCTCAACTCAAACCACAAAGAATGGCTTTCCAAAGCAGATAAAGAAAAACATCAATGATATATATATATATATATATGCACAACTTTAAAACATATTTCCGGGCACATCTTTTTCTGGAACCGTTGGATGCAGTTGGATCCACGTGCATCTAAGTATCCGACGGTTCCGAACATCTAAAGAGGTGTTTTAGAGTTGTGTTCCTAGACTTTTTGAAAGAAAAACAGCCATGATACATGCATGATTTTAGAACATAATTCCCATTGGATGCATCATCATGTTTCAGGATGATGAAAAATTCCGAACGCAACTAATCCTAGACTTTTTGAAAGAAAAATCACTGTTAATTCAGGACAACGAGCTAACATATTTGCATCATCATTAAAGGGCTCATACCCCAAAATTTTAATCTACATTTCCACTCTCTCCGTTTCTTCCCAATTGAAACTTATTATCAGAAAAATCAAAAAACAATATCCTACCGTACGACAATACTATTTATGGAGCAAAACCGCTACAAAGAACAAGCAATATGATGAAGAAGAGATTAATCACCCATTGATGCTAGAAGCACAAAATACTTAAACACCAGTACCAAATACTAGACTTGGCTATAGAACAGAAAATGAAGACTAGTTTCGCCTACGAAACAAAGAGGAAGAAAGGTTTACTCGAATTCGTCTTATTTTTTGTTCTTCGGGAAGTGAGAGAGTAGATTACTGATGAAATATGTTATGATCTAGCTCCAACGACAACAATTTATTCTAATTTCAAGCACAATGGCCTTAGGAGGAGAGTCAAGATTGATGTAATCAATCGTTGTAGTTTTGTAATAACACGAGAATAGGTACTATTTATAGTTGGTTGAGAGAGAGAGAGAGAGAGAGAGAGAGAGAGAGAGAGAGAGAGAGAGAGAGAGAGAGAGAGAGAGAGAGAGAGAGAGAGAGCCGTTTTTTCAATTAGTTTGATAGGGTACCATGTAGTATAGTGCACAATTCAAGCCGTTCGTCTCAAAAATTATTGGTTCAAATTTCTCCTTGGCTCCTACAAGTCCTTATTTTGGGGTGATACCATTATCATGCCAAGGTGACATGTCAATTTTGGCCCTATTCCATGGGAAAGAATTTTTCCTGTGGGAATTGGTTTCCCTTAGTACCAGAATAAATAAGGACCGGATCGATCACCTATAAACCCTATATTCGTTTGGAGACCTTTTCAAACTCGATTTTGTAGATCACATCAAGGTCTCAAAGTATTGATCTCAATGGTGTTGATACATGTACAAACACCACTTGAACATTTGGTTGAACTTTTTTTTTTGGTAAAAAAAAGTGTGTATTCTCCTACATAGTGTACTACTTTTTCAATGACCGAATTTATCGAATGTGAACTCTAAGCCTTATGTAAAACTCTATTTTTTTTTATACCTTTTGAATTTTTATAAACTCTAATAATTGTATTTGCTAAATTTAATCACATGCAAATTTGACGGTGATATGCTTGCTCGAGGGCTCTCCACCATTTGCTTGCTCCTGGGCCCCACCTGGGCTCTTTTAGTAGTACTCCATTTGCTTGCTTCTGGGCTCCACCTTTTATACATTCAGAAGATGCAGTAGAGTTTCGTATGACGACTTTACCACGATTTTAATAACTCTTACTGAAGCATTATCAACCCCGTTTTCTCAGCTATACAAATATCACATTCTCTACTTCCGTCTCCCATTCCCGTCCCATCAGCCTTTCAAGTGCTAAGTGTAAAGAAAATGGACAAAGAAAATACCCTTAAAGTACATATGAACGGCTCAAATGCATTGTGCAGTGCATCTGAACCGTTCATGTATACTCTAAGGGTATTTTTTTTGTCCCTAGCATTGCTCTTCTACATATAGACTGGACAAATCTCAGATAATGACAAAGCACAAGTAGGACCTTCAATGGAAGGATCAATATTGTTGCATTCATCAACATAATATGTAGAGGTAGTAATCTCAATCCATATTTTTTAACCCGTTAATATCTGCCCACTTTTAACTCAATTCAATTCGCCCATATTGTATAATGGGTTAATATGGATTGAATCCATATCAACCCATATTTACAAGGGTTTAAGTGGGTTAGATATGGATTCAATATGGGTTGGAGTTAAAATACCCAACTACTTCACGTGTACTCGAATTACCAAACCGTGGTTTCTTAGCTTCTCCCAATTACGTCGTCATTCGCTGTTTTCTGAAATTTATAGACTCATGGCTGTTGAGTGCCAAATTGAGACAACCCACCCACCCCCCGCTCTCTCTCTCTCTCTCTCGCAGACCCGCGAAAGAAGATAAAGTAGACAGTCCACACAATTGAGTCTGAAAATTCCCCCAATTGACATATGTAAACTATAAGATTACAGGCTTATCTACGCGATAGAGCTAGCCGAGCTACGTACAGTTATCTCAAGCTTGGTTCCTTTCGAGTTTGACTTTTTTACTAAATAAACCAAACACGAATACGAATATGATACGACACATATCGTAAATAAACGAATCGAACTACGTTCAAATCTGAAAACCCCAAACTAGGTTCAATAAAAAAATATTAAGGTAAAAGTAACAAAAAATTACTTGTTCGATTCTCTTGTCGAGACGAACTAATAGGGGTAAAAGTTTGTTGCAAAACAAGCAAATACAAAAAAAAAATTTGAATAGAGAAAAAAAATTTTCACTTGACTTTTAATCCAAACCTATGCAGTGGCTTCAGTTTTTCGTAAGTCTCTCTCTTTGCATGCATAATCTAACCATATTCTTGTACAAGCATCATTGATTTTAATAGTAAAACCAAATACGATGTCATGTTTTTTTTTTTTAAAGGCATGACTTAGGGTTTTTTTTTCTTATTGATTTTGAAAAGTTTGTAGATGCGGTATTTTTGTTTAGCAAGTCTGAGTTTCGATATAGGGGAATTAGTTTTTTTTTTTTTTTTTAAAAGAAGAAGGGGAAAACAGGTCTGGTCGGGCGGGTTTGGGTTTGACTTAACCCATATTCAACCCGACCCGTTTCAACTCGTTTACTTTTTGACCCATATTAGACCCACTCATATTTAACCCGCAATCCGTTTCAACCCGTCCAAATCCGTCCGTTTGCCACATCTATAAAAAAATCAACTCAATAAGAAGTAAATGAATTAATCTTTTACTGGTAAATTTTTAGTATAGAGACTTGAACAGTCACTTGAGACCAATCCATAATGGTAGATTCTATTCTCGTCATCTACACAGCCATCGAAAATTGACCAAGACCCCCAAGTCTGATTTCTTTTCCTTTCCAGAAAAGAGTCCAGAAAATAACACCAAATTTTCAAACATCAAAAAATTGGAAAATAAAAAAAATATCACTAAAAACAAAAAAAGTATCAAATAACTGTCTTATTTGAATTTTTTTACGTAATCACTCGAATATTTAGTTTAAACTTTGAACCGTTCGGGTGATTACGTAAAAAAATAGGCAACCTGCAAACTTGGAATCGGATTTAGGCAACCCAAAACATTGAGGTCGGCACGGTAAATCGCCGGGCTTGCACTATTAATCTTCTCTCTCTCAAATTTCAGTAATTTAGTATAGTATAGTTTTAGAAAGACTCTTTTAACGGTTGCGATGCGGACATAATTCCAAACGTATACATCCACGTGGATATAATGTCCAGGTGCCAGGTGTTATTGGATGTTACGGTGTGCGCGAAGACGGCGCGGAGCGGATGCCTATACGCTGCAGTGGGGCCCACGTTTTGAACCCTCAGGATGAGAAACTTTTATATAGTATATATAGTTGTAAAGAGAGAGAGAAAGGATGCTGCCCCAAGTTCTAATGGGACCCTTGCGGGGTGCGGGTATGTATCCGAGTGTTAAATTTATCTAATTTTCACATAACAAATTTGAGATATGAGTGCTGGGTGTGCTGGTATATATCAAAGTGTCAAATTTATCTAATTTATTTCTTACGGGAGAATTCCTTAATCTGATCACTATTTCTTAGGACATTGCATAACGTAAGCATTTCCCCCCTTATTGATAGGTTAAAACATAGAATTTAAAAATACGCTTGCTAGCTGAATTATGTCTACCCAGGGCTCATTCCACTTTGCATTCTTTTTTTAAAAGTTTTTTTTTTAATTTTTAAATTCAAATATAATGAAAATGAAAGTAATTTTTTGATTTTTTTGCACCGTATAAAAGATCACAATGAAATCTATCAAATAAGATCCATATTAGTAGAAAACTTATTTGCGTAAATACATGATTTTTGAGCTTGAAATTATCTTTTTTTTTTAAAAAAAAAATTGAGAATCCGGAACACCCGTCAATATGTTGGAGACGAATCTACTAATTGCACGTACAGGTACTTCAAAGAGCCATTGAAACACAGAATCAAAGGTCTTAGAACAACATAACCACGAAGCTTCACTCGATATGCAAATTAACAACAAAATGGACTAATTAAATACAAAAATGGACTAAGAAAGCAAAGAAAAAGAAGCACAGAGGAGACTCTGAAAAAGACAATAGCACATATATTAGCTTTCTGACTCTTTGGAGGACTCATACATGCATGTGTATACGAACGTATACTTGGTGGTTAAACTGGAAGTAGGCGCCTTTCCGGCCGGTGTGGTCCACTCGGAAGACCGGCCATGATTTTCTCACGGAGCCAGCTCCACAGCACATCAAGTCTGTGACACATCATTTGTCGATTCGATAACAAGATGTACATAAAATAAAGAAGAAGCCAAACAGAGTCTTGGAGAAGAAGCGAGGCAAGAGATACGCAGAGAAGTGAATCGGACAAACCCATTCCACCACGAACAACTCGGGCATAATAAGCCGGTCTGACGTGGCTCGACGAAAGTCTCCGTTCACTGTCATATGCCAAGCAGTACAAGAGCAAACTAACGACGGCAACCCTCATGGTTTTGGGGTGTGTTTCGAATGCAGAGAAAACCTTCCCCTGGTACTGCAATTGGAGAAAATTAACAAGTACCGGCAAGAGAAAGGCGAGAATAGCGTGGGGCGGAGTGGGAATTGTTGGCATTTGTTGCAAGATGCAGCATCTTATGCTTACAAAATTGATGTTGATTCCTCCATGGATGCTTATACTAATATTTGGTCTGAACATCTTATGAAAAAGCTAGATAGAAAACACCGAGTTAGAATGCGATCATAAATTAAATGCGTAATTGCAAAACAGAGAGAGAGAGAGAGAGAGATGGGTTCATACAATTATACCTGTGTTTCGAAGATGCTGGATTGTGGGAAAGATTGATAGTCCCATACGGTTGGTTAACTTCTTTTATACTAGTAAAGAGTTAGAAAAAGCATGCAGCCACAAGTTCCAAATGGGACCCGTAACCTTACGGGGCCCACCGCCCAGTATCGTCGACAAACTTTTTGGTATCCACAGGGGGCCCCACGGTTCAACCCCACCGCCCAGTATTACTTTTTGGCATGGGGGGCCCCACGGTTCAACCCCAAACCCAAGGCACCGTATAAGCAGAAAGACTACGGCCACCGAAGGAAAAAGCGGTGGCCAGCCACCGAACGCCGTGACGGCCCACTTCCGGCAACCGTACGGATGATCCGATCCGTTCAATAATTTAAAAAAAAAAAACTGAGTGGGCCACGCCTGAAATCAGCTCGATCCGATATGTGTAGATACTCGGATCAAGCTTCTCATCTTTGAAAAATTGAAAAAACCGTTTTTCGATTTTTCAAAGATGAGAAGCTTGATCCGAGTACCTACACATATCGGATCGAGCTGATTTCACATGTGGCCCACTCGGTTTTTTTTTTTAAAATTATTGAACGGATCGGATCATCCGTACGGTGGCCGGAAGTGGGCCGTCACGGCGTTCGGTGGCCGGCCACCGCTTTTTTCCTTCGGTGGCCGTAGTCTCGCTCCCGTATAAGCGTCCGCTCCACGTGGATGTATACGTTTGGAACTATGTTCTCATCGCGATTTTCTAAAATTATACTAGTACCGTAAATTACTCAAATAAAAATGATACTTACACAATAATTCAAATACAATCTCTCATATATATGTGAATTCTATATTTACTATTATTTATGGACCCCACATATATGTGAGAGATTGTGTAAGTTGCTGTGTTTAAATCGTTGTGTGAATAGCATTATTATTACTGAAATTTGAAAGAGCAAAGATTAAGAGCGCAAGCCTTGAGCGGCAATTTACCGTGCCGACTCCGATGTTTTGGATTGCCTAAATCCGATTCCAAATTTGATTTCCTACTTTTTTTTTACGTAATCACCCGAACGCGCGGTTCAAAGTTTAAACTAATTTTTATCCAGAGATTTGAATGACTTATTTAAAAAGTCAAATGACTTATTTTTCGGTAAGCACTGCATTTTTTCCCACAGATTTTCAATACACTCAATTCTAACCGGAAAAGTCATACGAAAAATATAGTGCTTACCGAATTATATGGCGGTAAAATCTGTGGAAAATAATGTAGTTGTTATTGAATTAAAAAGTCAAGTGACTTATTTTTCTCCACCGCTTAGGTTTGGATTAAAAAGTCAAGTGACCTATTTTTTTTTCTCTATTCAAATTATTTTTGTATTTGCTTGTTTTGCGACAAACTTTTACCCTTATTAGTTCGTCTTGACGAGAGAATCGAAAAAGTAAATTTTTTTTTTTTACTTTTACCCTATTATTTTTTTTACTAAACATGTCTAGTTTGGGATTTTCATATTTGAACGTAGTTTGATTCATTTATTTACTATATGTGTCGTATCATATTCATGTTCGTGTTTGATTTATTTAGTAAAAAAGTCAAACTCGAAAGGAACCAAACTTGAGATAATTGTAGCTCGGTTAGCTCGATCGCGTAGATAAGCCCATAATCTTATGTATGAGTTGACATATGTCAATTGGGGGAATTTTCAGACTCAATTGTGTGGACTGTATACTTTACCTTCTTTCTTGGGGGGGGGGGGGGGGGGGGGGGGGGTGGGGCGGGGATCTCAATTTGGCGCTCAACAGCCATGAGTCCATAAATTTCAGAAAACAGCGAATGCCGATGTAATTGGGAGAAGCTAAGGCTTGGATCTTCTATTAAATCTAGTTTATTTTCGTTTTCATCGGTGAATCATGTTTTCTATGCTTGACTCTTTTTTTAGTCTTTTTATTATGAGTGAGTAATTAATCGGTTCGGTCGTGGGGTGAGGTTCACTCTATGGATTAGTTCATTAAATGGTTTTTCTTAACTTTAGCTTAATCTTAAGGTTTTGAATGAATTAAACCCATGATTTCTAGCTTTGATCATGGGGTTGGTGGCTTCTTTAATCAATGAAGTTTATCGCCTTGTGCTACGAGCGTGATAATCTTACGCGTGCGAATGATCTTTTTTCATCTCTCACTTGCGTTAAATGAGTTCAATTTGAATTAGAGCTTTGAATTAAGTTATAAGTAGTCTTCAGCTTTTAATTCTTCTAGTGGAATCTGGACGGTTTCGGTCCACTCATGAGTTAGATGAAGGAACCGTTTGACGGCTAAGTCGTGGGTAATCGATCCCTTTGACTTGACCATCTTTAATCTAGTTCAATTTCAAGTTTAAATTTTGTTATTCAAATCAAAGACCAAAGTTGGCCGCTTGAACGCTGCGACTCTCTACACAACATCTAATCCAAATTCGCTTAAGAAGATTTCTCTGTGGGAACGACTCCGGTCTTACCGGTTATTATGCTTTCAACGACCTAGCTCTACGCTTGGGGTGTGAACCTTTCCAAGAGGTTAGATTGCGGCGAAGCATGCACATAAAAAATTAATACAAGTTAAGAGACACAGTGATCCTCATAAACTGATAAACCTATACCGAACGAAACGAATAGAAAAGAATAAAAAGAAACGTAGTACTCAGTTTATAATGGGTAAATTTCTTCTCATTTTTCCAAACCCAAGTCCGAATATAAATGGATTTTTGATTATTTAGTCAAAAACAATTTATTGTAAGTTAATTTTTTTTTGTTTATTGTGTGTGTGTGTTTTTTCCTAATGTGTATTAGAACAAATACTAATTTTGTACCAGCAAGATAATGAGGTTTAATAAATAAATTTTATGTTTTAAAGTTATTTAAAAATATAACAAATAAAAAAATAATAGATCTCCGCTTAGTTATCACATTTGATAGTAATAAAATCAAAAAAATACTAAAAATAAATATTGAACATATATATATATATATATTAAACCAATATATTTTGAAAAGTATGTCTAGTGCAGTTGGTCAAATGCGCGCGTGCATGGGTGTGGTTAGTCAGAAGACTTAGGTTCGAAACCCAGAAGGCGCAAGAAATTGATATTTTTCATTGCTACATTTGGCGACGAATTTATTTTTTCGTCGCCGAGCTCTTTTGCGACCAACCCTCCGCCGATAAAATTTGGGTGATGAATTTTTTCATAGCCAATTTATTTGGCAATGAAATCTAACCCTTTGGCGACGAAAATTTTCCATCACCAATTAAATGTTTTCTTGTAGTATATTATAGGGCAAACAGGTTTGCATCGCTTTACTAACTAAATAGGTATGTCGTTTCATGGCTTATTTATCTTTTTGGTCCCCAAAGTATTAGTGAGTGGCCAATTCCGTCTCCAATCTAAACATTTGTCCAATTTCATCCCCAACGTTTAAAATGTGTGTCAATTTGGTTCCCACCTCTAACGCCGTCCCTCTTGTCCGTTAAAATGGAGGGCATTAGTGCTATTTCACCTAAAAATACTACAACAAAATGAAAACAAGAACTAAAAATATCAAAAAAAAAAAACAAAAAAACAAAAAAACAAAAGCATCAGTGTTGATCTGAACAAATCCTATCCTCAAGTTTTGATTTTTGGCAAGAAGATAACTGTTCTTGAATCTTGATTCAAGAGAGTCTCTCCCCTTCTCTCTCTGTGATATTCCCCTGTACATTCCCACTATATCAGATTTAGAATATACAAACCCACACTCAAGCAAAATTTTGAAACTTCAACAAGCTTGTTTACAGTAAATGTCGTCTCGAAAAATCAAATAGCTCAAACTATTGGAATGTCCTAATTGTTATAGAGTACCAACTAATTAACCCATTCAAACCACCAATCCACTCAAGCAAATAAATTTTAGCAACTAATTAGTGAACAAAAACATACAGAGAACATAAAAAGCGTTCCTTGGAAATCCCCAAATTCGCCATCCCCCTTTTGAAACCCTTAATCCTTATCCAAATTAGCTGACCCAAACACATTGGCGTCAACGACTTGGTTGATTAGCTGAGTTACGTCTGTGCTTCGATGAAGTTGATAAAGTAATTGGATCGGATTTGGTCAAGAAACAAGAACAACGGAGGAAAATTGGGGAATTGAATTGATAGAGAAGCGGTTACAGAAATGGGAACTCTCGTCCCTATCCTTTTACTTGATTACAAAGCATGCCCTTCTCTCTCTCTCTCTCTCTCTCTCTCTCTCTCTCTCATTCCATTTATACTCTCCAGCACAGCGTAACAAACTACCACTAATCCAAAAACTAGTTAACTAATGAAATTAATTGAAAATAATTTAATTAACTAAGTAACTGCTTCTGGGCTGGATCTTCCTAAATTGTTGGGTTGACTACTGCTGGTCCAATGAGCACTTCATGCGCTGGTTTGCAAGACTAGGCCCCGAGCACAATCCATGTATGGTAACCAGCCTATCATTCCCGCCCCCTTAGCTTGGATCCTGTCCACAAGGTCCTAACTCAGGAAATTTAGCTCGAAGCTGCAAGTATCATTCCCATGTCGCATCTTTCGGATAGGAGTTTGACCATTGTACCAAAAGCTGAGTAGCAGGTTGCCCCTTATACTTCACTAAACGTCTGTCTAAAATGACCACTGGTTGAGGTTCAATGATCCCATCCTTTTCCACAGGAGGTAGAGGTGTGTGGGGCACCACATGAAAGCCCAACTTCTTCTTTAGAAGAGAGACATGGAACACTGGATGTAACTGTGAGACAACAGGAAGATCCAACTGGTATGCCACTTGTCTAATCCTCTTAAGCACTTGAAAAGGCCCATAAAACCTTGGGGACAACTTCATGTTAGACCTGCAATGTAATGAGCTTTGCTTATAGAGTTGGAGCGCGCCTTAAGAAAACCCAATCTCCCACCTCAAATTGCCTTTCTGACCTGTGTTGATTAGCTTGCTTCTTCATGCGATTCTAAGCTTGCACCAAGTGGTCCTTTAACAGTCTAAAGGTAGCTTCTCTGTCCCTTCCTCACTGCTCCACTGCTGCCACATTTGAGGCCTCTGGAATGTAATGGATGTGGGATGGTGGTAGCTGGCCATACACAACTTGACATGGGGTTAACTTTGTAGCAGAGTAGTAGCTGGTATTGAACCACCATTCAGCTAAAGGGAGCCATTGTGCCCAAGCGTCTAGGCTTCTCCCTGTCATGCATCTTAAGTATACTTCAAGACACCTGTTCACTACCTCAGTTTGGCCATCAATTTGTGGATGGTAGGAGGTGCTGAGATTCAATCATGTGCCTTGCAACCTGAAAAGCTCCTGCCAAAAGCCACTGGTGAACACTGGATTCCTATCTGACACAATCGACTTGGGCATTCCATGTAGTTTGAAAACAGTGTCCATAAAAGCTTGTGCCATCTCCAATGCTGTATAAGGGTGAGACAAGGCCATAAAGTGTGCATATATTTGGACAGCCTGTCCTCCACCACAAAAATAACTGTCTTACCTTGGGAATTTGGAAGACCCTCCACAAAATCCATAGATATGTCATCCCAAGCTCTTTCAGGTATAGGTAGGGGTTGTAACAACCCATGTATTGCCACTGTTTCAGTTTTGTTCATTTGGCAAGTGTCACAATTAGCCACAAATGCAAATATTTCCCTCCTCATTCCCTGCTAGTAGAAAGATCTTTTTGCTCTTTTATAGGTCCTCTCAGTCCCGGAATGGCCCCCCAATGGTGTTGCATGAATCTCTTGCATGATCAAGGTTCTAAGCTGAACATCAGAGCTAACTACCAACCTTCCTTTGTAGGTAAGCACCCCCTGAGCCCAAGAGTACCCTGCATGAGAGTTAGGATCCAGAACCAGTTCATCAATGATGAGTTGTAGTGCTGGATTGGACTGCCAACCTTGTTTAAGAGTGTTAAGCCTGTCAGTTTGAACCATAGAAAGAGCTGAAAGGCTTCCCCCTTGACTAATTCCATATCTTGACAGAGCATCTGCTACCTTGTTTTCTTGGCCAGTTTTGAACACAATATCATAGTCATACCCCAACAGTTTGGTCAACCAGTTTTGCTGCATTGTGGTTGAAATCTTTTGATCCAGCAGGTACTTAAGGCTGAAATGGTCAGTTTTGATGATGAAATGCCTTCCTAAGAGATAGTGCCCTAATTTTTTCACAGCATAAACAACTGCCATTAACTCCTTCTCATAGGTGGACAACCTAGGTGCTTGGGTGCTAGGGCTTTATTGATAAATGCAATAGGGTGCCCTTTTTGCATCAATATTGCCCCAATCCTTTCTCTAGAGGCATCACACTCCAAAATGAAGTCCATGTCGTAGTTTGGTAAGGCCAAGACTATTGTGGTGATCATAGCTTATTTTAGCTGGTTGAATGCCCTGTTAGCTTCCTCATTCCATTCAAAAGCGTCTTTCTTCAGTAGTTGGGTGAGTGGAGCACAAATTTTGCCAAAACTCTGCACAAATCTGCTGTAGTAACCTGTTAAGCCCAAAAAACCCCTTAAGGACTTGACGGTTGTAGGGGTGGGCCAGTCTTGCATGGCCCTCACATTGACTGGATTTACAGCAACACCTTCACCAGCAATGATATGACCCAAATACTCAATGGATTGCTGTCCAAAGGCACATTTGGATTTTTTAACATATAGTTGGTTAATTCTTAGTAACTATAGGATAGAATATAGGTGAGTGAGATGGTCCATCCAAGTCTTGCTGTAAATCAGGATGTCATCAAAACATCAAAAAAAACTAGGACAAATTGTTTGAGATGGGGTTTAAAAATAGAATTCATCAGGCTTTGAAAGGTACATGGGGCATTGGTAAGGCCAAATGGCATAACCAGAAACTCATAATGGCCGTCATGAGTCCTAAAAGCAGTTTTGGCCACATCTCCTAGGTGCACTCTAATCTGGTGATAGTCAGCCTTGAGATCTAATTTGGTGAATACCGTGGCTCCATGTAACTTATCTAACAGCTCATCAATGATTGGTATAGGAAACTTGTCTTTGATGGTCAGTTTGTTTAGCTCCCTGTAATCAACACACATTCTCCAAGTGTTGTCCTTCTTTTTAACCAAAAGGACAAGTGAGGAAAATGGACTAACACTTGATCTCACAATACTAGTTTCAAGCATCTCCTTATCTATTTTCTCAATCTCATTCTTCTATATGTAGGGGTATAGATAGGGTCTGACATGCATAGGTTCACTACCCTGTTGTAGTGGAATTCTGCGGTCAATATTCCTTTGGGGTGTGAAGGACTTAGGTTCCATGAACACATCATCAAAATCATGTAAGATAACGGCTATGTGAGGGTGTACCTCAGGTTTCTCCACTACTGCTGTAAGACTATACAATTGGAATACATACCCTTGGGTTGTTTGCTGGAGAGTCTTGTTCATTTGTTTGGTGGAAACCTGCTCCACTTTGTAGTTGGTATTGCCTTTGAGCAAGAAAGGTTGAGCATTAACCTGGAACTGCATTTGTAAGTTTTTGAAATCCCAAAGGATAGGGCCCAAAGTAGAGAGCCACTGCACCCCTAGCACCATGTCACAACCTCCTATGGCCAGTATCCGTACTTCAGCAGAGAATGTCTCTCCTTACATTTCCTAAGTAAAAGTTGGACACAATCCTTTGCTACACAGCTTGGTGCCATCTGCCATAGTGACTGGTAACTCTGAGGTTGCCTCCACCAGCTGTCTTGGACTTTTGGCTATACCCCGCTCCAAAAAATTGTGGGTGCTGCCAGAATCAATTAGGATAGTGATAGCCCTTCCCTTTACCTTGCCAGCTACCCTCATTGTTCTGAAAGTGGTGTTACCAGGCATGCATGGAGATTTGCATGTCATTCCATAGGGGTGGATCCTCCTCCCCTTCTTTCCCTAGTTCAGTATTAGGTGGTTCATCTTCCTTTCCCACCATAAGGTAGAGCTGCCTCTTTTGGCATCTGTGACCCCTAACATACTTTTCATCACAATTGTTGCACAGACCTTTTTCTCTCCTTAATTCCATTTCCCTTGGGATCAGTCGCTTAATGGGAAAGGTAGGGTTATGAGAAGCTGAATTAGAATGGATGTTTGGTTGAGAATTTAGGTTGGTGGTGGGAGTTATCTGTGGTTTGGTCTTAAGTTTGGCTCCACCAAGGAAAGTAGGTTTTAGGCAGTGTAGAACTTGGAGGGGGCTGGGGAAGGGGGCCATCCACTAATGGCTAGTTTAGGGGAAGGGAAAATTTTAGAGCGACAAGCCATAGTTTCAATACTCTCTTCTTGCAGTCCAACCAACCCAATAGCTTGGGTGATGGTGGTGGGTTGAAACATATGCACACCAGCTTTAATCTCATCCTTGAGACCACTTAGAAAATAGCTAATAAAGAACTCCACAGTAAGGCCCTTAGTTTTATTGGCCAGCTCCTGAAATTTTTCCTGGTACACCTTAACAGAGGTCACTTGTTTCAATTTGGATAGTTCACCCATAGGATCCTCAAAAGCATTTATACCAAAACGCATTTCAATTCCATAAGTAAACTCTGACCAAGACAAAGTACTTCGGTTTTTCCCAAACCATTAGAACCATGAGACAGCCTTATCATCTAGATGCATCACAGCAAGTTTAACTTTACTATCCTCATTTATGTGATTAAATTCAAAGAAACGTTCACATTTGTAAAGCCAACCAGTCGGGTCGTCACCTAAGAAATGGGAAAAATCGATCATCGCATATCGTGTTTGCATAGAATTGGAGGAACTGATTGGGGTTTTAGTGGGGGAAAATTTCAATATAGCTCCCAACCTTTACACCAAAATTCAACCTTTTAAAAACTTCAATTTTACTCCCAACATTATATTTCGTTAATCAAAACGCCCATTCCGTCCGAATGACTGACGGATTCCGTTAAAGGCTTCGTTAAATATCGTCCAGATCAAATTTTGACAATCCAAACCGCTCAATGTTTTCAAAACGTGGTTTTAATAGTAACTTTCGGAAATCAGCAAAAAGAATGACTACGAAGGGCTTCATCTGAACAGTTTTTTATTGAATAGTTCAATAAAAAACTGCTTAAATCAAGTTTTTTTTGGGCATTTTTTTTTGTTGATTTCTCATGGGTACCCTTAAAATCACATTCTAATCACATTGAGCGGCTTGGATCATCGAAATTTGATCGAAAAAGGGGAGGTGCAGACCGAAGCAAAATTCGGACGTCCGGACTTGAACAAATTCCGGATCGATCCGCACCTCTCATTTTTCAATTGAATTTCGATGATCCGAGTCGCTCAATATGATTAAAACGTGATTTTAAGAGTTATCCGCATGAATTCAATAAAAAAAGAGAGGCCGGGAAGGGCTTAATCTCAACAGTTTTTTATTGAATAGTTCAATAAAAAACTATTCAGATCAAGTCCTTCCCGATATTTTTTTTTGCTGATTTCACGCAAGTACCCCTAAAATCATGTTTTAAACACATTGAGCGGCTCAGATCATCAAGATTCAATCGGGACGCTATTTAACGGAGCCTTAAACCGAATCTGTTAGTTATTCGGACGGAAGGGGACGTTTTGATTAACGGAATATAACGTTGAGAGTAAAATTGAAGTTTTTAAAAGGTTGGGAGTCTAATTGATTTTGGTGTAAAGGTTGGGGGCTATTTTGAAATTTCTCTTTTTAGTGGAGTTTTCGAGGATTCGATCAATTCTGCAGCGGGGGTAAGTTTATCCTTCCCTGAATTTTGGTCCATTCTGACGGTGAGGGCTACCACCATCTCTTTGAGCTGGTCTATGGAACTCGATCGTTTGTCATCCTTCGCCAACAGCAGCTCAATGGTTTCTCGGAGCTGACGAAGTGCATCCTCGATCCTCTTCTGCTCCTGCGCGTAAGTCTTAGCCATGGGTGGTCCAAGGAATTGCTGCTTTGATACCAATGACAAAGTAATTGGATCGGATTTGGTCAAGAAACAAGAACGGAGGAAAATTGGGGAATTGAATTTATAGAGAAGCGGTTACAGAAATGGGAACTCTCGTCCCAATCCTTTTACTTGATTACAAAGCATGCCCTTCTCTCTCTCTCTCTCTCCATTTATACTCGCCAGCGCAGCGTAACAAACTACCACTAATCCAACAAGCTAATAGAAACTGTAACGACCCGGATTTTTGACCTAATTTTTTTTAAATATAATATTATTAAAATTATTTTCCTTAACGCAATTCTTTTTTTAATACAATTATGCATGCAATATATACATGCATTCTTTTTAAAATTTTCCTACGCACACATGCGTACATGCACACTCCTTCTCCTCCCTCACCTCAAACTCCTTCCGTCTCTCCGTCTCCTACTCAGTCTCTACTTTCTCCCTAACTCTAAAACCAAGCCCAATTCGTCAATTCAAAATCACATGAACCCAACCTCATTAAATTCACTATTATCCTCTTCCATCAAAATTCTCCTATAAATACCCCACCCCATTGACCCACGAAAATAGCACAATATTTTTCACGTCCCACCAGTCCAGAAAAGAAGAGAAAAACAGAAGAAACCCAAGCTCCAATCAATGGAGTTTTAGAGAGAGAAAGAAAGAGAGAGAAAAGTGGGTTTCATAACTACACCCAACCGAAACTCAATTCAACCATCCCGATTACCTCCTACAACCCAAAGCATCCCCAAACAAGCCTCAATCCGATTCCAAAGTCTCCCGATCAAAGAACCCGAGGTTTTCTTCCCCAAAATTCAAGATTCGTTTTTTAAATCAATTCGATCCGATTCAAGGTATTATAATCCTATCCAACCTCTTTTCCAAGTATATTAAGTGTTTATATGTTTAACCCTATATCCCGAACGAAAAAAATATAGTTCACTACGCGTTTTCTGCCGTATTTATTAATTTGATATTATTTTTGAGCCTGACACTTTATTTATAATTATTTACGAAGAAGATGACTCTTATGATATTTATTTTAAAAACTTTTTGATATTAATATTATAAAAAACTATGGATATGATATTATTTTCAGACAGTGTAATATCATATTAGTATAAACTATATTAGTTATATCAGTTTAATTTATTTGGTAGATTGAGTTGGTTTTAAACGTTTCAAAACAACTTTTCAACCTTCCGAACATCATTTTTGACACCCGGGCTATTTTTTCTAGACTTTTTACACCTCAAAGATTATAACTTGTTAAGATTATATTTTTTTATTTAATTATCTATTTATTAAATTATTTATTAGTTATCTATCAAAGTTTACAAACGAAAAATCTTTACGACCTTCCAAACAACGTTTTAACACCCAAACTAATTTTTCCTAGACTTTTTGCATTTCAAAGATGATATCTTGTTAAATTAATATTTTTTTATTTAATTTACTATTTATTGTTATTTCTATAGTATTTCCAATCGAAATTACTTTACGACCTTATAAACCTTATTATTAACGCCCGAGTAATTTTATTTAGACTCCATACATCCTGAAGATGAAACTTTGTTAATCTCAACATATTTTTAATATTAAATTATTTATTATTTATTTACTTCATTTTTGATCACTTTATTTAACACTTTCATTTAAATTAATTCCACGACCATCCGAAGCCAACTTTTTACACTCAACTAGTTGCATAGGACCTTTAGGAGTCTTATTAAGGTCATGTTAATTATTCTAATATTTTTATCTAATTAATTTATTTAATTAGTTTTTAATAAATCTAATTACTTAGAAATAATTAATGAGAGCCTAGAAAATATTTTATTAATGTTTTTATAAAAATTCCACTTCATTATTGACATTGTACCATACAAGAATAAGCGCAACGGCCTATTCATAAAAAGTTGTGTGATTGCATTGCTCGTTAATTGTTTTAATTATTATTTGATTTAATTGTATATTGCACCGACATTTGATTTGAATGTTAGAATGGACTCTAGAGCCATGGGGTGGTATGCGAATAGAGTTCACTTAGACGATGCTAGGTAATTGATGAATTGGAAAGTTTTGTTTTCTTTAGAATGCCTGCAGGCGGGATTTTGAGATGTGATGAGTTGGATGTGATGGTTTGAAATTGGCAAAGTAAGTCCAGTGTTGAATTGAAACTGGCGGGTGTCCAGTGATGAATTGATATTGGCAAAGTAAGCCCAATGATGAATATGATGATTGTGATGTGGTGCAATAAGATAGGCGAACCTTAGTTATTATTCGGGCATGATAAGCTTTTTTTTGTTGTAATGAGAGGGATACACACTGGGTACATAACTTAGGTGTAGTCCGCGACAGCAAAAGAAAGTGAGCTGATGGGACAGGGCATAGCTAGCGGTTGGGAAGGAAAGATCCCGCGGAGGAGATCTTAGATTACACGTCAAGTTAATAGATAGTAATAAACTGTTTATGTGGAACAAACTCTGTTTTACTTTTTCGCACTATTATTATCTTGCTGCTTGCTAACTGTAAAGTAAGGGGGGTAGTTAGGTTGGATTATTTTACTGGGTGATTTATCACTCACGGATACGTCTGTATTCTGGCAAATCGTTTGCTTCGGAGATCAATTTGCCAGTGGGCGCAGGATTCAATGTAGAGGATTCAAAGATGTTGCAGTTCAACACGGAAAGAATATCAGGAACGAAGATCGAGTATACTTCGGATTTGTATCAAGTCTAGAGTCAGCTCTGAAATTAATGTATTTTGAATCAGTAAATTTATCTTGTGACTGTAATAACTAAACTTTATTTTGAAAAATTATATTTATTTAGCAAACTTTCTTAAAATTTTATTTTATATTGCTTCTGGAAAATCGGGGCGTTAACACAAACACTAATTAACTAATGAAATTAACTGAAAATAATTTAATTAACTAAGTAACTGCTTTTGGGTTGGATCTTCTTAAATTGTTGGGCTGACTACTGTTGGTCCAGTGAGCACTTCATGGGCTGGTTTGCAAGACTAGGCCCCAAAGCACAATTCATGTATAGTAACCGGCCTATCAGAAGTCGACATTGATGATGATGAAATAAAACGTGAAGGGGGATAAAAAGACGAAGTATTATCAGTCGGGGAGTGAGGAGAGGGGGGAATCTGCTGCAACTGTTTGGGATCGTGAAGGATTTAAAATTTTGCTTGGGTATGGTGAAGTATAACCGCCGACAACCGTTTGGATAGGGTTGACGGAGTCAGGGTTAGGATTGAGAGGAGGAGAGAGAAGGGAATGGGAGGAGTGGGGTGAGGTTGGAATCGGGGTTGTCGCAGTCTCCGCCACCGCCGCAGCCGAAGACGCCCGGTTAGAGGGCAGAATTTTCGGGTGGAGTTTGTGGGAGGTAAGACAGGTAGTGGGGGTAGGTCTTCTAGGGAATCAGATGATGATTTCTTGTTCAAATCGTGGCAAGGCCATTGATGCTTTTGTTTTTCTAATTTTGTTTTTAGTTCTTTTTTTTCATCATGTAGTAGTATTTTGGGGTAAAATTCCACTGATGTCCTCCATTTTAACGGACAAGAAGGACGGCGTTAGGGGTGGGGACCAAGTTGACACACATTTTAAATACTGAGGACGAAATTGGACAAATGTTTAAATTTGAGACGAAATTGGCCACTCGTTAATACTTTGAGAACCAGAAAGATAAATAAGCCGTTGTTTCATCATTAATTGTGAAATTTGAGAAAATGAGCTTATTGATCGCCCGTAACGTTTCCATTTAGCACTAAATTAAAAAACCTACAACTATGTGCAGCTTTAATCGTCTAATGAAAATCTATAGCATGTCATATCTACAACATTTCTGGCATGGTCATCACAAATCACGCTGCGTGCCTATGTTTATGAGCCTAAACAATTAGGTGTCAAGAGACGAGCGATTTGCACACTAAGCAGACGAGCGATTTGGACACTAAGTCAGATTTCTTGGCTTATGAACAGTAGCTTATGAACAGTAATTCATAGTTCAATTTGGTCTTGGATCGTATAGAAGATACAATAGTGAACTTCAAGTTGTAAGGCAAGTGACGTAATACATTTATTCAAGAAATACATATATTCAGAAATCATTCAATTTGTAAATACAATCTCACTAATGCCAACACTCAAACAAATCTCTACGTAAGATTCCGCAAACTCTCAAAGGCTCTTCAGTGGTATTCGACTCAGTTAAACCAACTCACAAGCAATCCATTTTCTTTCGTCGGTTGGCAATTTGTACTCGATTTTCTATCATGATGATGAAGATTCCACAAACTGTCGAAGTCTCTTTAGTCGTAATCAACTTGATCGAATCAACTTATAAGCAATTCCTTTTCTCTAATCAGTCGGTGATTACTCCAAAAACATCAACCAACACCGTTTGATGTTTCTCGTAATCCTTCTTGCGAAAACCTTCAACCAACACCGTTCGATGCATGTCTAGCATTCTTCGCCAAAAATGCTTTCCCTCGTCATTTTTTACTAAATAATCAAATGCCCTCGTCATTTTTTACTAAATAATCAAATGCCCTCAGCAATGTCAATTCATCAAGTCCCTCATTTTCATGACTTCTTTGTACAATAATGTGACAGTAAGTCGATTGTCCTTAATTTCTTTAAGGCCAGCTTTGAGCAATTGCCCCAAGTTGTATGGATAACTTGGAGAAATTATGAACATCTTGGTCGGGAATTCCTTCGGATGAAACTCCAAGGGGCCGGTTGGTTTCTCAACTCTCTCTTGTAATACCTCTTCTGGAGTAGTGGAATGTTCAAGCGAGTCTGATTCAGCAATCTTCTCCTCAACTTTGACAGCAACAGAAGCCTTTGCAGATGCCAAACAAACAACGAAACAAAAACAACGAAATAGTAAGGAAGATTATATGAATAATTAGAAAGGAAGATTATATGAATAATTAGACAACATGTATCAATAAAACGCATCGCTAAACATGCATGGGCCTAATCTAAAGAAACCAAAGGGCTTGCACTACTCTTGCTAAAACTTTCTTGAAGCAGAGAAACCTCCAATCATTGTCCCATGCCAATAGGCATTAAGATCCTCCACTAGAACTATAGAGAATGGCTTTCCGAAGCATATAAAGAAAAACAGCAATGATGTATGCATAATTTTAAAACACATTTTCGGATACAAGTTTATCTGGAACCATTGGATGCACTTGGACCCACATGCATCTAAGTATCCAACGGTTCTGAACATAGTTGTATCCATAGTTTTTTTTTTTTTTTTTGTTGTTGATAATATTGAATCCATAGTTGAGTTCCTAGACTTTTTGAAAAAAAAAAAAACACCAACGATACATGCACTACTTTAGAACACAATTCTATTGCGACTCAATTTTATTGCTTGTTCTTTATTTGAGTTTTCCTCAATTTTATTGCGACTCAATTTTATTGTGACTCAATTTTATTGCTCTGCCAGGAGGAAGAGTGTTTTCTACGTATTTTATTTATAACTTTTTTTATCTTCTATGAAAATGTAAAATCTTTTTTTTAACTTCTCACAATAAAGATTCGATGAGCAAGAGTCATAAAAATTGAGGAAACAATTGAGAGCATCAGTGAGAGTTCAATTGATTTAGTACTTAAACAAAGAGATTGGAATAGAAAACTTTATCAAATACGGTACTATTATTACTAATCTCGACATTGTAACATCTTGATCGTGTAAATGAATATGAGAGAGAGAGAGAGAGAGAGAGAGAGAGAGAGAGAGAGTTTTACCATCTTTCTTGGGAGAACCTTTTTCTTCTGTGAACGGAAGAGCGCCATTTGATCCGAAGGAGACCTCTCTTGCAGAACCTCTGTTTTATTATTACCAAAAAAAGAAAAACTTGTGTTAGTCATAGACAAAAAAATGAAACAAGTAGATAGAGAGTTTGGGATATGAGAATTACCAAGAAGAAGAAGGAGGAGGACCGGGGAGAGGGACTTATTCGAAAACCCTCTGCTTTTTTTGTTTTTGCGGGTTCTATATATAATGGCAATGGAACACAATATATAGTTGTTGAGGTTTTCAGCACAAATTTACCTTTTTAAAGTTTTCTATTGTTAGGGCTATTAAAGCACAAATTTTCCTGCTTCATTTGTTGGTGCGATGCCAGAGGTTGTGGTATGTAAAGCATGATGGAAAGAAAAAATCATATTGTCTTTTCATCGCTGGATGCTTCTTTCTCCATTATCGAAACATTTCCCCCCTCCATGAAGATGATGTATACGATTCTATCATCCTCTCTAAAATCTGCTACCAGCATCAAGATGCCAAACGAGTTCCAATTGCCCTCTCAAGTAAAAATTTTCCTGAAGCAGAGAAACCAATCATTGTCCCAATAGGTATTAAGACCTCGACTCCAACTACAAAGAATGGATTTTCGAAGCATATAAAGGAAAACAACAATGATATAGGCACAACTTTTAAAACAAATTTTGGCCACAACTTTGTCAAGAACCGTTGATTGCACTTGGACCCATGCATCTAAGAAACCTCCAATCATTGTCCAACAACAACATATGATGTATGCACAACTTTAAAACACATTTCTGGATACAACTTGGTCCAGAACCATTGGATGTTATTGAACCCACATGCATCTAAGTATCCAAGAACAAGGACTACGATGAAGAAGATTTATCACCCATTGATGCTAGAAGCACAACATACTTAAACACTGGTACCAAATACTAGATTTGGCTATAGAACATAAGAGAGACACTAGTTTGCCTACAAAACAGAGAGGAAGAAGGTATACTCGAATTTGTCGTATATTTTTTGTTCTTCAAGAAGAGAGCAAGTCGATTACGTACTGATGAAATATGTCATCATCTAGCTCCACAGACAACAATTTATTCTAATTTCAAGCACAACAGATGGAGGAGGAGCGTGGACATTCACGTAATCAATTATTTTAGCTTTCATAAAATGGAGGAGAGATGAGAATCGTGAGATGGGTGACTGTAGATTCGTAATAAAAGGAGGAGGAGATGATATCCAAGTCATGGGATTAGAAAGAAGAGAATAGGTACTATTTATAGTTGTGAATGAATCAAGGATGAATGAGAGAGAGAGAGAGAGAGAGAGAGAGAGAGAGAGAGAGAGAGAGAGAGAACCGGTTTTTCTATTTGTTTGATAGGGTACCAAGTAGTGTAGTGCGCAATTCGAGCCGTCCATCTCGGAAACTATTTGTTCAAATTTCTCCTTGGCACCTATAGGTCCAGATCTAGAACGATACCGTTATCATGCCAAGATGACATGTCAATTTAGGCCCTATTCCATGGGAAAGAATTTTTCTTGTGGGAATTGGTTTCCCTTAGTACCCGAAAAAATAGGGAGCAGGTCACCTCTAAATGCTATCTTTGTTTGGAGACCCTTTCAAACTTGATTTCTAGATCATAAGGGTCTAGAAATATTGGTCTTAATTGTTCATTTTGTAAATTTAAAAATTATTTTGGTAAAGAAAATATTATGGGACATTGATACACGTAAAAACAAATTAAGTGTTATATTGAAGAGTGGGTAGTTTAAAATCATGTTTACCGTCTAAAAAAGTATGAGTAGTTGATTTTTTCATTTATCTTGGATCAAAACTATTTTTTTTTTAAGAATACTATTATTCTGTGCAAAGTCTATGAAAGGTGCGGTTGTGATCAATATTTTTTAGGGATAATTCCTGGCCTATGGGTCGAAGATGCGTAGGACATGTTGTGCGACCATTGTCTAACACCAATTGGTCGTTAGCCCTCATAGCCTTAAATTTTGTTTGATAGTATGTAAAGTATGATGGAAAAAAAAAAAACTAAATTGTAATGCTTCTTTCTCCGTTGTTGGAACATTTTCCCTCTCCTTCATGATGAACGTGATGTAGATGATTCTATTATCCACTCTGAAACCCGCTTTGAGCTTCAAGATGCCAAACCAGTTCCAATTACCATCCACGGCGCAAGTTTTCCTGCAGCTTTAGCATCGAAAAACTTCCAATCATTGTCTCAATAACTACTAAGACTTCGACTCAAACTATAGAGAATGGATTTCTGCAATGAACATGCTTGCAAAGAAAGATCACTTTTTCAAGACAATGAGTTAAAATGTTTGCATCATTATCAAAGGGCTCATACCCCAAATTTTAATCTACACATTTCCACTTTCTCTGTTCTCTCTATTTCTCTAATGCATCATTAAAGAAACATAGTTTTAGAAAAATCAAAGGGCAAACTGCAGATGACCTCCATTTGGTTTGGCCATTTTGCAGATGACCTTCTTGTATTTTATTCATGACCAATTCAGCTTCTTATGAATTTGGAATAAAGTGCAACTCTAACTCCGTTAACAGAAAATACTAATTGAGTATGGTACCCAAGTATTATTCTTTGGATAAGTTACCTATGCAACTCTCTCTCTCTCTCTCTCTCTCTCTCTCTCTCTCTCTCTCCCTCCCTCTCCCTCCAAAGAAAACAATAATTAACAAGAAAATCAATTCTAATATTTTCTCGGTGTGTTTTTTATGAAATCAATCCAAAATAAGCATAAAATTGAAGCAACTTTCAAACTTTAAATCTTGATTATTGTCCGTTGTTTCTTCACTCGCAGAGAATCAAATGAAATGAAATCACTTTCGATAGATCTCAGTCCAGAACAACAAAAATGAAATTATGAAGCTCAACTTATTAAGTCTAGATAATCTGCCATTACAAGCAAGAAATCGAAGAGGACCAATTCTGCTTTGAATTCTTAAATCAAAACTCTAATTATCTGCACAAACTAACTAGTATGTAAATATGCACACAAACCGTTGGACTTGGTTTAGATTAACGACGAGATTGTTGAGATGAACAGTGATGGGAATTAAATAGAGGAAAAGGGTTGGGCCAGTTAAGATGCCTTACACACTCTCTCTATATTTTTTGATTGGCAAAAGAAATTTTATTAATCTCCAAAAAATTACAAATATTGAAAGGAAAATGGCAAATGATTATGAAAATTTATTAATCTCCAAGGCTACCCAAAGTGTTGGCTAGAAACCGACAAAGACCCTAACAACCAAAAAAGACCCCATCACCCCTTACCCTGTTGTTTCCTACGTACTAGTCAAGATGGGCTCACTAGCAAGGGAATTCCCAATAGTATATCTGTCTAACCTTCTTACTTACTGTACTGATATTGCTGTTCCACAGAAACACATGAATGATATTGATTTTCTTGAAAATATATTTTAACACAATTTGTAGGAGATGTTTGTGGTATGATAGAACCATAGTATTTCTATGTTTTTTAAAGTTGTATATCTTGCAGTCTCGGCTAGCAAATTCTCTACTGACAGGGCAGACTTGGCGAACATGTTGTTAAGATTCTAATAAGAAACATATTAATTTGAGCCTAGTCGAAGAGCCAAAATTTTAAAATTGTACATGGATTGTAGAATTATGACAACAATACTAGTTAGATCACAACACAACAGCTTGTCTTCTTCATTGGCCTGTTTGCGAACAAATTTGAGCCTTTTGGGTTGAATCCAATTATCCAACAGTGTTGGAAACTGTGGAAAGTCATTGAAATTACAGTTTTGCTACCAATTGGTCAAGATTACTCCACGTATTATGTGGCAAATAGGTTTGCATCGCTTTTCTGTCTAATTAATTAAGTATGTGTGTCGTGTCATCATTGATTGTGAAATTTGAGAGAAGGAGCTTATTGAGCACCAATTACATTTACATTTAGCACCAAATTAAATACAGTACAACTATGCATAGCTTAAATCATCTTGTGAATATCTATAACATGTTAAACTTGTCATATATGTTCATAACAGATCCAAAAATAGAGCATTGACTGCCTATCTTTATGAGCCTAAACTATTACGAGCCAAGACAGAGACACATTTTCGGATTTCTTGGCTTATGCACTGAAATTCATAGTTCAATTCGGTCTTGGATTGTATAAAAGATTCAACAGTAAACTTCAAGTTTTAAGGCAAGAGATGTAATACATTTATTTCAACATGTACATTTATTCAGAAATTGTTCATTTTGTAAATACCGTCATTCAAACAAATCTCTAGATTGCTTAACAAAAAAAAAAAAAAAAACAAATCTCTACATAAGATTCCGCAAAATCTCAAGGTTCTTTTTAGTAGTATTCAACTCGGTTGAACCAACTCATGAGCAATTCATTGCGCTGCTTCCTTGTACTAGATTTTGTTTGAAAAATTATCCCATTTTTCTTATGACTGAACAAATTCCTCTATCCCGTCTTTGATTTCAACCTTTTTGCAAGAGAAATGGCTGAAATCACTTGGCGTGTTATAGAAGATCAAAGCATACATTGCAAGTAGGAATATGATCTTCGTTGCAGCTCTTCCTACTTCTTTTGTCCAAGCGAACTCACTGGCCTTTCCGATGTTAAAACCATATCCGACAGCATTTATTATGAAGAGTGCTACCCACACACAAAACTCGTAAGCGGTGTAGCAACATTCAAACTTCATTTTCTCCTTGAAGTACCTGTCAACCAAAAGAATGAATTGCTAAGTACAAAATGGAAAGGACAAGATGTACAATTTCAGACCTCAATAATTGGTTAAGACATTAGGGTTCGTGAATTCTGTGTCGATGTTTTTTTGACATGTCTCTTGCAAAAAGGTTGAAATCAAAGTGGGCAAAGAGGATTTGTAACAAAAGAGGGGACAGAGGATCATTGTAGATTCGTAATAAAAAAAGGAGGAGAGATGATACTTATGGTTTTGTAACATGAGAATACATACTATTTATAGTTGTGAATGAATCAAGGATGAGAGAGAGAGAGAGAGAGAGAGAGAGAGAGAGAGAGAGAGAGAGAGAGAGCGCCCCATTTTTTCAGTTTGTTTGATAGGGTACCAAGTAGTGCAGTGCGCAATTTAATTCGTTCGTCTCGGAAACCATTGGTTCAAATTGCTCCTTGGCTCCTACAGATCTTTGTTCCAGCGATACCGTTATCATGCCAGGGTGATATGTCAATTTAGGCCCTATTTCATGGGAAAGAAATTTTCCTGTGAGAATTAGTTTCTCTCAATACCAGAAAAAATAAGGAGCATATCGATCACCTTTAAACACTATCTTTATTTGGAGACCCTTTCAAACACAATGTCATAGATCACATAAGGTCTAAAAATATTGATCTTAATTGTTCATTTCGTAAATTTTAAAATTATTTTGGTAAAAAAAATATTATAAAACACTGATACATGTAAAAACAAATTAAGTGTTATATTGAAGATTAGGTTAAGTTTAAAATCATATTTACTGTCTAACAAAGTATGTGTAGTTCGATCATTTTTTCATTTATCTCCAATCAAAACTACTTTTTTACAAGAATAGTATTTTTCTATGTGAAGTCTATGAATGGTGCAATTGTGATCCATATTTTTGGATTTGGGGTGCTGTAGTGCACCCCCGCACTACACGTGTAGTGTGGCCAATCTGGCCGTCCATCTCAACAATGGACGACTCGAATTTTCATCCAAACAATGGATGGCTCGAATTTGTAAGAGCTCGGATTAAATCCGAGCCCTTCATATCGAGATGGACGGTCCTATATTTTTTAGGCATAATTCGGGCCGGTCCTATTTTTTAAGTTTATAGCTTGGAGGATCTTCCCCCAATAATTCCACGCCTTACTAGATCCTCCTCCAAATAAGTCTCAAGCGCTTCTTTCCCTCTCTCACTACCATGTGCGCATTTAATGCCTTCACACACTAGTCTCTCTCTCTCTCTCTCTCTCTCTCTCCTTTTTTTATTTTAAAGCTTAAAATGTTGCAATGTTTATAATTTTTATTGTTTCATGTCTATCTATTTTTATAAAATCTATATATTTGAAATTTAGCAATAGAGATCTACCTAAGGAGACCAATATTTTGAATATAAACTAGGAGACCAATATTAAGGCCATGGACGAGATTGTTAAGATGAACAGTGACAAAAAATTGAGGAATAGAGTTGGGCAAGTTAAGATGCCTTACACTTTGTTGTGTCCACCTAGTCAAGATGGGCTCACTGGCAAAGGAATTGGAATTCCCAATAGTATTTCTATCTGACGTATTTACTTACAATATTGCAGTTCCACAGAAACACATATATGAGATTGATTTTCTAGAAAATTACATTTTAACAAAATTTGTAGGAAACATTTGTGGTATGATAGAACCGTAGTGTTTCTATGTTATGTAAAGTTGTATATTTTGCAGCCTCGGGGAGTAAATTCTATACTAACAGGGTGGACTTGACGAACTTGCCTTTAAGATTCTAATAAAAACACATTCATTTGAACCTAGTCGAAGAGTCGAAATTTCAAAATTGACCATGAATTGCAAAAATTATGGCAGCAATACGTTAGATCACAATACAACAGCTTATCTTCTTCATTGGTCCGTTTGTAAACAAATTTGAGCCTTTTGGGTTGAAGTAAATTATCCAACAGTGTTGGAAACTAGAAAGTCATTTGAAATTATAGTTCTGCTACCACTCGGTCAAGATTACTCCATGTATTGTGTGGCAAACAGATCTGCATCGCTTTACTATCTAACTATGTGTGTCGTGTCATCCTTGATTGTGAACTTTGAGAAAAGGAGCTTAGTGAGTGCTTGTTACATCTTCGTTTAGCAGTAAATAACCTACAACTATGCATAACTTAAATCGTCATGTAACCTGTCTTGTATGTTTAGAATTAACAGATCCAGAAACATAGAGCAGGCTGACTATTTTTATGAGCCTAAACAATTAGGTGCCGAGAGATAAGTGATTTAGACACTAAGTCGGATTTCTTGGCTTATATATGCACTGTAATTCATAGTTCAATTGGGTCTTTGATCATATAGAAGAGACGTATCCAATTACATGATGCAAACGAGCTCCCAAACACCCGTAAGATTACATTCATGACTCAGGCTTTTCCCTTACAGTTTATTTATCCTTGCTTGAATTAATCAAAATCGAATATATCATAATTCTGAATATTTCTTTTGCCACTTTCTGCCTATCAAGAAGAGAAATATCTGTGTGTTGCTCTCCTTCATCGTAGGAGATACAGTAAACCAGAAAAAGAAATATCTATGTGTTGCTCGTGGTAGTTAATATGGAGCAGTAGCATTGCTCATAGTCAATATCATAAAACGTATGTGTCCTCAGACAAAATGAAAGGTGCCTTGCTCTCTCCACATTGTCTTATTCTGCTTATGCTTCTGCATTGGTATCCGATGCAGTGTAAATGTGCCTTACAAACAGACTGTCTCGGGCCACCACTGCACACTCCTCCACTACGGCATTAAATGTATGCCCATCGGAGCCCTTCTTCAAAATGCCAAAATAGATTCCAAACAAATTGATTGCGACCAGTAGCAGTAGCATTGTACAGTTGTAGCACGTCCAGAACCCCTTCCCGTGTGGCCTCCATATGAGGTTGAGCACAAAAAGAATGGCCATGAGAACCCAGCAAGCATATTCCCAATCAACCACATGCTCGATATTTTTGGTTCCCCAATATATGGCGCCCACATGGAGGACTATGAGCAGTCCAATCATCACAAAGTTATAACAGTTACATATGGAAGCACAAGGTTCGAAAATCAAGGACCAAGTTATTAAGGAAGCTGTGAACCGTATAATGCAAATAAAAGTTTTCTGGATCTTGTTTATTTAGTACAGAATGCAAATAAAAGTTTTCCGTATTTTGTTTATGTAGTACAGGATGGTTGTACTGCATATATCGGATATTTTAATTATAAACATATCGTGTTTACAATTAATTTAGAAGTTAGACATCCATTGAAAACAGTTGTCGCTAGGACAACCCATCTCGAAGCTCGTAAGGAGAGAAAGCTTTGAGTGCGGAACCCAGGGATTGCCATGGTACCAACAAAGATAATGAAGGTGGCCACGAAAAGGACAGCCTCCACAACCCTCCAGTTGAAAACATTGCTGCACCTGCGCCGATGTTGAACATAACCTGCCCCCTCAGGTTTGCCCCACCTTGGAGGTTGAGAGAGACGAGGTATTGTGCTGGTGAGCAATATTGGCATGCTACTACCAACATTGCTTCGGAGGTCATGTGAGCAACACTGGATTGCAACCCATTTGACACAATTATTTGAAGATAAATGCATTTCGATGTCATATCGAATGATATCCAATTAATGTGATTTTTGGCTTGGTCAACATTCTCGACAAGCTCTAAAAAGTGAACGGTTCCGATTATTGTTGTGGGCTCTTACAAATGGTCCAAATTGGTCTGGACTGAAGGATAGCAATTACTTCGGTCTTTGTTAGCCAACTCTGCTTTTATGCTAGAAGCACAAAATACTTAAACACTAGTACCAAATACTAGATTGGCTATAGAACAGAAGAGAGAGACAAGTTTTACCTACAAAACAGAGAGGAAAAAAGGTTAACTCGAATTCATCGTATTTTTGGTTCTTCAAGAGCGAGTGGCTTGTTGATGAAATATATCATGATCTAGCTCCAACGACAAAATTTTATCCTAATTTCAAGCACAATGGACGGAGGAGGAGAGTCGAGATTCATGTAATCAATCGTTGTAGGTTCCATAAAATGGAGGAGAGATGAGATTCGTGAGATGGATCATTGTAGAATCGTTCGTAATAAAAGGAGGAGAGATGATATTCAAGTCATGGGAGTTTGATTTATGGTTTTGTAACATGAGAATAGATAAGGTTTATGGTTGTGAATGAATCAAGGATGAGAGAGAGAGAGAGAGAGAGAGAGAGAGAGAGAGAGAGAGAGAGAGAGAGAGAGAGAGAGAGAGCCGTTCTTTAGTATGTTTGATAGGGTACCACATAGTGTAGTGCGAAATTCGAGCTCTTGGAAACCATTGGTTTAAATTTCTTCTCGGCTCCTACAGATTTAAGCGGTGCACTACAGGTCCCTGTTCTGAGGCGATACTGTTATCACAATAGGGTGACATGTCAATTTTAGGCCCTATTCCATGGGAACGAATTTTTGCTGAGAGAGTTGGTTTTCCTTGGTACTTGAAAAAATAGGGAGCATATCACCTCTAAAAACTATGTTTGTTTGGAGACCCTTTCAAACTCGATTTCGTAGATCACATCAGGGTCTAAAAATATTGATCTTAATTATTCATTTCGTAAATTTTAAAATTATTTTTGTAAACATTTTTTTGTGGGGCATTGATACTTGTAAAAACATATTAAATGTTATATTGAAAAATTGGTAGTTTAAGTTTAAAATCATATTTTCCTTTTAACAAAATACGAGTATTTTATTTTTCCATTTATCTCTGATCAAAAACTACTTTTTTTTCAAGAATACTATTTTCTGTGCAGAGTCGATGAATGGTGCGATTGTGATCAATATTTTTTAGGAATAAGTTGCATGCGTGTCTCTCCCTCTCTCACTACTATGTGCGTATTTAATGCATTCAAACACTAGTCTCTCTCTCTCTCTCTCTCTCTCTCTCTCATTAGATACCATGTCCGTATGTGTGTATTTATGCATTCACATACTAGTCTTTAATTTCTTACACCAAATTAAAGTACTCAATTAGCACTATTAGCACTTTAATTTGGTGCGTATTTAATGTGTTTTTTGGGTTAGAAAATGCACGGATTCTCATAGAGAACATTTAAAGTGGGACAGATGGAGTATCTTTAGTTCATTTCCCAAAAAAATATATCTTTAGTTATTCTCTCTCTTTATTACCCATCCGCTTAGGTTGTGTGCTTTCAAGATATAACCTGGTCTCTCTCGCCAGTGCCGATCTTGAGCTTAAGTCTAAGGTGTGACCGCTTTAGACTTCTAAATCACATTTTCAAATTTTGAGTGCCACTTCTATTTTGATACCTGTTATAAAAGTAAAATAAACAGAAGTACTTGTACTTAATCTCCATGGTCCACCATATACCAATAACCAAATACAAACCTGGCGTCTTTCTCTCTCTCTCAAAAAACTTTCCTCCCTCTTCATCGTCGACAAGTGCTAAGAACGCAATCAAATGGCCAACCTGCGTGGTAATCAGATATGCTATGGGCTCCATATTGGTAAATCCGCACACTAGACAAAAGACTGAATTGTTGTATATGTCTAGGTGTCATGCTATTGTGGTATGAAGCAAGACGGTGGTGAGATGTGTTTTAGATCATATGCAGTTTACACATCATCATTAAATGAAGCAAAACTACATGAAGTATAATTGCTCAAGTTCTCGAAAGATTTGATATTGTGATTATGGAACTGTTTAGACTGATATATTACTTGTCTAAGCATCCATAATCTTATATCGAGGAAGTCTATGGATAAGAGTGATTAAAGTACTAATCTATTGATTTGGTAATTGTTTTTTAAAGCAAAAAAAAAAAGAAAAAAGATTGGCCATTCGTGTTTTTGATTTCAGTTACAATCCAAGTATTAGTTTCATGTATTTACACTATGAGGTGCATGGACCAAGTGGGAGATTGTTGGGAAAAAATAAAGAGTACCTATTTTTTATGTGATCCTATGCACCATGTTTTCTAAATTGGATTGCAATGTGATTGTTGGACTTAATAGATTGAGTCATGCTAGTCAATTATGTGATCTACTTGGTAGCATGGGTTTTTTGTTATTGGGTAGTGGTTTCCCAATTATAATTGGTGAGATTAAATCTCCACCATTGTTTCATTAATGTTTCTATGATGGGAAGAGAAACATATGGTGTACTCGTTGTAGAGAAGCTGTTGCCGGTGAGGCTATGTTTGTGTAAGCTCATTCCTTTTTATAAGGGGGCTTAAATTTTTTTACACCCATCGGTTTTGAACGTAACCATCACTTGGGGTAGAGCACTCTAAGTTCTTCTAAACTCTTGGAAGATGATGAACTTTGATGAACTTTTCTCCAGGTATGTGCAAAGATTTTTCTTCTCCCTCATCCTGATATTTTCTGTTTGATATCCCTAAGATTATGAAGGTTTTCCCAACAGCGACAATATTTACAAAGTGAACACCATATAAAGAATGGAGTATAACTAGACGTAATCAGTCGAATTTCAATCTGACATGGTATTAGAGTAGGTCTTGGGTGGCCTTACCTTACGTGGTTGAGTCCTTGCCTAGTCAATCGCCTCATTCATTCATCCATTCATACTGGCCTCCACGTGCATCTGGGCTGCACATGAGGGGCGGTATTAGACTTTATCCACGTCACTTACCTAGGTCATCTAAGCTAGTTTAATATAATTTGCATGTTACTCCACCTATTGTTAATTGGTTCTAAGTTGAAAACCTCCAAAAAAAAAAGAAAAAAGAAAAAAATCTAACATGTTAGATTTGTAGCCTCCATGTCTTCTAGTGTGCTTGCTTTCATCAATTTTTTCATTTGATTGGTTCAATTTCTCTCTTTTTTATTTTTTATTTTTGTCACTGTGAATTTGAATGAAATTGAAAGCTGAAACTGTCGGAAATCGGACGTTTGGTATTAGAAAATTCAGATATGTGAAGGGGAAGGGAGAGTAGGGAAAACAAATGAGTGTAAAAGGAGAATAGTGACAACATATCTACAACAAATTAATAAAGAGAAAAGAAAGTAGAAAAACAAGAAAATAGATTGATGAAACTATCGTTCTAAGTTTGAGACCACATATGTGAATTAGTGGCTGTAATTGGAGATGCACAGAGAGCTTAGATTGAGACCAAATTAATAGTTATGGTTTTAAGTTGGAAGATTAGGCTACGTTTCTTAAAGTTGCAAGTTTTTTTGCTTTTCGTTTATGAAAAAGAAGAAATAAGTTATTTTAATGTTTTAAAAAATAAAAACAAAAAACATGTTTCGCGACCATAATAGTTTTTGTTTATTAATTTTTTGGGCTGCTGAAAGTGTTTTGAAAACAATGTACGTAACAACTTCTGCCACCCTCAGTGCCTCCCTTTCCGGCAATGGTGGATCCTGGAATCTAAAACAAGATGATCATTCGTTAATCGCAACCTTGAAATTGCACCAGGAAAATGGAGAGAGAGAGAACTAGAGAGAGAGAGAGAGTGGAAGAGACTGGGAGAGAGGGCGAGATGATGATGGTTGGATCCCTGTAATCAGAAACCACAGGGCTCCACAAAGGAATGGGACAAGGTTTGGGGAGATCTTTACCCTGTACGTGGACAAAATTCCTGAGGGGAAGGACCAGCAGTGGCTCCTGAGCACATTTAATAAGTTCGGAGTAGTTAAGGATGCATTTATTCCATGGAAGAGAAGCAAACGTACGGGGAGCAAGTTTGGTTTTGTTAGGTACGATTGCCATGTTTCTGCTGGCATGGCTATTTCTCGGATGAATGGTGTGTGGGTGGAGAACAACCAATTGTTTGTCAAGGAGGCGTCTTTTGGCCACAAGACTGGGGGTAAAGTCCAGACGGTGCCTCGGTTCCGGGTGCGTTCCAACCATGAATCGGAGGAAGGGGTAGGTTTCAAGGAGGGCCCTCCTCAGGTCTGGACTAGGAGGGACCCTTGTGTATCCTTTGCTCAGATTCTGAAAGGTGAAACCTCTAAACTCAAGGAGACTGAGGAACAGAGCATCATACTTCAGGTAAGCCCTGAGGGCAACGGGTGGTTACGTCGAAGTGCGGTGGCTGTCATGAACAGAGTCGTCCCTTTGAAAACTTTGGCAGTCAGTTTTAGTTTGGAGACAGATATGATAGCTCAGTTTCGAGCCCTGGGTGGTCATTCGATTCTCATTACGTTCCAAAGTCAGGAGGTAAGGGATGAGCTCATTGACGGTCCTTGGATGAAAAGGTGGTTCAGCGAGGCTAAACCATGGAGGAATGAACCGCCACGACTTGAAAGATTTGTGTGGTTGAGCTGTCAAGGTATGCCTCTCAACGTATGGAACGCCAAAGTTTTCAAACAGATTGGAGAGCTATGGGGTTCTTTTGTTATGTTAGATGAGGATACTTTGAAAGAGAAAGATTTTGTGAAAGGTAAAGTTTTAATAGCCACGGAGCTCGCCTCGAAAATTGATAGGTGGATTAAGCTGGAGGTGCACGGTGTAGTGTATGAGGTTAAAGTTTTGGAGGAGTCTTCATTCTCCAGTCCTGATGAGTTACAGTCGGTGCAGAGGGTGGGAGGAAGGAAGTTGATGCAGGGGGGTGCAGGTGTGGGGGAGAAGGAGAAAGAAGATAGGGATGACGTATTACAGTTCACTAAGCCAGTAGCAGACAATGGGAAGGCAGTGGTAGGTGGAAACCTACGACTGAGCACGGCAATTGAGCTGGCAGCAGGGCATGGGGAGAACAGAACATTTGATGGGGTTGGGGGCCCTAAGCCTCTTGATGCAGACTTGCATTTAATGTTTGACAGGGGCGGTGATCAAGGTGAACCCGAGGATTTTGAATCTGCTGTGGGGGATTCTATGGGCCTTGTTGAAGAAAGACCTAGTGGGCCGGGGCCTCTAGCCCAACCTGAGGGGGAGCCTAACCAATCCGTTATCCATACTAGTTTGGGCCCCGTATCAAGTCCCCAAAACTGTGTGGAGGGTGAGTTGGGCCGGGTAAGTGGAGTATCTGGTTCCAATTTAAGAAATATTATCCCAATTGGGGATGAGAACGAATTGGGGGTGGGTTCATCTCAGATTCCTAGCATCAACCTCTTGGTGGATCTGAATGATGCAGCGTGTAGGAAGAGGAGGAGAAGGCAGCTAACAAACCTCCTTCGTATACGTGAGGAATTATCAAAGGAGCCTAGTGTGGTGGACGGGTCATCGTCAGCTTCGAGAGAGTCGACACAATCTGTTTCCGTTCAAAATGACTCGCATATTGTCGAGGAGGTCAGAGCTACTATGGCAATTGGAGGTGAGTTAAATGTCCAGTTTCTACCTACTGATGATATGGTCTTAAAGAAAATGATTGAACTTGAAATTAAGGAGTATGCCCTTTTAAGAGAGGGTACAGGTGGGAATTAGTCCTGGTGACTGATTCTGTGGTGGTCCAGAAGGATTCTTTTGTTTAATGCAGATTATTTCTTGGAACATTAGAGGTTTGGGGAGCTTCGTGAAAAAGAAATTTTTGTCTAAACTTATAAAGAGAAGGAAACCTGATATGATTTTTGTGCAAGAAACAAAACTGGAGGTGATGGAGAGGGTTGTAGCCCAAAAAATGTGGGGTGGTTCTAACATGGAGTTTGTGGCTTCCAATTCGGTTGGAGCATCTGGGGGTCTAATTACTATATGGAATACAGATTTTTTCAGAGTAACCAATACTATTACTCACAGATCTTTTATTTTTTTGGAAGGTGTGCTTTATAATTCTTTCCCGTGTGTTCTTGTTAATGTATATGCACCTAATGAGGTGGGTAATAGGAGAGAGTTGTGGGAATTGCTCTTGGGTCTTAAAGTGAGTTCTCAAGTTCCATGGTGTTTAGGGGGAGACTTCAATGAGATCAGAGAGGTGAATGAAAGGGTTGGTTGCACCAGAATAGAGAGGGGAATGCGAGATTTCTCAGAGTTTATTGGCAATATGGAATTGATCGACTTACCTATGATAGGTAGGAAGTTTACTTGGACCAACTTCCAAAATCAAGCTGCCCACAGTCGTCTTGATAGGTTTTTGTTGTCCCAACAATGGTTGGACAGATTTAAAATTATTCAATGGGGCCTGTCTCGACCAATTTCAGATCACTGTCCAGTGGTGCTCCTAGATGATACTAGAGATTGGGGTCCCCGGCCTTTTCGGTTTATGGATATTTGGTTGTCCAATCCTAACTGTATGAAGCTTGCCAAAGAAGCATGGGATGCTGCCCAGGTGCACGGGTGGGCGGGATTCGTCCTGCTTCACAAATTCAGGGCTATCAAAGACAAGTTGAGGGTGTGGAACAAGGAGGAGTTTGGTGATTTAAACGGTGCACTCCAGAAATGTGAATCTGATCTTCACCAACTTGATGTTATAGATGAAGAGCGCCATCTCACTGAAGAAGAGAAAACAACTAGATGCAAGGCGAGAACCGAATTCTGGCGACTGTCAAGATTGTCTGAATCTCTGTGGAGGCAAAAATCTAGGGTGAATTGGTTGAAACTGGGCGACAAGAATACTAAATTTTTTCAAGTCATAGCCAATTATAGGTTCAAAAGGAACATGGTGGGATCGATTAAGATGAATGACAGAGTAGTAGAGGAGCCTAGAGAAATTAAGGAAGCAGCAGTGAATTATTTCAGATCCAACTTTACGGAGGAAATGAGACATCGAACTGTTTTGGGGGGACAATTTAACCGGCGGGTGACTTTCGAAGTAGCCATTCAACTTGAGAAGAAATTTGAGGAGGGGGAAATTGTAGCTGCACTTAAAAACTGTAACAGCCTCAAGGCGCCGGGGCCGGATGGCTTTAATTTCTCTTTTGTTAAGAAAGCTTGGGGCTTTTTGAAGGATTTGGTACTACAATTTTTTGCTGAATTTCATGAGAATGGCAGGCTTACTAAAGGTATTAACTCAACTTTCATCTCCTTAATTCCCAAGGTTGATTGCCCTACAACCTTTAAAGATTACAGACCCATTAGCATGGTGGGCTGCATTTACAAAATTTTGTCAAAGGTGCTAGCTAATAGGATAAAACAACATCTTCCAAGTATAATTGGGGAGGCTCAGGCTGCGTTTGTTGGGGGAAAACAAATTCTTGATGGTGTCCTTATTGCCAATGAAGCCATCCATAGTTGGAAACATAGTACTCGAGGAGGCCTTATCTTAAAGCTAGACTTTGAAAGGGCATATGATTGTGTTAATTGGGGCTTTCTAGTAGATATGATGGGGAAGGTGGGCTGTGGTGGGAAGTGGTGTGATTGGATTAAAGAGTGTATTTCTTCTGTATCTATGTCGGTTTTGATTAATGGTTCCGCGACAAAGGAATTCCGAACTCAAAAAGGAATCAGGCAAGGTGATCCTTTATCCCCCTTTCTTTTCAACATCGTAGCTGAGGCTCTTAATATTATGTTGGAAAGAGCTAGGGATACAGAGATTATCAATGGAGTGAAGATTGGGAGAACTGGGGTAATTATTTCTCACCTCCAGTTTGCGGATGATACAATTATTTTCTGTAACAATGATATGCAGGAAATCAACAATATCAAGAGAATCTTAAGGTGTTTCCAGCTAATGTCAGGCCTAAAGATAAATTTTTCAAAAAGCTCTCTCTGTGGTGTTAAGGTCCCTACACAAGATGTGGCTGCCCTTGCCCAAGTTATGGGCTGCAAGGTAGAATCCCTACCTATTAAATATCTTGGCTTGCCTCTAGGCGCAAACCCAAGGAGGATTAAAACTTGGGAACCTGTCATTGATAGAACTCAGCAGAAACTTAATGTGTGGAGTGGTAGGTGCATGTCCACTGGAGGTCGCCTCACCCTCCTTAATTCCAACATGAGCACATTGCCAATCTACTTTATGTCATTGTTCAAGATGCCGGTGGCTGTTGCTAAAACTCTAGAGAAAATGCAAAGGCGTTTTTTCTGGGGAGATGTAGCGGGCAAAAAGAAGTTGCACCTAGTGAAGTGGGAGCAAATTACCAAGAGTAAAGTGAATGGGGGTTTAGGTGTGAAGAAATTATTGCAGCAGAATGTGGCACTCCTGGCCAAGTGGTGGTGGAGGTTTAGTAATGACAAGGAATCTCTTTGGGTTAGAGTTACTAGAGGAAAATACAATTTGGACCGATTGTGTTGGTTGCCCTATACTCCGAGCTCAGGTTCAGTTTCTACCATCTGGACGGATATCTGCTCTATTGGGGATAATGAATCTTGCCTTGGAAAGGTTATTCGGGAGGGTTTCCGTGTGCAGGTCAATTCTGGGTGTGACACTTCGTTCTGGAATCACGTATGGCTAGGGAATAAAGCTCTCAAAGAGGAATATCCGCGACTTTTCTCGGTGTCTGATCAACAGGATGACACGGTTAGTTCAGTGGGGGAGGGTGCAGAAAATGGAAGGTGGGATTTGTTGTCCAGGCGAAGGCTATTTGACTGGGAGAATCAACAACAGGATGAACTAAAGCTGAGACTACAGAATGTGACTCTAGACCCATCCAAACCTGATTGTTTACACTGGATTTGGACGGCAAATAGGTGCTTTTCGGTGAGGTCAGCTTACAAACAAGGGGAGCATTTGATGAGTCAGTCAAGGGCTGCAATACTGGGCTCTCTATGAAAGAACATAAGCCCTCCAAAAGTGGAAATTTTTTCATGGCTGGTTGTCCAAGAACGAGTGGCAACGAGGTCGGTTCTACGAAGTCGAAACATTCTAACGAATTCCCAAATACTGGTATGTCCCTTTTGCTCCCTACACCTAGAAACTCCCCAACACTTATTCCTTCATTGTCAATTCTCATGGGATGTTTGGTCTTTGATTTTGGATTGGTGGCATGTTAAATGGGTGTGCCCTTCATCGGTAGAGGCGTTGGCTGATTGGTGGTTTGGGAATCAGTTTCGAAACTTAGAGAAAGAAATTTGGGAGTCTTGTTTTTATGCAACTCTTTGGTCATTATGGCTAGTGCGGAATGACTATATCTTCAACAATGCTTCTACGCTGGTTTGGGATGTGGCGGATCTTGTTAAAACAAGGGTAGCCATGTGGATGAGGACCAAACGCGACATTAAGATATACTCGGTTGAGGACTTCAAGGGGTATTTAGATGGGATTCGAAAACTGAAATTTTAACTTTCTGGTGAGGTGTTTGTATCCAACCTTTGGTTGGATGCTATGGTGGTGTTTGCTTGTTTTTTCGTTTTGTTTCTTTGAGAGGCTCCTTCTGTTCTCTCTTGTTCTCGATGTATCCCTTCGAGCTTAATAAAAATCTTCGTTTGCCGAGCAAAAAAAAAAAAAAAGTGTTTTGAAAACAAATGAAGACGCAATTTTTGTGTTTCTAGAAGTCCATAAACTAGTGGAATTAATTATGTATTTTGTAACAAAAATAGTAACACAAATATATTTATGGTACCTGTTCCCAAAAAAAAAAAAAATGGAAAACAAAAACAAAAAACTGGAAATGAATTTTTTTTTTTTTTCAGACAAAGCTTTAATATTCTTGGTTTAGTTTGCTATTAGGGTCGGAATCTATTGTTTCAATGTAATTCTTCTCACACATTTTTTTTAAAAAAAAGTCAAGAGATAGTATTCATCAAAAGATTCCCATGGGGGAAGGTTGGGAGTCTACAGATCGGACACTCCAACAGAAAGAGCGTATAAGCGCATAGATGCGCCGCTCTACATAATGAGAAGAAACCCCCGAAAGGAGGACAAAATCCCCCAAAGGAGGATATTATTAAAACAAATAACAAAATAAAAGAAGCACCGTTGAGACATCCATCGTCTTTTGCAACCACCTTGATAGACTCGTAACCACCACATTTGCTTCACAAAATAGTAACACATCATTGTGAGGTGGTCACCCAGCAAACACGGTAGACGGCGTCAGGTCACAGATCTGAGAAGATGGAGGCTGAGAACGGTGATGGACAACATCTTACCAGCAACCACTGAAACCGATCAAGTCCCGGAACGTCGCCGGAAAACGATCTGGCTGAAAAGCTTGCAATGGACGTCCGAACTTCAGTTGTGGGATTGAGAGCGAAGACGGTTTAACGGTGAGGGGAAGATAACAGAGGGAGAGAGATCGGACGGGAAGAACCCCTTCCCTCCCGCCACTTGAGAAGGAGGGAAGGGGAAGGACTGTTGACGGCTAGGGTTTGGAGATTTTTCTCTTCTCTCACACTTGAGTGTGGGATTTTTGTCTCTGTCTTGTTTTGTTATTTTATCTTTATCTATAGTTAGGGAGAGACATTTTAAAAACAAAAGTGTCATTAGAATCATCAACATCTACGTGAAACAATGTTCTTCGTGGGGGTCAATTCTAAATGAAGTTACATACAAATAAAATATGATCGACTAAATATCCACTTTACATTTATTATTTTAGTGTAAGAACTATATTATACAATTACAAAGTATGAAAAACAAATAGAAGCTTGACCTCACGGTAAATAAATCCTGGCAATATATATTACTCCACACGTCCGATCAATTCATTCATTGACACATTTCAAAATTTTTTTCTGCACAACAAAAATGTCTTCGCTCGGTTGGATGCGGTGGTTGATTAAAATCCTGCTCAAGTTTGTTTGGTGCATGATCCAGACACTGTTAGTGCTTATTTGGAGATTCCTCTGCTTCATTGGCAGGAAAGTTATGGCCCCGGAGAACAATTTGAATTGGTTTGGCCACTTAATACGATCAGTCAATCTTGCGCGTGCTACTTCATTTCTTGGTGTGATGCCAGTGGTTGTGGTATGTAAAACATGACGTGGAAAAGAAAAAACCATGTGGCCTTTTCGTTGTCGGATGCTTCTTTCTCTGTTGTCGGAACATTTTCCCCTCCTTTATGAAGATGATGTATACGATTCTACCATCCTCTCTAAAACCCGCTACCAACATCAAGATGCCAAATGAGTTCTAATTGCCCTCTCGGGCACAAATTTTCCTGAAGTAGAGAAACCTCCAATCATTAACCTCGACTCGAACGACAAAGAATGGCTTTTTGAAGCATATAAAGAAAAACAACAATGATATATGCACAACTTTAAAACACATTTCCGGCCACGACTTTGTCCGAAACTGTTGAATGCACTTGGAACCCACATGCATCTAAGTATCCAACGGTTCCGAACATAGTTGTGTTTTGGAGTTGTGTTCCTAGACTTTTGTAAAAGAACTACAGCTATGATACATGCATAACTTTAGAATGCAATTCCCATTGAATGCATCTTCATGTTTCAAGATGATGAAAAATTCTGGACACAACTATTCCTATACGTTTTGAAAGAAAAATCACTGTTAGTTCAGGACAATGGGCTAACATGTTTGCGTCATCATTACTAGAGTATTTATAGAGCAAATCAAAATACAAAAATTCAGAAAAATCAAAATACAAAAATTCTACTATACGACAATACTAGAGTATCTACTTAGCAAATACCATACAAAGAACACGAAATATAATGAAGAAGATTAGTCACCCATTGATGCGCACAATATACAAACACCAGTACTAAATACTAGAGATTTGGCTTTAGAACAGAAGAGATCGAGAGACTAGTTTTGCCTATAAAACAGAGAGGAAGAAACGTTTACTCAAAGCCGTTGTATTTTTAGTTCTTTGGGAAGCGAGCGAGTGGACTACCAATGAAATATATCACGAACTAGCTCCATCAACAGCGATTCGTTCTAATTTCAAGCACAATGGATGGAGGAGGAGAGTCGAGATTCATGAGATGGATTCGTTTGTAATAAAAGGAGGAGAAGAGACGATATCCAGGTCATGGGAGTTTGATTTATGGTTTTGTAAGACGAGAATAGGTAAAATTTATATATGTGAATCAAGGATGAGAGAGAGAGAGAGAGAGAGAGAGAGAGAGAGAGAGAGAGAGAGAGAGAGAGAGCCCTTTTTTTAGCTTGTTTGATATGGTACCACAGTGTTGTTCGCAATTCGAGGAGTCTGTTTCGGAAATTATTGGTTCAAATTTCTCCTCGGCTCCTACAAATCTAAACGGTGCAATACATATCCTTGTTCCGGGGCGATACCAATATCACACCGGGACAACATGTCAATTTTAGGCCCTATTCCATGGGAAAGAATTTTTCCTACGGGAATTGGTTTCCCTCCGTTCCGGAAAGATAGGGAGCAAATCACCGTTAAACACTATTTCCGTTTGGGGACTCTTTCAAACTTGTTTTCGTATATCACGTCGGGTATCAAAATATTGATCTTAATTGTTCATTTCAAAAACTTTAAAATTATTCTGGTGGAGTAATTTTTTTTTTGTGAGACATTTATACATGTAAAAACAAGTTGAATGTTAAATTGAAAAATAGGTAGTTTAAATTTAAAATCATATTTACGGTCTGGCAAATCAAGTATGAGTAGTTTGTTTTTCCATTTACCTCCGATGAAAAACTACTTTTTTTCAAAAATACTTTGTTTTCTTTTTGTGCGAAGTCTACGAACGGTGTGGTTGAGATCAAAATTTTTTAGGGATAATTCCGGGCTGGTCCTATTTTTTAAGTTTTTTTTTTTGGTCACCTATTTTTTAAGTTCATCGTTGGTAGGATCCTCCCCCAATAATTCCATGCCTCACTAGATCCTCTTCCAAATTAGTCCACACACGTCTCTCCTTCTCTACCATGTGCACATTTAATGTGTTCACGCTTCCGTGAGAGAGAGAGAGGGGCACTAAATGCCAAAAAGTTTAGGTACACAACACTAAATACAATTTCTCACTTATATGTGGGGCCACATGTACTAGCTAACTAGTGTATGTGGGCCCCACATGTATGTGAGAAGTTGTGTGTGTCCCACATATATGTGAGAGGTTGTGTATGTAGAACGCACGGCGTGGGGTTTATTTAGAGAAGGATCTAGGGAGGTATGAAGTTATTGGGGGAGGATCCTCATAGCCATGAAACTAAAAAAATAGGATTGGCCTGAAATTATCACAAAAAAACATTGTTCACAACCCTGCTGCTCATAGACTTAATTGGCACAGGAATACAGTATTCTTGAAAAAAAAAAAAAATTGATTGAAGATAAACGAAAAAAATGAATCACTCATACTTTTTTAGACGGTAAATATGATTTTAAACTTAAACTACCTATTCTTCAACATGACACTTAATTAATTTGTTTTTACATGTATCAATGTCCCGTAATATTTCTTTTACCATAATAATTTTTAAATTTACGAAATGAACAATTAAGATCAATATTTATAGACCTTGATGTGATCTATGAAATCTAGTTTGAAAGAGTCTCTGAACGAAGATAATGTTTAGAGGTGATCTGCTCCCCATTTTTTCGGGTACCGAGGGAAACCAATTTCCATTGGAAAAATTCTTTCCCATGACATAGGGCTTAAATTGACATATCACCTTAGCGTGATAATGGTATCTCTCCGGAATAGGGACCTGTAGGAGCAAAGAAGAAATTTGAACCAACGGTTTTTGAGACGGACAACTCGGATAACGCACAACACTACATGGTACCCTATCAAACAAACTGAAAAAATGGCTCTCTCTCTCTCTCTCTCTCTCTCTCTCTCTCTCATTATTGATTCATTCACAACTATAAATAGTACATGTTCTCATGTTACAAAACCATAAATCAAACTCCTCTGACCTGGATATCATCTCTCCTCCACCTTTTATTGTTAATCTACAATGTTCCATCTCATGAATCTCACCTCTCCTCCATTTTATGGAACCTACAACAATTTGTTACACTTTCCTCCTTCCCAATTTCCTTATGGTTTCTTGCCGTCTTCATATGTCCTATATTTGCATTCACTACATTGGCGGCTGAAAAGGGCTACACATTTGCAGGGAATGCAAATTATAGCAAGGACAAAAGTGGGACTCTTCCCTCAACCCATGCAGATTATGGGATACGTGAGGGTGTGACCGTGTAAGAAACTTGATAGTAGAATGCAATCAAACGTCAATAATGCTCTCATAAATATTCACTTCAAAAGAGACCTTGCAGGTAAGGTCCTTTTTATTAGGGTATTCGAATTCAATTTCCGAATAGATTAAGAGATCATTGGCCTCTACCACATGAGGGCCGAGACTGCTGAAGAAGGATAGATCTTGACAGGTAGGAGGAAGCATACTACAGGAGAAATGGAAAGAGTTTGTTGATATAGACCACAACTGGGCAATGGAGCAGATCAAGGGCACTTCTTTCTCAATTTTCCCAGAGCTTAGCATTATGGCTTCATAGACCCCATCTTTTTTCAAGTTTCAGCTTTGCTTCTCCCAACTCTGGTCAACCAGGCATCATAATCTGAAGTGGCTAGGACCTTCTACAACCTCTTTGCAGCATCATCTAGGATTTTAATGAAAGAGTTTATGACATTCACAACAACCACCATTCCAGCACAAACGCTTTTTATGATAATCCATTTGTCCTTTCCTCCTTCACTAGGTTTATTTCCTTCCTTCATTGTGTTAGCAAAACAATATCCACCTTCAAATACAAGTTATGCGAAATGCCTCTAAAATGTACACTGTAAAACACATTGCAGCCTCTTTTTCCAAATCAATAAACTTTGCCAGCTCAATTCTGGGCGTATTAAAAGTGTTGAGTTCATAATTGAATTTGAAGGCCCTTCTTTTGATTCGGAGAGTTCACAACAACAATACTACTAGTATTTGAGTATTGATTGTTTGCATCAAATTCTAACCTTTCCTACTTTTTGACTTCAATAAAAAGTAGGAAAGGTTAGAATTTGACGCAAATAGTCAATACTCAAGTACTAGTAGTATTGCTGTTTGGAAGTATCCGATCAAAAGAAGAACCTTCAAATTCAATTATGAACTTAGCACTATTAATACACCAAGAATTGAGGCAGAGTTTTTTGACTTGGAAAAAGAGGATGCAATGTGTTTTACATTGCACATTTTAGAGGCTTTTCGCACTACTTGTATTTGAAGGTGGGTATTGTTTTGCTGATACCATGAAAGAAGGAAATGAACCCGGTGAAGGCGGAAAGAACAGATAGATTATCATAAAATGTGTTTGTGCTGGAATGGTGGTTGTCATGAATGTCATGAACTCTTTCATTAAGATCCCAGATGATGCTGCAAAGTGGCTGCGAATTGTCCTAGCAACTTCAGACTATGACGCATGGTTGATCAGAGTTGGGAGAAGCAAACCTGAAACCTGGAAAAAAAATTGGGATCTATGAAGCCATTATGCTGAGCTCAAGGAAAATTGAGAAACATGCGCCCTTGATCTGCTCCATTGCCCAGTTTCGGTTTATATCCACAACCTCTGGCATTGCACCAAGAAATGAAGCAGGAAAATTTGTGCTTTAATCAGACAAAGAGAGAGAGACTTACCATCTTTCTTGGGAGCGAGAACCTCTGTTTTATTACCAAAAAAAAAATAAAAATTTTTGAAGTTGCACAACTTTAAAACACATTTCCGGACAACTTTTGTCTGGAACCGACGTTGGATGCACTTAGACCCACATGCATCTACGTATCCGACTGTTCCGAACACAATTGTGTCCGACGAGCTGTTTTGGAGTTGTGTTCTTGGACTTTTTGAAAGAAAAAGAACAATGTTACATGCACGACTTTAGAACATAATTCCCATTGGATGATGAAAAATTCCGGACGCAACTAATCCTAGACTTTTTGAAAGAAAAATCACTGTTAATTCAGGATAATGAGCTAACATGTCTGCATCATCATTAAATGCTCATACCCCAAAATTTTAATCTACATTTCCATTCTCTCCGTTTGTTTTCAATTGAAACATATTATCAGTAAAATCAAAATACAAAAATCCTACTGTACGACAATACTATTTACGGAGCAAAAGCCATACAAAGAACAAGGAATATGATGAAGAAGATTAATCACCCATTGATGCTAGAAGCACAAAATACTTAAACACCAGTACCAAATACTAGATTTGGCTAAAATAGAAGAAAGAGACTAGTTTTGCCTACAAAACAGAGAGGAAGAAAGGTTTACTCAAATTCATCGTATTTTTTGTTCTCCGGGAAGCGAGAGAGTAGATTAATTACTGATGAAATATGTCATGATCTAGCTTCAAGGACAATAATTTATTCTAATGTCAAGCACAATGGACGGAGGAGGAGAGTTGAGATTGATGTAATCAATCCTAGCTTGTAGTTTTCATAAAATGGAGAGATTAGATTCATGAGAGGGATTCGTTGTAGATTCGTAATAAAAGGAGGAGAGATAAAATTCAGGTAATGGGAGTTTGATTTATAGTTTTGTAACATGAGAATAGGTACTATTTATAGTTGTGAATGAATCAAGGATGAGAGAGAGAGAGAGAGAGAGAGAGAGAGAGAGAGAGAGAGAGAGAGAGAGAGAGAGAGAGAGAGAGAGAGCCATTTTTCAATTTGTTTGAAAGGGTACTTTATAGTGTAGTGCGCAATTTGAGCCGTCCGTCTCGGAAACCATTGGTTCAAACAGATTGAAAATTAGAATACTTATTTTTTCACACTGTTTACATATTAAAAAATATAGTTAAAAAATTAAGTGTTTCAATTTTTAATCAGTTTAAACCAGTGCGAAGATCTTATTTTTCTGATCATTTTATCTTAAATGATCATAATGGACTTTTGGTTCTAAAGCCTTTCAATGAGCACCTTAAGAGAGCCCTGAAACTAAATAAGGAGTCACTAAATAAGGAGTCTTCAAGTGCTCAATAAAAGGACTTAGAGCAAAAAATTCAGTACGACCATCTAGGATAAAATGATCAAAAAAATAAGATATTCGTACCGATTCAACCAGATTGAAAATTGAAGCGCTTAATTTTTTAATCATATTTTCCCGTTAGTTTCTTTAACAGTGTTAACGATTTTATCAATTTGAAATTTAAAACAAACTACAGAGTTTATTTGGTAGCAATTGAAATTAGAGGGACATAATTGAGACAACTGTAAAACTAAAGGGACGACTACGAAAATTTGCCCAAAACAGATAATAATGAGAACAAAGAAAATGCAAAATACTTTTTCGACCTTTTCCATGTCATTGTTTTTCCAGTATATTTGGAAGGCTTCAAGTTACTATCTCCTCTATGGATTGAAGGTTGAATACTCATTGCGGGATTGAGCCATTTGTAATTGCGACAAATAGGCAGCGCATCTAAGAGCCGGTCCACTTCGTACTCAAATTACAATACAATCTATTATTTTTACTCAAATTTGTAAAAACTTGATTTGGTACAAAGGCTTCCACTCGTGAATCCATATTTTATTCAAATTTCATCCATTCACCATCACCACCACCCATCACCACCACTGCCGCCGCCCATCACCTCAGGTCCTCTCTCCCTCTTCCATCGGCGATTGGTGACAGTCTCGCTGATTCATCACCGGTGGACGGATCTAAGACCCTTTTCTGGCAGAGGGTAAGCATCCGATACATACAACCTTTGTCCTCAACTGCAGACTATTCTTGGGATTTCTTTAATATAGATACTGTCCAGGCATTCGACGGACAAGATTTAGCTTGGCCAGAGAGATACAACAGAGTGGACGACTGACGTGGAACCGCTGGAGCGGTTTGATAGATTTGGGAATGAACTGGGTGAGATTAAGGACGAGATTAATGAGATGAATAGTGATGGGAAATTGAGGAATAGGGTTGGGCGATGCCTTACATTTTGTCTTGTCCAACTATTCAAGATGGACTCACTGGTGAGGGAATTCCCAATAGTATTTCTATCTGACATATTTGCTTACTGATATTGCAGTTCCTTTTTTTTTTTTAAACGGCGAAGAAGAAAATTTTATTAGGAAGAGAGAAGAGTACAAAAATATAGCAAGCAAAATACGGCATCACATTGCTAGGGATACATCCCGACGAGGTTGGCACTTATCGTAGTGCCAATTATATGCCAAGGAGCCCAAAAGGTTGATAAGTAATCAACCAGAGAAAAAATAGCAAAACAGAACCCTATCACCATAGAACCAAAGTTAGTTCCATGACATAGATTAAGGGGATAGCGTCCAAAAATTGAAAAAAAAAAAAAAAAACCCCCATGTTCTGATGTTCTGATAGTGCAGTTTCTTGAAAATTATAGTTGAATAGAATCTGTAGGAGTATCTGTGTTGTAATAGAACCTTAGTGTTTCTATGTTGTGCTATGTTGTATCAAAAAAGCTACTGGTACAGCAGCTGCGTACAGATCTCCTTTGGGCCCGCCTCGGGTCCCGTAAAGATGATCGGAGCCGCTCATTTTGTTCAAAATACGTCGTTTAAGGTTCCCTGAAAAGAATCACCTCAATCCGATATCGGGAAAGGTGTTTACGAATCATCCAACTTTGCTTCAAAATTTAGGCTAAAATTTGAAGCAAAGTTGGATGATTCGTAAAAACCCTTCCCCATATCGGATTGAGGTGATTTTTTTCAGGGACCTTAAACGATGTATTTTGAACAAAATGAGCGGCTCCGATCATCTTTGCAGGACCCGAGGCGGGCCCAAAGGGGATCTGTACACAGCTGCTGTACCAATAGCACTACTCTGCATGTTGTATATCTTGCAGCCTTGGGGAACAAATTCTCTACTAATAGGGCAGACTTGAGGAACATGCCTTTAGGATTCTAATAAAAAACAGATTCGTTTGAACCTAGTCGAAGAGTCGAAATTTCAAAATTGAAATGAATTGTAGGAATTATGGCTGCAATACGTTAGATCACAAGACAACAGCTTACCCTCTTCATTGGCCCCTTTGCGGACGAATTTGAGCCTTTTGGGTTGAATCCAAGTATCCAACAGTGTTAGAAACTGGAAAATCATTGAAATTACAGTGCCACCAATCGGTCAGATTACTCCACGTATTGTGTGGCAAATATGTCTGCATCCCTTTACTATCTAATTAGTCTGTGTGTCATGTCATCATTGAATGTGAAATTTGAGAAAATGAGCTTATTGAGCGCCTACAACGTTTCCATTTAGCACTAAATTAAATAACCTACAAGTATGTGTAGCTTAAATTGTCTTATGAATATCTATAGCATGTCATATAACATTTCTGGAATGGTCATAACAAATCCAGAAACGAGAGCAGGCTGTCTATGTTTATGAGCCTAAACAATTAGGTGCCAAGGGATGAGCAATTTGGACACCAAGTCGGATTTCTTGGCTTATGCACCGTAATTCATAGTTCAATTTGGTCTTAGATCGTAGAGAAGATTCAACAATGAACTTCAAGTTTTAAGGCACGTGACGTAATACTTTTATTCAACAAATACATTTATTCAGAAACCGTTCAATTTGCAAATACTATCTCACTAATCTCAACCAAATCTATATGTAAGATTCCGCAAACTCTCAAAGCCTCTTTAGCAGTATTCAACTTGGTTGAACCAACTCACGAACAATTCGTTTTCTTTAGTCGGTCGGTGATTGGTACTCCATTCATTTTCCATCATGATGAGGAAGATTCCACAAACTCTCAAAGTCTCTTTAGAGTACCCTCTTCAGTCGTATTCAACTCGATTGAACCAACTCAAGAGCAATTCATTTTCTCTAGTGAGTTGGTGATTACTCCAAAGATTTTCTCTTAAGGTGAGAGTTTTTAGGGAAGTTTCTCTGTCAGCCAGGGCTTCCTTATACTGATGAAGTTGGATTGGTACCATCCGAAGGCTGCGCTGCTTCATTTCTTGGTGCGATGCTTGAGGTTGTGGTATGTAAAGCATGGTGGAAAGAAAAAACCATATGGTCTATTTTCGTCGCCAGATGCTTCTTTCTCCGTTGTTGGAACATTTCCCCCTCCTTCATGAACATGATGTATACGATTCTAGAATCCTTTCTAAAATCTGCTACTAGAATCAAGATGCCAAACGTGCTCCAATTGCCCTCTCGGGAACAAATTTTCCTGAAGCAGAGAAACCTCCAATCATTGTCCCATACGTATTAAGACCTTGACTCGGAGTACAAAGAATGGAATATTTTTGAAGCATATAAAAAAACAACAATGATATATGCACAATTTTAAAACACATTTCCGGACACCATTTTGTCCGGAGCCGTCAGATGCACTTGGACCCACATGCATCTAAGTATCCAACGCTTTAAAAGTTTTGTTTTGGAGTTGTGTTCCTAGACATTTTGAAAGAAAAAACAGCAACAAAACATGCACAACTTTAGAACACAATTCACGTTGGATGCATCATCATTTTTCAGGATGATGAAAAATTCCGGACACAAATGTTCGTAGACTTTTTGAAAGAAAAACTGCAATGATACATGCACAATTTTAAAACACAATTCCCGTTGGATGCATAATCATGTTGCAGGATGATGAAAAATTCTGGACATAACTATTCCTAGACTTTTTGAAAGAAAAGCCTCAGTCAATTAAGGACAATGAGCTAACATGTTTGCATCATCATTAAAGGGCTCATACCCCCAAATTTTAATATACTTTTCCACTCTCTCCGTTTCTTCCCAATTGAAACATTTTCAGAAAAATCAAATTACAAACACTACTGTACGACCATACTATTTACTTAAAACACGAGTACCAAATACTACATTTGGCTACAGAACAGAAGATAGAGAACAGTTCTGCCTACAAAACAGAAAGGAAGAAAGGTTTACTTGAATTCGTCGTATTTTTCGTTCTTCGGGAAGCGAGGGGGTCGATTACTGATGAAATATATCAAGACCGAGCTCCAATTACGACAACACTTTATTCTAATTTCAAGCGCAATGGACGGAGGACGAGAGTTGAGATTCATGTAATCAATCGTTTGAGGTTCCATAAAATGGAGGAGAGATGGTATTCGTGAGATGGATCATTGTAGATTCGTAATAAAATTAAGGAGAATAGATGATATTCAGGTCATGGGAGTTTGATTTATAGTTTTGTAACATGACAATAGGTACTATTTATAGTTTTGAATGAATCAAGGATGAGAGAGAGAGAGAGAGAGAGAGAGAGAGAGACAGAGAGAGAGAGAGAGAGAGAGAGAGAGAGAGAGAGAGAGAGCCGCTTTTTAAGTTTGTTTGATAGGGTACCAGGTAGTGTAGTTCACAATTCTAGCCGTCCATCTCGAAAACTAATGGTTCAAATTTCTCCTTGGTTCCTAAAGATCATGCTAGGGTGACATGTCAATTTTAGGCCCTATTCCATGGGAAATAATTTTTTCTACTGGAATTGGTTTCCATCATTACTCGAAAAAATTGGGAGCAGATCATGTCTAAACACTATCTTCGTTTGAAGACCCTTTCAAATTCGATTTCGTAGATCGCATCAGGGTCTCAAAATATTGATCTTAATTGTTCATTTCGTAAATTTAAAAACTATTTTGGTAAAAATAAAATTATGGGACATTGATACCTGTAAAAACAAATTAAATGTTATATTAAAAAATAGGTAGTTTATGTTTAAAATCATATTTACCGTCTAGCAAATTATTAGTAGTTCATTTTCCATTTATCTTCAATTAAAACTACTTTTTTTCAAGAATATTGTTTTTCTGTATGAAGTCTATGAACGATGCAATTGTGATCAATATTTTTTAGGGCTAATTTCGGGTAGTTCCTAATTTTTAAGTTCATGCATGGGAAAGTCCTACCCCAATAATTCCATGCCTCACCAAATCATCCTCCAAATAAGTTCCACTACGCATCTCTCCCTCTCTCACTACCATGTGCACATTAAATGCATTCACACTCTCTAGTGCGCAACACACACACCTCTCTCCACTACAAGAAATTACACCATTCCCGACTAACAGTTTAGTCGGCAAAAGACGGAAATTTAGTCGGCAATAGTATTTTCCGACTAAAAACTTTGGTCGGCGAGTTAGTCGGGGAATTGCGGTCGGCAAAGGTAATTACCGACTAAAATTAATTTAGTCGGCATATATTATTTTTTCCCGACTAATTATTTAGTTGGCTAACTTAAATTATTGCCGACAAAGTAATTAGTCGAACAAATTATTTAGTCGGAAAATGTTTAATAAATTACCGACTAATTATTTAGTCGGCAAATATTCAATAAATTACCGACTAAATAATTAGTCGGTAAATATTGAATAAATTATGGAAAATATTGCATAAATTACCGACTAATTATTTAGTTGGAGGATGTTATATAAATTACCGACTAATTAATTAGTCGGTAAATATTTAATAAATTATGGAAAATATTGCATATATTACCGACTAATTATTTAGTCGGAGAATGTTATATAAATTACCGACTAATTATTTAGTCGGCAAATATTTAATAAATTACGGCAAATATTGCATAGATTACCGACTAATTATTTAGTCGGCAAATGCTTCACAGAAAATATTTGACAAATTACCGAAAATGTTTAATAAATTACCAACTAATAATTTAGTCGGGAAATGTAACATTTGTTTTAAATATAATATTGCAAATTTTAAAATTAATTCTAAAATCTGCAAGGAATTTTTTTTTTTGGTGATTCACAATAAATTAAATTGAACATTTACTCACCAATATCCTCTAATCAAGTACTGAAATTCAAGAACAATTCATTCATAACTTTCATAAATAAAAGTTGTTCACCAAATACTTAACATACGGTATCCGAATTCACAAATGTACAAAATAACGAAACTAGTGTACGGTAGAATCCACGACAAAAATCTAACTTTTGTAATCTAATTCAAGAGAACTAGATTACGATAGAATCTACGGCAAAAATCTAACTTCTTCATATATAGTCCTCAACGAAATGCCAGATACTCCAATATCTGTGGAAAAAACAAAACACAATAATTAGACCCAAAATCAATATCTTTCTTCTTATAGCTATCAGCTGAAAATAATATGAAAGCAGAAACAAAAAAAATTCATTCATCCCAAAATCAGTAAAAAAATCTCAGAAAATCAATTACCCTGAAGGCAAAAACTTCCAAATTTTACACATGAAATAGTTTACACTTATAACACCTGGTCGTCCATGGCCTCTGAAATCAACATGATAATGCAAGTAAATAAGCCAACTCACAACAATTTAGCATTCAGACCATGATGGAAAACTGAGGAGTAGAATTTGTTACTGGTTACTTGATTCCCGCAAAATAGGTATAGAAATTAGAATTGCAAGTCTTTTCAGACCACGTGATCTCAATCAAAAACACATCTTCATTCATTCCGGTATAAGTTGGAATGTTGAGACATAACTAATAGAATGCTTAGCTTTAAGTATAACAAACTTTAGCACTTCAAGTACCTCACAATTAACTATCTTTGGAATACAAATTATAATCCAACACATGTACCATAAGGTAGTCATGAACTCATGATTATGAGCAACACGCCAAAAAGAAAGAGCGCCGAGCTGATGTGAATACTGGTAACCACAAGCCTATAGGCAGTGTGACATGTTTATAAAACCAACCCAAAAAGGTATGCACCTAATAAAAAAAACAGAATGAGTTGTTCCTCTTCCATTAGCATACACGAGCACGCAAACAAAGGCCATGTCATTAAGGCTATACGCTATACCATTAAGGCTATACGGCTATACACCACGCCACAAAGGCCATGTCATTAAGACTATACACCATACCACAAAGGCGACAAGCACACACACAATTAAATCTCCAGCACTGGCGCAGTTTTTTTTTTAAATCAACCACAACTATTGCATCATCTCCCAACCATCCTGGAATCATATTTATATAAGTACACCCACTGGTATTAAATCATCTCGCACACATCTGTTTATGCCACTGATGTGCACACATATACCCCGAACAGGTAATACTACATAGTTAACCACCCTCACGCCACACAAATGATTAGTTGGCTCTACCTCAAACAACAAAGATAAGTTGATATACTAACATGTGTGTTGACTGCATTCTCTGACAATTACTAATATTGATCTACAGTGCAGTTCACCAACAGCAATCTCTGAAATAATATCATTATTTAGAACTAAAACAAGCACCAAGTAGTCCAACATGAAAAAGGAAGCAACGTTCATACTCATACCCATTTGCAAATATAATCTTCTTCTTTTAAAAAAAAACAAAACCACTATCCGTTAATTAATTCAATACCCAACTGTGTCATCGAAATCTCATACATAACCATCACATATTAAGGTCCCCACAAAGCTTAAGAGTGTATCAGCTAATACCCCTTATACAACATCTACCTTAGAGAATTCATTTTTAATCCAAAGCGGAACTCCACCCTCAGATATGCATGACTTCATCATTTCGAAAAAAAAAACTAGAATGCCCACCAAATCGTAAAACCCAAATTTAAATATCAACTGATACAATATCAGTCCCCTAAGAAAAGGAAAAAAAATTGATGATACCAATAATCATTCTCGAAATACATTAAGTAAAATTAAAAGTAAACCAAATCCCATGTAACACCTACAAATAAAATGGCTCTTTCTGAAACATATATTGAAATCAAATGAAGTACTACTCCTACAGCCACGAGGAGTTTTTTTTTTTTTTTTTTTTTTGATTGTCAAATATGGAAAGCTAGCAGCAAACTAAATTACCAAGAACTCACTCGAACAATTTCCTACAAGATCAGTACCCATAGGTTGTCGTCCTAAAATCAAACTATAAGGGAAGGGAAAAACTGTCCAGATACACTTGGCCAAATGGGAGTCAAATAACTAGCATTGCTGGTGGCATTTGAAGACCCACCTGAATAAATATAACAAAGACATCTTAGGAGTAGGAAAATGTGATAACAGATCCAACAAATTCTCTTTCTGAAATGTACAACTAAATAGTTAATGGAGCAAAGTATGTGAACATGGCAATTTGCTTAGAGAAATGGTCACCATTTTTACAGAATGCTACTACTAAGAATATGTCAAACACAAAAACAAACAGCCTCCTTTGTTTCGGGAACGACAACGTGCAAATGGAGGAAGATGATTATGAAACAGAAACAAGAAAAGCAAGAATGAAGAAGCCACCAAAGGCGAAAAGAAAAACTAATGGGCAAGTGTTTCAACTAAAGAATTACTTAAGGCCAAGACGAATTTGCTTGAAAGTAGCTTATGTACTTCAACACCGGCTCATTGCCACTTTTGAACATTTACTAATCAGTGATTATGACTGTGCTGCACCTATCTCATTTGGACCAGGGAGGTTGCAAAGTTACATGATACTTACCCGTACTTGCTGAGAAAATGCACTCAAGTGAATCCAAAAGTAGATTCTCCGGCTGCAAAAGTTGTAGTGTAATGCACATATCATTAATCATGGTTAAATAGATTGCCCATAAAACAAATTGCGGTTCTACTAAAAATCAGCTTGAAATTGAAAAAAAGGCTAACCAAATATAAGACTTAGTTAGGGGCATACGCTAGGAGGAAAAGAAAATAAAAAAACAAAAAAAACAAGAGTAAATAAAATTGCTTATGCCAAATGGCTACATGGCTAAAAGATATGCGTTGTTTCCAATCCATCTCGTAAGCGAGAAGGAAAACAATGCCATAGCAACAATACGAAAAGGTACGACAAAATAAAAAGGATGTGACTCAATAGGTGACTCTCCCTGAACCATTATATTGCAATGATCTTTCTAGTACCCTTAGCAGGTGATTTCTTCCGGGATTGAGGTTCATTAATTTGAATATTCAGCTATACTTTTGTCATTGAGCTTTCTTACCTGATCCAAATAGAACTATTCTGGATCCTGAAGTCACATCTATCTCTTGACTGTTCTTTCCTGCATACACCAGAACCATGACTCAACTCTACGGAATAGAAAAGGAAAAAGGAAGCTGCGCACATTTTTTAAAAGAACAAGAATGCGAAAATGCCATCTTGACATGAAAAACAACTCCCATAACAGAAAATAGCAGCAAGACAGCAGCACCCGCAGGAAAACAGCAGTAGCATCAGCAAAACAGCAACAGCAGGCATAATAGGCAGCCACAATATAGGTCAGCAGCAGCTTTAACATGATATAGAGAATAACAGTAGAGCATAGCACCAACCAGCACAAACTATTGAAGCCCCTCATTGGGACATGATTCCAAATTTTCAAGTACCAAGCATATGATGTATAACAGCTAACATAGCTTGAATTAAGCAATTAATACTCCAAATACTCGTCTCATAAGACCTTCAACACTCAAATCGCCACCCTTATTAAAACATCTCTCTCACTTGGCAATTTCAAATACTTTCTTCTTTTTTATCAACAAAAAATTTTATTAACCAAAGCAAATGAGTCAAGTAAAATGATTAAAAGGACCATGAGAGCGGAGGAATATGTTGGCACATATGTCAAGGACATTCAGAAGCCTCTTATAATCTCAAAGGAAGAAGGACAGCAAGATACCAACCTAAAACCTAAAGAGGAGGAAAAACATTCTTGTCCAAAACATAAAAACTTACAATCCTAGAAACAGGGCAGAGTCAACACTGAGATACAAAAGCATAAGTAATAGCAGCAGCTAGCTAAGAGGATGGCCTAAGCCTGCATGATCGCTACCAGTAGCATACAAGGATGGCCTAACAACGGAAGCAAGAGCAATTCTTGACATCATCACCAAGGCTGAATTCATCTACATTTGCGAACTCTCCAAAACTTGAGAAGCAATACAATCCTTAGCATTAATAAAGAAGATCACTCACCATCATTCAATCCCACGACATAAAGAAGAGGGTATTTATATTTGAAGTGGGATACGGTAGTAAAAAATGGGGTAGACGAACATGAACAATTTAAACAGAAGTTGAAAAGAATCCAGTTTCTTTAGTTACTAAGGTAGCAATACGTGATTATAAAACGTAATTGGTGCACAGGTTTACTACTTCATCTGTTAATGCTTTGCTGACTTTGTTATTTGGCATATAGATTGAATATCGTGAGATAGAAGATAATGCAAAGCCAAGGCACCGGTTTATGTCATCCTTTGAACAGGTACAGTATTTACGCAAATTTAACTTTGAAAACTTCGTGGGAGAGCTTCAGTTTGTCTTGCGACTTGAAATTTTCTACAACTGTATCAACTATCAATGCTAATGTTTTTTTTTCCTTAATTTCATGGGCAAAGAGTCCAATCCTTTGATAAAAGATACCAGTATCTTTTGTTTGCGGCTGAACCATACGAGATCATTGCATTCAAGGTATTTCACTCTCAGAGCTCTGGCCATCTGATTCTTCTTTTTGATTATTATTGCATAAATCATAATGGTTCTTGCTGCTTGTATTTGACAAATCCACTCCCAAGTTCTTCTCACAAGGATTACTAGTTTGCCAAAAAAAATTAGTTGCATGTAGATTGTAAGAAAAACATAAAAGTAGCAATGCAAATGTAATTCCTAGAACTAATCAAGTTAGCACTCAAAATCCAAATCTCAGTACGAGATTATCCTAGCATTATTGCTATTTTATAATCTTAAAACTCCAAAAAATCTAAAAATAACACACCTACAAATTGGCAGCTATAAAAAAAACACTTACAAAAAAAACACACCTATTTCATGCATCTACTCTTCGGGAATCTTGACTGTATCCCTGACCTGACAGCCTAGAAAATCATAGAACAGATCTTTCTCACCTTTATTAATCCTCGTGCTCAGAAATTAGGCAAAATCACGAAACTCCAAACACTAATTACATGACCAATTTTACAAATCCTTCTCCAAACATGCCTTACAAAACAGAACACAACCTTTGAAAAGAAAAGAGACTGTACTTGCCGTGGATGCACACGGTAATGCAGCGTCTAGAGATCTTATCCGAGACCAAACAAGTACGAGAGAGACAGAGAGAGAGAGAGAGAGAGAGAGAGAGAGAGAGAGAGAGAGAGAGAGAGAGAGAGAGAGAGAGAGTACCTACCAGAGTGAGCGAGAGAGAGACTAGAGATGCAAAGTCGGAGGAGAGGGGTTTTCGTCGGAGGGTTTGATTAAGAGGAGCAGAAGGATCTGAGACCACATGCAGTCGGAGGAGAGAGAGGTTTTCGTCAGGGGTGTGGCAGCGGCGGCAGTGTTGAAGCACGGTGAAGACCACGGCTGAAGAGAGGGGTTGAGCGAGAGGGTCGACTGGGAGGGGGCCGGGAGGGACTGAATGACGATGTGAGGGGATTGGGGAGGTGTGTACGTATAATTGGATGGCTTGGATAAGGTGTAACGGCACCGTTTAGTATCATATTAGAGATTACCGACTAAATAGTTAGTCGGAAATTATCCAAATCCCGCCTTTTTTTTCCGCGAAAATTTCCAATTGGCGCAAAAAGTTGTACCATTCCAGACTAAAAATTAATTAGTCATTGATTTGTTGTCTTGGCCAACTAAATATTTAGTTGGGAATAAATCTTTTACTCGGAAAGATTTTTATTAAGTCCAAAAATATTAAAGTCTTATAACGCACCACCCGAGCCCCACTTGAGTTTTTTTGCGTGATCAAAACCATTTATCTTCTCTAATATTATTGGTTAGATCATTTTTATTGAGATTACAGTTGATCGTTTTCCGTTAGACAATTGATCGAACAAAAAATACTATTTTGCTAATGAATTCACGTCTCGATAAAGGGATATTTTAAATCTGATCGAGCCGCAAATTTACAAGAATGTATAATTCAACAAGTACAACAAAATCAATGATCTTGATCGTCAAGATTGTATCGCGATCTTATGGCTACTGCAACAACAAATACAACATAAGACTTAATTGACTATCAAATACATCAAACATATATATAGTTAAGGTAACTACCGAGTTATTTTTTATAATGATCAATCTGAACCGATAGGATTTCACGTCTTACTTATTATAGCATTGTCACTAAAATCGGAGATCATTTGATATTAGCGACCACATTATCGAAATACATTTAATGCGTTCGGAGACATTTAAGTGCTATAGTGAACTAACCGAGCCCCACTTGAGGTATTTTTTCACGATCGAAATCATCTATCTTTGACGTTATATGAATTTCAACATTTGTACCAAGAATGAAGTTACCTGCATATGGATAGACACTTAATCGGACAACAAAATTGTTTACATTTAAGAATCTATGTGGCCATAAAGGGGCTTTCTTGGCCCGATTGAGCCAAAATTTTATGATAATCTTATGATTAAGAAGGAAAAAAACATGAGCGGTAGTGATTGGAAAGGTTGCATCGTGATTAGTGTGGTCAATCAAATACCGTCTTTCTTGAAATTTTTTACAAAGGGCAAAAAATAATATATTTTCCGACTAAATTATCACCTTAGTCGGCAATGAATAATAATTTCCGACCAAATGATTTAGTCGGCATCGGTTTTTTCATTTTCTTCGTTTTTTATATTCAGGGACAATAATATTTCCCGACTAAATAAATATTTAGTCGGCATTTATTAGCATTTACCGATTAAATAAATTAGTCGGCATATTTCTTGATTTATTACACTCAGGGAAAAATATATTTCCCGACTAAATAAATATTTAGTCGGCACTTATTACCTTTTACCGATTAAATAATTTAGTCGGCATGTTTATTGATTTATTAAACTCAGGAAAAATATATTTTCCGACTAAATAAATATTTAGTCGGCACTTATTAACATTTACTGATTAAATAATTTAGTCGGCATATTTATTGATTTATTAAACTCAGGAAAAAATATATTTCCTGACTAAATAAATATTTAGTCGGCAATTTTTAACATTTACCGATTAAATAGGTTAGTCGGTATATTTATTTCATTTATTGGTATATAAAACTCGTGAAAATATATATTTACCGACTAAATCTATATTTAGTCGGAATTTATGTACATATACCGACTAAAATTTGTTTAGTCGGGGTTAGAATTTAAATTGTCGACTAAATAATAATTAGTCGGTAATGGTTAGAAATTTGGCGACTAAATTTTATTTAGTCGGGAATTTTAGTCGGTAATGGTGTAATTTCTTGTAGAGCTCTCTCCCTCTCTCTCTCATTTTAAAGCTTAAAATGTTGGTATGTTTATAATTTTTATTGTTCATATCTATTTTTATAATATTTTTGATGTAGAACACATGAAGACTCAATTTCATGATCAGTTAGACCCTGCCAAGCCTCGGAAGCCCAAACGGTATTTAGTTTTCGATTATCCGATTTGACAAAATTCGGACAAGCTTGGAATAGACTCAAACTTGGTGGACTGATTTATTTTCTCATTCCGATTAATACTCACCACCTTAAGTTTGTGATTGATGGTGTTTTTTGGCCTAATTCTTTCGTTTGGAGCTTCAATTTATATTTTTTGTTGTTTTAGGAACTAGTGCATGCCCGTGCCTGAAGGCACGGCGCAACACGCTTCGGTCATATGCTTGGCGATAGGGGAGAGAGCAACGGAAAGGAATGTGCTGGTTCTGTAATGATTTGATTACATTGTTACCTAGGGAAAAGGATGTGCTGGTCCTAACATGATTTGATTTGATCAAACAATACCATTTAAACTAAAAAGGAACAAAGTCTATAACAAATAAACTCTCAATTGGAAATCTTTTTAAAAAGTGTTGAATTAACTTTGCTGTGTCCCCAACATTTCTCCAGACATGTCTCCACATGTTGTTACCGTCATGTCGTTTGTCCTTGCAATATTGGACCACAAAATCTATCCAAAAATTAAGAAAGCTACACAAAAATGGGCAAAAAGAATTAATTTTGTAAAGACCCGTAAAATTTTTTATTTAACTTTAATGTTCATAATTGAGGAAAAATGGTGAAAATGATGTGAATGAGTGTGGTGGTTAAATGTGCAGGAGTTTGGAAAATATAGGTGTAAGTGTAATATGGTGTGTATATATGTGTGGTGTGTGGCAGGGGATTTATTTCCCCAACTCCCCTCCCCTCCCCTCCCCATCTCTCTCTCGGTCTTTCACTCTCTCTCTCGGCCCTCTCCATCTCTCTTACTCCCACATCCAAAAACTCACCTCAAAACTCAAAACCCATATCAACCTCAATTCCATCTTCTACTTGTGTATTGGGGGTCGTATATCGTTGGATAAAGCTCGGTTCGGTGTATTCTGTTCGGTTTAGATTCCGGAAGCTAGGACTTGCTCACGCCCCGTTCTAGAAACCTTCTTAAAAAATAAGCAGCTTATTTCACATGTTCAAACTCAAAAATAATGTAAATAAAAATAATTTTTAAATTTTTTTTGCACCATATTAAAGATCTTGATAAGATCTATTAAACAATATCCATATTGGTAGAAAAATTATTTACGTAAATATATTATTTTTGATATTGAAATTGCCTTCTTAAAAAATAAGTACTTATTTTACGTTCCAGAATGGGGCCTCAATCTCTTCGGTTTCGGCTTGAATCCGCGAGGTAGGGAATTATTCCTCTCTTTATATGTTATTTGAGTATTCTTGTGCTTTATTTGAGCTTGTATTGGCTGTTATTGAGATTTGATCAAAATATGAAAATTCTATCAAAATTGCCTAAAAAACACTCTCCCTACCGGTAGAAACTTTTCACCTGCCGATAGGACAAGTGAGAAATTCTTCGTAACTAGCTCAAACGTACTGCAGCATCTCAAAAGCTGCTCAAAAATTCATCCACTTACCGGTCGGAACTTTTCTCCTACTGGTAGGCCAAGCATTAGATTCTTACGTTTAAAATTATGGCCTCTCTGCTTCCAATTTGTACTGGTAGAAACTTCCACCTACTGACAAGTCAAGTGCCGAATTCTTCCTTCCTACCAGTAGGACTCATGCACCTACCGATAGGCACAGTGTCTGTGAGCTGCTTTTCCTACGTTTTTCCAAATTACTTTTTTGGAGCTTCCCATCGACTCTAATGAGTTTGTTTATGCATTATTTCAAGTGTTTTGGAGAGTATTACTTGTTTCACACTAGAGTGGTATCCAATGGACTTGAATAAATTTGTTGGGTTAAAAAATGAGAAATATAGGATATTGCACGTTGAAATACGAACGATACACATGAGTATGTGAATAACGCACGAACACTCGGGGCCCATCGACGGGTGGGTGCCTGACAGGAGGTATCGGGATCCCATAATTGACCCAGCAAGAGCTAATGCTCGTATTGAACACTCAAAGCCTAACCTACAAGGTGGGCACTTGGCAGGAAGTATTGGGATCCCATAATCGGCCTGGCAGGAGCTTTGCCTCAGACACATAAAGGATACAAGGTGATGAGACACAAATGGAAGGAGTATGACTTATGAGTACAATGAGGTGAACGATTGGTGATAGTTGGATATTGAACACGTCGGTTATGCTTATCTCCGTTGTCATTTGATTTCCTTCGTTTGTTCTTCTGTATAGCTCATTTCTATATAGAGTTTGCATAGACTTTTCTATTGGGCTAGTGTAGCTCAACCCTTATATCATTTTCAGGTGCTAACCCGGAACAGTAGCTTGCATGATTGGAATGCTTGGAGTGTGGACACACCTTTTTGAAAGCTAACCAAAGGAGTTTCTTATTCATCTTTATAAATCTCTTTTGAAAGACGTATTTGTAACTTAAATTGTAATTCTTTTGACCAATGAACATTTATAAACTCTTAACTCTCTTGATACTTGATACTAATGTCAATTTGGGGCCGTTGAGCCAATGATGTAATATTTTGGAAACTATTGGACTTTGAAATGCAATTACGAAAATAGGAATGTTGAACTCTTTTGGGTATCGTACGGATTAATGTGATGATTCTTATTACGAAAATCATTGATATTATGTTGAAAATTGAGGGCGTGACAACTTGGTATCAGAGCATAGGTTTAGAACACCTAGAGACCGTGGGGAGGCGTTTCATCTCATGGGTTCAAAATGTCGTGCCTTCTAACACAACTTGTGCATGCTTGTGTGATTAACATTCATGTGATTACTTGGCGTTGCATTTTCATTATCGTAGAGTGGTGTAAAGTTATTAAACTGTGTTGAAAAGTTGGGAGCTTTTACCTCATGGTAATAATATTGTGGTTAACGGTCTTCCTTTCTTATATCATGTAGTAAGATGCCTCCAAAGACGCGTGTTGGAAGAGGTGGGGCTGGAACCCAGGGTGGTCTAGACCGTGGTCGTGGCCGTGGGGTACATATTGAGGATAAGGTTAGTCATCATAGGGAGAACCCAAGTGGGAATCTAGGGGTTGGGACCGGTCGAGGTGCAGGAGTACCTCAAGCTCAGAATCAATTTGCTAGGGACCTCGTCGCAGCACTTATAGCTGCAAATCTTTTAAACCAAGCTCATAGAGAGGATGCTGAGGATGGAGCCATGGTGGCAATGCGAGAGTTTAGCCGTAGGAATCCATTGGTGTTTGATGGGACTAGTAGCGACCCTTTGGTAGCTGACCACTAGCTAGCTCAAATTCGTAAACTCTTTAGAGCTCTCAATATCATCGAAGACAATATCAGAGTAGGTGTTGTGGTTGTTCAATTGGTTGGGGAGGTCGGTGAGTGGTGGGAATCTATCTTAGAATCAAAGAAGGATGCAACGAGAGTGGCAATGACAGCGGCTCAAGTAAATGAACCGGATGTTGAGAATTTGACATGGGCTGAGTTTGAGGTGCTTTTTAAGGAGCAATATTTTTTGGAAACTAGTCGTGAAAATTTGAGGGATCAATTTAAGAAGTTAGAGCAAGGAAGCATGACCGTGTCGGACTACGCACAGAAATTCCAATCCTTATCACGTTTTGTGCTAGAGTTGGTGGTGACGAAAGAGAGAAAATGTAAATGTTTTGAGAATGGGCTGCATAATACCATAAGGAGAATGGTAATGATGCAACGCAAGACTAAATACGCCAAGGTAGTTGAGTGTGCGAGGAGTATTGAGATACCGAAGGAAGCGCAATGGAATAGGGGAGTTTGGGACCCGCGACAACTAGCTGTGAATGCGAGTTCTTCGTCGGGGAGCTTTGGGAGTCAGGGGAGGAAAAGGCCAAGGGAACCATCTCAAGCACCGTAGGGTAGTTCGTCGAACTTTAAGCTGCCTTCTTCTTCTTCGGGGACTCGAGGTGCTTTGTCTAGACCTCCGTCCATGTGCTACAAATGCAACCAATCTGGATACGCTCGTGCCCAGTGTCCGCGCACCTCTCGAAAGCTTGATATGTTTGTGGGAAGACCGATCATCGTGCTAGGAATTCTCCTGCGTCGGGGATGCATATTGAGTCAAGTTTCGTGCAGCAGCCGGGGATGGGGTTAGTGTGGGCCAGCAGTTCAGGGGTGCATAGAGGCAGCAGCAGCCCCATTTCAGCCAGACTACGCCAGTTTAGAGTTTCGGAGTTGATAAAGGAGCGAGTTCTTCCACGCCTACTCAGGGTTTTGGTCAGAGAGGGGGTTTTGTGCAAGGTCAGGGTACCCAGGGGCAAGTTTTCAACATCACTTCTACTATTCCACCTACCTCTACTCAGGCTCCAGAGACTTCTGTTGTTAGGGATACATTTCTTTTGTTCAACTCCTATAAAGTACTCTTTGATTCTGGAGCATTACATTCTTTTACTGCTGCATCATTTGTATGTGCCTTAGAATTGGAAACAGAGACTATTAGTCCTCCTTTGTTTGTTGAGACACCTCCAGGGGTAGAACGCCTCTTAATCGTATTTGTCGAGATTGTGAGTTGGTTATTCGTGATCGTCGCTTCGTGTTCAACTTCATTATCTTGGGAATGTCGAGGTTTGATCTTATCTTGGGAATGGATTAGATATCCACGTTTTATGCTACCATCGATTGTTTAAAGCGTTGAGTTTGTATTTGTCCTCATGAGGGTCCTTGCTTCGAATTCTTTGGGGGGCTTGGGAACCATTTTAAGCCGTATTTGTGTGGGCCTCATGAGCTAGAGTCGGTTTATTCATTGTTGGCAAGTTTGACGTTAGATGAGAATGCCTCCGTGCGTGGGGAGTTACCCTTAGTGGTTTGCGACTTTCCAGATGTGTTTCTGGAAGAGTTACCTGGTTTGTCTCCCGAGTGAGAGATTGAATTCCCTATTGATCTACTTTCCAGTACTACTCCTATCTCCGTACCTCCATATCGTTTTGCACCCGCCGAATTGAGAGAGCCAAAGACTCAATTGCAGGAATTGGAGAACTTAGGATTCATTCGCCCAAGTACATCTCCGTAGGGAGCACCGGCTCTTTTTGTGCAAAAGAAGGATGGTTCACTCCGTTTGTGTATCGACTATCGTAAGCTAAACCGAGTCACCATTAAGAATAAGTATCCTATGCCTAGAATCGATGATTTGTTTGATCAACTTTGGAGTGCGACTTGTTTTTCAAAAATCGATTTGAGGTCCGATTATCATCAATTGAGGGTTTGGAGGGAAGATATTTCAAAAATCGCTTTTCGTACTTGTTATGGCCACTATGAGTTTGTTGTTATGCTTTTCGGATTGACTAACGCTCTAGCTACATTAATGGACTTGATGAATCGTATTTTCCATGCTTATTTTGATCATTTCATTGTCGTCTTTGTGGATGATATTTTGATATATTCGCCTACGGAGGAGGAACACCAATCTCATCTCACCATTGTTCTTGAACTCTTGAGAGAGCATCAATTATACGCTAAACTTAGAAATTGTGAGTTTTGGTTATTCGAAGTCAAATTTTTAGGTCATGTTGTTTCGAAAGGTGGAGTGTCTGTTGATCCAAGAAAGATAGAGTCTATTATGAACTGGCAACGATCGAAAAACGTGTTTGAGATTCGAAGCTTTTTGGGGTTGGCTGGGTATTACCGTCATTTCGTTCTTGACTGTATTGTTACTGCAGTTCCACAGAAACACATGTATAATATTGATTTTTCTTGAAAATTATAGTTTAACATAATTTGCAGGAGACGTTTGTTCCTAAACTTTTTGGAAGAAAAACTGCAATGATACCTGCACAACTTTAGAACACCATTTATGTTGGATGCATCATCTTGTTTCAGAATGATGAAAAATTCTAGAGACAACTGTTCCTAGACTTGTTGAAAGAAAATCACAGTTAAATCAAGGACAATGAGCTAAAATGTTTGCATCATCATTAAAGGGCTGATCATACCCCAAATTTTTATTCTACATTTTCCACTTTCTCTGTTTCTTCCCAATTGAAACATACTTTCAGAAAAATCAAGATACAAAATCCTACCGTACGACCATACTATTTACGGAGCAAATACTATACAAAAAACAAGGAATAGATATATAATGAAGAAGATTAATCATCCATTGATGCTATTAGCACAATGTACTTAAACACCAGTACCAAATACTAGATTTGGCTACAGATCGAAGAACACAAGAGAGAGCCTAGTTTAACCTACAAAATAGAGAGGAAGAAAGCTTACCCGAATTCATCGTAGTTTTTGTTCTTCAGGAAGCGAACGAGCTGTTTATTGATGAAATGTATCATGATCTAGTTTCAACAACAACAATTGATTCTAATTTCAAGCACAATGGACGGAGGAGGAGCGTCGAGATTCATGCAATCAATCATTGTAGGTTCAATCATTGTTGGTTCTAGGGGCGTTTAAGAAAACCACCCGAACCGTAAAATTGGTCCGATCTGGACCGAACTGTCCTATTTGGTCCGGTTCTGCGTTTCTACGGTCAGGTTATGGAATTCCAAAAAAATAAGAACCGTTAATTTTGGTTCGGTTACTGGTTCTCAATTAATGAACCATGGTTAGAACTGAACCGGACCGTTTAAAACTAAGATAAATATAGATATACATATGTGTGTAATTAAATATTGAATTTGATAGGTTAATCTTTTCCTTGCTAAACTTAATTTATTTAGAGATGAAATTTCATTTATTAGGAAAGCTTTTATTTTCTTTCTTCCTTTCCTATTTCAGCAAATTATCTTCCTATTTTTTTAATTTTATGAGTTCATATTTTGGTGAATAAGTGTTTGGATGCTTATTGAATAGAACCGGAATTGAATCAAAACCGGACCGGTCTTGCGGTTTGGTTCTAGTTAGATTCCATGCATATATTTGTTATGTTCTGGTTCTTAATATTCTAGAACCATTTGAAATGGTTCGGTTACTAGTTTTCTAGAGAACTGAACCAATCCGGACCGTGTACATCCCTAATAGGTTCTATAAAATGGAGTAGAGATGATCAGATTCTTGAGATGGATCATTGTGGTTTCTAGTATTTAGGTCATGGGATTGATTTATGGTTTTGTAACATAAGCATAGGTAAGATTTATAGTTAGTTGTGCATGAAGCAAGGATGTGTATGTGTACATGTGTGTGTGTGTGTACGCGTAGTTTTTATTTTTTTTATGTTCTTTTGTACGTAATGTCATCTTTTATGTAATTAAAATTAAGCTGAGAGGCTGAGGGATGCGTCTAGTTCTGCGAGTAGCAATGCTAGAAGAGTTTTGGTCTCTTCAAAACTCTCTCAATGCATTTCTTTTTTTGTTGTAACGATTTTGTTTCTTACTTTCATGACAGTGAAATTTTCTTTGCCGATTAAAAAAATGGTAGGAAAACAAAAAGGTACAAAGCCAAGTTAAAATACAAGACAATCCAAGATACTTAATGTCACATTCTTCCATATCCATTCACAAAGCAATCCAAGATAGTACAAGATGCTTCTCCAATGAGTCCAGTTCAAATGCAGTGCAACCAACATAAATAAGACCCCGTCAGACGCAAAAAAAAAAAAAAATTTAGTCAATATCCATGAAGAATTTAAGATGCTCATTTGATTCTCGTCATCCTTCTTGCAAAAACCTTCAACCAACTCCATTCAATGTCTAGAGATCTTCGCCAAAAACGCCTTTCCATACTTGTCATTTTTGACTAAATAATCAAATGTCCTCAGCAATGTCAATTTATTGAAGTCCCTCATTTTCATGACTTCTTTGTACAATAATGTGACATTAAGTCGATTGTCATTAATTTCTTTAAGGCCATCTTTGAGCAATTGCCCCAAGTTGTATGGATAACTTGGAGAAATTATGAACATCTTGGTCGGGAATCAATTCCTTCGGATGAAACTCCACTTTAGGGACCGGTTGGTTTCTCAACTTTCTCTTGTAATACCTCTTCTGGATTAGTGGAATGTTTAATTGAGTCTGATTCAGCAATCTTCTCCTCAACTTTGACAGCAACAGAAGCCTTTGCAAATTGCCAAACAAACAACAAAACAAAAAACAACGGAATAGTTAGGAAGATTATATGAATAATTGGTCATCATGTATGAATAAAATGCATTTCTAAAAATTTCTTGAAGCAGAGAAACGTCCGATCATTGTCCCAATAGGTATTGAGACCTCGACTTGAATTACAGAGAATGGCTTTTTGAAGTATGTAAAGAAAAACAACAATGATATATGCACAACTTTAAAATATATTTCCGGACACAACTTTGTCCAGAACCGTTGGATGCACTTGGACCCACATGCATCTAAGTATCCAACGGTTCTGAACACAATTGTATTCGAAGTTGTGTTTTGGAGTTTTGTTCTTAAACTTTTCGAAAAAAAAAAAAAAAAAAAACACCAACGATACATGCACAACTTTAGAACACAATTCTTGTTGGATACATCATGTTTTACGATGATTGAAAAATTCCGAACACTGTTCCTAGACTTTCTGAAACATATTATCAGAAAAATCAAAATACAAAATCCTACTGAACGACAACACTATTTGGGAGTTGATAATGCCAAAACCCAAATTGTTCCCGCCAAAACATTAATTGCACCTTTTATTGAATGACTTAATTGCCCTCCTGTAGTACCTGCCACTACTTTTTGTCATAATTCGATTTTTACAAATCTGCTCCTTGAAATCCCTTGGACTTAATGGGTTCCATCTCCTCTTTTAAAACACATCGGAGCTTCAACGTTTTGCTCGAGAGCTCGGCTTGGCATTCCAAAATTCTACTGTTCTAGTTTTTAATTCACTCAAGGTATTGTGGCTTTAACTATTGGATTCTCTTATTGATTATTTGGTTTCCAGATTGAAACCGAAAGCTAATACTCTGATATATAATTTTTACAAATCTGCTCCTGGAAATCCCTTGGACTTAATGGACTAACGAAAAGACAAAGAATAACAAGGAATGAAAGCAAAGTCACGAGTTACAATACATATAGAAGTAGGGATTTACCTTCGACTTCCTGATGACAACATCAATGGCGTGATGGTACAACATAAAGAAGCTAGTTGGATTAAGTCTTCAGTTTCTTGATGGCATCAACAGCGTAAGAACACAAATGACAACTAGCGAACCAGCATAATACAGGAAAAAGATGACCACCGCAACTGCAAGCACAACCAAGTGTCAGATAGAATGCACATAGAACAACAATTATTAGGCAAGTTAGTATTTTCTGTGCTTTCAAGTGGAAATGGAGCCAACCCAGTCTCCTTCATTTCCTTGAGCTTGAAGGCATAAAATGGTGTTACATGGTAACTTTTTTCATCTAGAAGAGAGGTCACACCCTCAGGCAAGTTTCTCAGTCAATCAGGGCTTTAGTGTACTGAGAAAGCGTAGTTGAATTTGTACCTTTCAAAGGCTGCACTAGGGGCTTCATTTCTTGGTGCAATGCCAGAGGTTGTGGTATGTAAAGCATGATGGAAAGAAAAAACCATATGGTCTTTTCGCCGCCGGAAGCTAGCTTCTTTCTCCATTTTCGGAACATTTCCCCCCCTCCTTCATGAAGATGATGTATACAATTCTATCATCCTCTCTAAAATCCGCTACCAGCATCAAGATGCCAAATGAGTTCGAATTGCCCTCTCAGGCACAAATTTTCCTGAAGTAGAGAAACCTCCTCCAATCATTGTCCCAATAAGTACTAAGACCTTGACTCGAACTACTGAGAATGGCTTTTTGAAGCATATAAAGGAGAACATTGTACAATGACATATGCACAACTTTAAAACAAATTTTGGCCACAATTTTGTCCGGAACCGTTGGATGCACTTGGACCCACATGCATCGATCTAATTAAGAAACCTCCAATCGTTGTCCAACAGCAATATGTGATATATATATGAACAATTATAAAACACATTTCCGGACCCATCTTTATCCGGAACCATTGAATCAATGTTATTGGACCCACATGCATCTAAGTATCCGAGAATGGCTTTCCCAATAGGTATTAAGATCTCGACTCAAACTACAGAGAATGGCTTTCCGAAGCATATAAAGAAAAAGAACAATCATATATATGCAGAACTTTAAAACACATTTTCGGACACAACATTGTCCAGAACTGTTGGATGCACTTGGACCCACATGCATCTAAGTATCTGACGGTTCCGAACACAATTCTTTCCAAAGATGTGTTTTGGACATGTGTTCCTCGACTTTTTGAAACAAAAACAGCAATGATACATGTATGACTTTAGAACATAATTCCCATTGGATGCATCATCATGTTTCACAGTTTCAGGATGATGAAAAATTCCGGACACAACTAATCCTAGACTTTTTGAAAGAAAAATCATTGTTAATTAAGGAGAATGAGAACATGTTTGCATCATCATTAAAGGGCTCATACCCAAAAACTTTAATCTACATTTCCACTCTCTCCGTTTCTTCCCAATTGAAACATATTTTCAGAAAAATAAAAAATACATAATCCTACTATACGACAATACTATTTACGGAGGACAACATACTTAAACACTGGTACCAAATGCTTGATTTGGCTATAGAACTGAAGCGAGACACTAGTTTTCCTACAAAACAGAGAGGAAGAAGGTTTACTCGAATTCGTCGTATTTTTCGTTTTTCAAGAAGCAAGCGAGTTGATTACTGATGAAATATGTCATGATCTAGCTCCAATGTCAACAATTTATTCTAATTTCAAGCACAATGGATGGAGGAGGAGAGTTGACATTCACGTTATCAATTATTTTAGCTTCCATAAAATGGAGGAGAGATGAGAATCGTGAGATGGGTCATTGTAGATTCGTAATAAAAGGAGGAGGAGATGATATCCAAGTCATGGGATTAGTAACAGGAGAATATATAGGTACTATTTATAGTTGTGAATGAATCAAGGATGAGAGAGAGAGGGAACCATTTTTTCTATTTGTTTAATTGATAGGGTACCATGTAGTGTAGTGCGCAATTCGAGCCGTCCACCTTAAAAATCATTCGTTCAAATTTCTCCTTGGCACATACAAGATCCAAAGCGATACCGTTATCACGCCAGGGTGACATGTCAATTTAGGTCCTATTCCATGGGAAAGAATTTTTCCTGGAGGAATTGGTTTCCCTCAGTTCTCGAAAAAATAGGGAACAAATCACCTCTAAATGCTATTTTCGTTTGGAGACCCTTTCATACTCGATTTCGTAGATCACATGAGGGTCTAAAAATATTGGTTTTAATTGTTCATTTTGTAAGTTTAAAAATTATTCTGGTCAAAAAAAAAATTATAGGACATTCATACATGTAAAAACAAATTAAGTGTTATATTGAAGAGTGGGTAGTTTAAGTTTAAAAACATATTTACCGTCTAAAAAAGGATGAGTAGTTGATTTTTTCATTTACCTTATCTTCGGTCAAAACTACTTTTTTTTCAAGAATACTGTTATTGTCACTTCAAGAAATTACACAATTCCCGACTAATTTTTCCGACTAAATAAAATTTAGTCGACAATAGTTACACAATTGGCGACTAATTACTATTTGGTCGGCAAATGGTAAATATCACCTCCTAATTATTTTTTGGTCGCCGAAACACTATTTTTTTCCGACTAAAATTAATTTTTAGTCGCTAAACATGTGGTGTGAAGGAAGAAATTTCGTGGGTGATTGGGAGAATTTTTGCCTCACCAAAATTTAGTCAGTAATTTATGAAAATAATGCCGACTAAACTAAATTTAGTCGGTAATTTGTTTTTTTCCGAAAAGTAAATTCAGTCGGGAAATATCATTTTTCCAACTTAATAAAATAGAAACTTGTGGGTACATGCCCCGAAAATTCCGTTTTTCGTGCGCAAAAATCGGGTGCGCCCTTCTTGGAAAGCGCGGCGAAACGCTTGCAATTCAGAGTCGCCACTCGGGTTTTGCGGTATGCACCCAAGGAGCCGAACTTGAAACGTTTTGCTACGTTGTTTGATTTGAAAAAGGCATGTAGACTGGACCGTCGTCACCTTCGATATCTGAGGCTCGGGAGTCAGGTTACGAGAGGGGAAGAGTTTTATGGCACCTCTCTCGCCCAATCCGGAGATCGGTCTCTACTCGGGTATTTTGTAAAACATTTGCATTCTTCTCTCATTAATAATTTTTTTAGCCAATTAGGGCGGGGGAACAGTTAAAGAGGGATTAAAACTGTAGCAGTTTGCATTTATATGGCAAAAATGTGATGGATGACAAATGATAATCGATTGAGAGCAAGCACTTGTGAGTATTTTAAACAAACTGGAGCACACTGTCCCAGAATGAGGCACGCAAAGGGAAGCTGCATGCACTGGCAAGGCCACTGCACACAGAGACTACTTGCGTGCGCCACAGGAATACTGGTGTGCGTCGGTAAATCTAAACTCACTGCTCCTGTTTCTCAATCCTCTGGACTCTAAAAGAACCAGTGCACACCCAGGACAAACCACACAGTTAGTATAGCATCATGTATATGATTACAGACAGCATAAATGAACCTAAGGAAACAAAATAGACAAACACAGCCCCATAAACAGTGTGGGAAAATAAACAGAGGCCAGGATTTAGTTGACATGCAAGGGCCATCCATTAGACCTATTATAACTGTCGTACGCCGGTCCAAAGATCCTGTATGCCAGTTATGCTATTTGGTCAGTACTTGGCTTTGCATGATCTGGGCTTTAGAACACGTCCAAAAGGATCCCAGAGGCCTTCTAAAACAGAACTAACAACTAAACAACTACACAGTTCTAAAGTACAGGAAGCAATAGACTGATTCTTAGCATGCATAAAGGTGATAAAATGGAAAGAAAAGTAGAAAAATAACTGATCAGTGATCCCCACGCTAGTACTGCGCGCGTCAGTGATAGCTTCACGCAGCCTTTGAAACCTTATCAGTTTTAGGACCAGGACTGGTATAGGTTACCAACCTTGACCCTGCCAGTTCCCCTCAGGGGCCAGAACAGAACATATGTAAAAGATGGTATACCTTTGCTTTAAGGTTGATTGTGAGTTTGAGCTTGAACTTAAGGTTTGGAGGGATAGGTGATGGATATAGTAGTGTGATGAGAGTATGGAGGGGTATTTGCTTACCCTTTCAACTTATGGGAGAAGAGAACAAGCAAAATAAGGAGAAAGAAGGAGAGAAAGAGCTTAGGAAGCTTTTTATGAGTAACAACCTTGTGAACCCCTTGCATATTTATAGGCCAGAAGTGGGCTGAGGAGAGGGGTGATCAGTTGGGTTAAGGGGTGGTTAGGTTAAGGGGAGAGTCTCCATGCATTAAATGCATGAGACTTGGGTTGAAAGGTGGTGTAGGAGAGAAGGAGAGCCGGCTGCAGGATTATAATCATCAGAAGACTGTGCATGTACTGGGGGTGGCCGCAAAAGTCTTGTGCACGTGGTTGAATAGTGACGATCGATTTGACTGGTTTTGAGTGGCGTACGCCATCTCTATACCTGCGTGTGCCAGTGATAATTGAGTTAACGGTCGATGATTGATATGTGGCAGTTCACCAGTGCACGCCAGCACAGTACTGGCGTAAGCAAGTAGGATTTTGCAGAGACCTTTTGGTTCTGATTTGAAGGGCTTAAAAGGGGTTTGACAATGGTTTGAACAAGGTTCGGAATGCTCAAAACTCAAACACATCAACAATTTCTGGATGTTCTCGACCTTAATCATCATTGGGGCATCAAAGATCGTAAGTAAACTAATTCTAGACGGCCCAGAATAGGGTGTCTACAAAACTAAAATTACATTTTCCAATCAAATGTATTTTAGTCGGGTAATATCATTTAATCCAAATTAAAAAATCAAATACATTTCCCAACTAATAGATTTAGTCATATAATATCAACTTTTCCCCCTTTTTAAAAATTTCAATGAAAGGAAATATTTGTTCCAACGACATTGATCACGATGCAACCTTTTCGTCCACTACCGCTCATTTTTTTTTCCCTTCTTAATCATAAGATTCTCATAAAATTTTGGCTCAATCGGGCTAAGAAAGCCCCTTTATCAGCACAAAAATTTTTAAATGTAAAGAATTTTGTTGTCTGATTCAGTTTCTATCCATATGCGGTTAACTTCATTCTTGGTACGAATGTTCAAATTTGCATTATGTCAAAGACAAATGATTTCGATCGTGAAAAAATAACTCAAACGGGGCTCGATTAGTTCACTATAACACTTAAACGTCTCCGAACGCTTTAAATGACTTTCGATAATGTGGTCGCCAATACCAAATGATTTTCGATTTTAGTGACAATTCTATAATAAGTAAGACGTGAAATCCTAACGGTTTAGATCGATCATCATAAGAAATGACTTGACAGTTACCTTAACTATATATATATATATATATATAGAGTTACCTTAATGTATTTGATAATCAACTAAGTCTTAAGTTGTACTTGTTGTTGCAGTAGCGACAAGATCGCGAGACAATCTTGACGATCAAGATCGTTGATTTTGTTGCACTTGTTGAATTATTTATTATCGTAAATTTGCGGCTAGATTAGATTTAGCATATCCCTTTATCGAGACGTGAATTCATTAGAGTAGTATTTTTTGTTCGATCAATTGTCTAACGGAAAACGATCACCTGTAATCTCAGTAAGAATGATCTAACTGATATTATTAGAGAGAAGATAAATGGTTCTGATCGTGCAAAAAAATCTCAAGTGAGGTTCAGATGGTGTATTATAAGACTTTAATATTTTTAGACTCAATAAAAGTCTTCCCGACTAAAAGATTTATTCCCGACTAAATATTTAGTTGGCCAAAACAAACAAATCACCGACTAATTAATATTTAGATGGGGAAGATATGATTTTTTGTGCCAAACTGAAAATTTTTACGAAAAAAATTGACGGGATTTTGGTAATTTTCGATTAACTAGTTAGATGGTGTTGAAGTTTTGTAAAAAAAGAAGTTTTAGAAAAGGAAAGTAATTTCAAATTCAAAAATTATGTGTTTATGCAAATAATTTTTCTATCAATATGGATCTTATTTGATAGATCTCATTGAGATCTTTTAAATGATACAAAAAAAGTTAAAAAAATATTTTTCATTTTCATTATATTTAAATTTAAAATTACATTCCTTTAAAAAATAAAAGTTTAAAAAGGAAGCGGAACGGCACAGTGGGCGAGTCTTTTCTAATATGATTACACCTTATCAAAACTCATCCAGTTATACGCTTCCGGCTTCCCCCATCTCCCTCACATCGTCAATTAGTTCGTCTCCCTCTCAATCGACCACCCCGTTCCAGCTCCTCTCTCCTCTGACTGTGTTTCTCTCTCGCTGGCTTGCTCCTGCCAGGTCCTCTCTCTCTCCCTCTCTCTCCAGCCATGGGCAACTTCTCCACGCCTCTCTCTCAATCACCACCTGGTTTTATGTGAATCTAGGGTTCCGATTGAAGCCATGGCTAGCTATCTCGCCGCTTAAATCCACAACTTGCCGTAGCCGTCTTCAATTTCACAATGGTTTAGGTCCATTTGTAAATCGTTGAGCCGCCTTACTTCAATCGCTGTCTTGTTCTCTCGTCGAACGGCAAAAGCTTATTCAAGGCCGAGGCCGCTCTGCTTCTCCCCAACAACTCTGCTTCTCCTAAACAACTCCAGGTACAATTCTCTACTGAGCTCGGTCTTCGTTTTGCATGTGTTAGAATGGAAACGCAATGTTTGAGGGTAGGAAACCATTATCATATCAATTGATGCCCCCCAGTGAATGCTCTAATAATGGGTAGGAAACCATTATCATAATTAACGGCATTGGGGCAGTAATTGTTTTCAATTCCAGCTTAAATGTTTTCGTACAATTTGGATAAAATTCAGGTCTCTTTTTATTTCTTTCCTTTTTTTTTTTTTAAATAAAATTTGGGATAGTTTGACAGAAGTTTGAACCCTGCTTAATTTTGAACCTTGCGTAATTGGTGTGGATTGGCTATTATATAAGTCTTGGGCCTCAGAAAGGGATCACTCATACCCGCGTGCTCAATTCCTGTGTTAGGCCATCCCAAACTATGGCTGCAACTAACCAAGCTGTTTGCGAGCAGCTTGATACTCGGTTCGGCTTGATTTGTTGAGTAAATTTGTCGAGCTTGAACAGATTAACATTGGGCTCGTTTAGAAAAGAAGAGCTTGAGTTAGCGAAGCTTCAATTCGTGTAGATAAGCTCACCTTGTTTATAGGGGCTTGTTTAGTATCCGAGCCGAGCTAGAGCCCAAAATTTGGACTTGAACTTAAGACGTGTTTACCAGGGGTTTAGTTCTAGAGTCCTTGGTTAGAAAGAGTATTTGTTTCGTGTTGGTATTTAATTTAATGATGATGTTTTCCTTGATGATGAAATGATTTCATTTTCATAGCAACCCCATCATCAACATATTACTCCTGATGGACTGATAGAAACTAATTGCTGTATACATCTCAAAACCAGTGGAGTAAAACACATCTGTGAAACAAAACAAAATCCAAGAGATTCACCGAGAATCCCCTGCCAAAGAGTGTCGGAACGCTTTTTCACCATCTCTCTTAAAATCAAACGGTGTTAAGAAATATTTCAATTAAGTCTATCATTACATTCGACGTCGCATTTGCTCAGCAAATTTGGACCGAGCCTTGAGAAGATACAAATAAAATGCTTTGACATGTACTTCCAGTATTTCATAATCCATCACTCAGCCAGGCAATTTTAGACTACTTATTTGCTGTCAGTATGTTCCAGAAACACTTTCCACTAATGGAACACTTCCAATATTTTATGGCCCCACGCTTTCGTATGAGGGAGTAGCACACACTTTTGTGAGAAGGAGTAGTATTGCTCCTGGAGCACAAAATTAATAAAACTTTCCTGATCTTGATCTTTCTGCGGCAAGGGTTTTCCAAATTATCTGAGGTAATGAGGAAGTCATGAGGTTACTGACTCCTATAACAATGCAAGTATTATAGAAGAGATGTTTTATGGAAATCCAGTTATACATGCTTGTAATCACACTTTAGTTTTGTGGAGCCCATACAAACAAGTTGGAAATGGGAAGGGGAGAAAAATACAAATTTTCTAGTCTTAAACTGAATTACCAGCTTCATTTGTGGAATTCACAGGTTTGCACATTTCAGTTGGTTCTGAAGAACGCGGCTTCGTTACTGGATAATAACGATCCAATAAAGTAAGCTAGTCTTAGGGATCTCGTAAGGTATTTTACTGCTCTCTGTTATTTTCCTTGACCTTTTGATGCTTTGGTCTTCAGGCATGCCAAAATGCACTGGTCATCCTTGAGGGCTTTTAACTTTCTTCCAAAGCTTTACAATATTTGAATGTAATTAAACGGAGTTCTATGGCATAACACCTACTTGTTAACGGGACTGAGGCTGTTTGGTTTCAATTAAGTTTCATGGCTCGTGTGCTATATATGAACTCCCAAAATTTCACCATTCGGAATGATTTGAGGGGGGCAAACCAGGTGGCAAACAAACTTGCAAGGATGGGTGTGGCACAAGGTTTGACAATGCTTTCAATGTCAGAAACCCCAGATGAAAAATTAACCTCTGGTGGCAAATGTAGCTGGAAGTGAATTTGAATGGCACTAAGCTTTTCTTCTTTTGTGTTGTTTGTTTAATTCTGTCATAGAAAAAAATGAATATATGTTGGAATTCAGGCTTTGGTTTGGTGTTCTCATGGATCTTCTGCGGGCATCAATCAGCATGTAATAATTGTAGTGTCATAAATGCTCACGGTCAATTTGGTTGGTGAGGTAGGAGGTACCAAGTTCGAGTTGTGCCAGCGGCGTTCCTGAACTTGTTTCAAATTGATTATTCCTAGTCTAAAAACTGCCTAATAGAATGCTGATGAACACCCCAAGGAGAACTCATAGTGGACAATATTAATGTTGTCTCCAGTTAAACTATGTCAAGTTGCAACTATTGTTAATAAGCATTTTCGTAACCACTTGTTAAATGGTAGACTGTGCTGATCATTTTGAAGTCGAATTAATCTATGGTTAAATCTCTCATGTAGAGTTAGGAAAAGTTCTTTTAGGCAGGCCTGTGTAACCGAACTCATTAGCCTTTCAAATGTTCCCACATATCACTCTTTGCTAATACCAAGCCTGTTAATCTCCTTTGATGCATGCAGAAGGTGGCAGATGCACTCATGGACTCAATATCTTCCCTAAACAAATTCGAGCAGGGTGTCAAGGATTGCCTTGAAATTTAACTGTTTTGATTTCCTTCAGAGTTGAGAGATTCTGGTTCATATAGCACTTATTTGAAGACAGAAATTGTTCAAGTAAGCCCCTTTGCTGACCTCTTCAAATTTTATGTGTATTCTAGTTTCTGTGAAACTTATTTTCTTTACTAGCCAGTTCTGGTCGGTAGGTACTCTGTTACTTCTATATGCACACAGCACGCTGTCTAGATTTTGCAGGCCACTATGCTAGGGCAACTGCCTTTGGTCTCCATTTGCTTTCTTTCATGTTGAGTTGTTGAAATCGATGAAATGCCCCTCAACATCGTGAAATATGCTTTACTCTATTGATCCACATAATCTGTAGTTATTTTGACTTTTCAATGTTGATCTTTCCCCTCACACAAGTCATCTCTGCCCCCTATTTTCCTCAACAAAGGCATAAAAGCGCGTCATTCATGCTCTCTTCTTAAATAAATTATTTTGAAATTATTTTGAAGTGTCCCTATTCGCAATAAATAGTTTTTCTTCTTCTTTTTCTGAACATTTGATCAAATACTTTGAGTCTTTGCCGGTTGTATGTAAATATAACTCTCTCTCTCTCTCTCTCTCTCTCTCTCTCATTTGCAGTTGACTATTAAGCCTTGCAGGTTTCTAATAGTGCGTTGCTATATACCCTTTTGCAAAATGTGGCATCAATTAGATTGGTTAGGTTGAGTATGGATAAGTCGTGCATGCCATACGATGAGGGATTTAGTGGACGAGTACTTGCGGTTTAACGAGTTTTATAGCTGCTGTAGTTTCCTTAATCCCTTTGTTTGATTCATTTGATTTATGAGAATGCTAGCCAGTTATTGTGTTGCATACTTGGCAAATCCCTTATGATTTTCAATTCCCACAGACAAAAAAAATAAAAATAAAAATCCCTTCTGATTCCATGTACTTGTTATCAATTCCTCTAGAAGTGGCCACTTGCCCCGTAATCAGTTATGGTCTGGTCTAATATTTTCCCAAATGATGATGATTTTACAGAGTTAACTGCTGTTTTGGTTACTGTCGAAACTCTCTGTCTGCAGGACAAATGGGAATCTACGAAGTTAGACCCATTTGCCACTTAAAAGTGTTATATCATGGAATTTCTCTAGACCCATTTGCCCCATGTCATGACCACAAAGCCGACGCCTAGGATTATGGTTCCAAAGAATTTTGAAGTAGTATATAGGAACCCTTTATGTGTTTTCACCAGAAACATTGAAAAGATAAATCTAGTCACAAAGCAGAATTTTTTTTTTTATCTTAACAATATTATCACTGGAGTTGCATGCTTCCAAACCGCCATGTTTCATTACTCTATCATGAACATTAACTTGTATAACCTTTAAAATTATTTGTAGGTCATAAGAAATGGATAAGAATTGGATGACGATAAAAAATAGGTGGTCAAAGCAGTATAAACAAGGGGTGGAATCTTTCATAGAATTTGCGATGGGAATTCAGGAGCACAAGCTGAGATTCGGTGTATGGGTATACGATATATCTCGCAATCGGATGCACCTTCTCCAAGAATTCCGTCGGTGACCATCTCCAGGAGGAGCATGCCTCCTCCACAAGATTCACCCCCAGGAGGAGCATGCTTCCTCCACAAGATTCACCTCCAGGAGGAGCATGCCTCCTCCACAAAGTTCACCTCCAGGAGGAGCATCCCTCTTCCACCAGGTTCATTTCAAGAAGGAGCATGCCTCCTCCACGAAGTTCACTTCTAGGAGGAGCATGCCTCCTCTATAAGGTTCATTTCAAGGAGGAGCATGCCTCCTCCACAAAGTTCATCTCCAGGAGGAGCATGCCTCCTCCACGAAGTTCACCTCCAGGAGAAGCATCCCTCCTCCACAAGATTCACCCTCAGGAGGAGCATGCTTCCTCCACAAGAGTCACCTCCAGGAGGAGCATGCCTCCTCCACAAGATTCACTTCCAGGAGCATGCCTCCTCCACAAGATCTACCATTAGGAGGAACGGGCCTTCTCCACAATGTTCACCTCCGGGAAAAGCAAGGCCTCCTCCACGGACCTTGCTTCCGCTGAAGCAAGCTTCCTCCACAAACTCCGCCTCCGGAGGAGCAAGGCCTCCTCCGAGAACTCTCCACCCATGGAGGAGTGAACCCATGGAGGAGTGAGGTCACCTCCGGGCATCTCACCTCCTATTTAACATTTTGAAAACTCCACGAATACTTAAAGGCGACCCTATACACCATCCTAGGCCGGGAGTAGGGCCTAGATACCTCGCTCGGGACCTAAGGAGGAATGTGATTTGGAGGCTAGAGCAAGGGGTTTGTCGAGGAGGACGAGCTTGCCTCCGGCGAGCTCTAACTTGACCGGTCCTAGAGAGTGAGGGGGCATTGACCGCCATCTGACATCTCGGAAGAAGTATCATACCTACCTCCTGGTGCCTCGGAGCCCGTATCATACCTCGCCTGACTCGGCAGATGATACGGGTCTCCATGTATCACCAAAATAGCCTCTGCCGGTTTCTCGATTACGGGCTCCGATGCTTGACTTGGGACTAAAAGAGGAAAGGAGGTCAACCTCCACTCTGTCCATCAATGGGGAGGAGTCTTACACCTGGCTCTCCCCCACCTCCAAGGCTCATATAAAAGACAAGCATTCAACAAGCATTCAAGACAGACAACTAATACAAACCTACTCTCCACTGCCATCCCTCTCTCTCTCTAAATCCTCTGCAAGCTCTCTCTTCCCCCACCTCCGGTGGTCTCGAGCACCATTGTAGCAATCGCCATATACCCGGAAGGCGACCTCAGGTATTCTTCCCACTCCTACCTCCCACATTATACTCTGCTGGGGAAGAGTGGTGCTTGCTATAATGCCTCCAAAGAAGCCGACAGGGATTCCCGGACTGAGTGGTATTGAGGGCTTGGAGGCTACCTCCGACCCCGTCATAGAAGAAATACAACTCATTACACAAACCACCGTCATCGAACAGTTATGCTCGGTGACCGAAACCCTCGCCACAATGCAACAAAACCAAAACCTCTTGATGGATACCGTACTCGCCTTACAAAAGAAAAGCACCACCCCTCTTCTGTCTCAGGCGGAGACGGAGGGAACTCATCCTATTGGCTCTCAAACCGAAACCCGCAACAACCAAATCGGTGAGGGAGCACAAAACCTCCAATCCAAAGAGACGCTTACTCCTCCGCCAGAGATTAGCTCCCAAAGGCCCGCTCCATGGGCGTGGGTTCAGCTGCCGTAGTCTAGAACACGGCAAACACAACCCTCGTCACGCTCGAGCAAGTGCGAGCACTCATCCAATCCGAAAAGAAACCCCTCGCCTTCGCTCCTGATGAGGATCTCTGCCCTCCGTATCCCATAGCGGTCGCAAGCATGCCATATCCAGAGGGGTATAAGGTCCCTAAATTCATCCGTTTTGACGGAAGGAAGGGAAACGCCAAAGAGCACGCCATCCATTTTGTGGACAGCCTTGGCATCCACAGCGGAGATCGTAACTTGAGGCTACGAGAGTTCTCCAAATCCTTGACGGACAAGGCGTACTCATGGTACGCCAACCTCGCTCCTAACTCGGTCCTCTCTTGGGAGGACATGGTTAAAAAATTTTACTCCAAGTTCTTCTATGTGGAGGATCGCCTCACAACCCTCCAACTGATGAAGGTGACTCAAAGGCCCTCCGAGGACTTGAATGCTTATGTCCGCCGCTTCCGTGAACTATCGGTGGATGTTCAAGAACCGATATCGGAAGATCGCCTGGCCAAGATTTGTGTGGACGGAATGCAGCCGACCTTCAAGCCCCATTTGGTCACTCACCACTTCCCGGATTTCTCCGTGCTGTATGAGGCGGCCCGAAACTTGAATGAAACAGTGGAACCTCCACTTCCTCCGCCTCGCTACCAACATTCCCCTCGCGGAAGGCATCCGGGCTCCAGACAAATGGCTTACGCGGCCTCCGGCCCACCACCTAATCGAGGCTGGGGGTATCCGGCAAAACGCCCGAAGTACAATGAGCCTCCACCTCTGCCGGTAACAGCAGCGGAGGCCCAAGCATTCCTGAATGCTTGGGTACAAGACGGCAAGGTAGCACTTCCAGAAGCCAGGAAGGAACCTACTCGGAGAGATATGGAACATCCGGACTATTGCATTTACCATAGGATGGTCCGCCACCCTACCAAAGACTGTTGGGGCCTCTGAACTTTGTTCGAAAAATTTATGGTTGAAGAGGCCGTGGAGCTCACGGCGACTAAAGATGTCCTCCGGAACCCCTCCCAAATCACAAAGATAATGGGAAAGCTGTCATGATGGTGACTATCTCCCACCATGAAGAGAATGAAGAACCAACCGCGTGTGAAATAAGTAACATAGAAGGGTCGGAGTGCCCAAATTTCGAGGAAAGGCGGGCCTCTTCCCTCGAAAACTCCACGAAGTTCAAATGGTTATTTGATTAGTTCGGCTTCTCTCAAGCAACAAGATTCGAGGCGACCAAGGCCATACTCTGCGTGGCAGAAGAGCACGGAGAGCAATGCATGGACCTATCCGGATCTATGAGGAAGATTCTCCGCGACAATCATCTTCCCATCACATTCACGGAAGCTGACCCACAACTCCCCTTCCCCCACAACAGGCCCTTGTATGTCCCGATCACCATAAATGGGATGGAGTTTCAAAGAGGTTTTCTAGATGGCGGAGCCTCGCTCAACATCCTACCTTACTCTGTTTTCAAGGCGGCGGGCATCCCATCGGGCCATTTAGTCAACCAACCCATCACAATTTCCGGATTCGGAAACCATAGCCAACAATCCATGGGATTTGTCCAAGTGGACCTCATCGTGGGGCCGATACGATCTGCTACTAAGTTCCACATGATCAACTCCGAGACGACTTACCAAGCCCTCCTCATTAGGACTTGGATGCACTGATATGCAGCGGTTCCCTCCACATACCACCAATGCATGAAGGGAATATACAAGAATGGTCTGGTCACCATTGTCAGCTCTCAAAAGCCTTTCAAACCAGAAGAGTCTCACATGGAAGTTGCCATATTCTACAACGATGCAAATGAGGAAGAGCCCCCGGCTCCTCTTAGGGGTATCCCGATCCCCAAATGGGACGAGATCTCGAAGGAAGGCTCTCCATCCACAAGCAACCCCAATGAGAAAAAGCGGACTAGAGAAGTTATCTTGGCCAAGGCCCAAGCACCCGCGGAGGACAACGTCGGCCCCAAAGTGGTGAAATACACGAGGCCGGACGGTAAGGAGGTCTACCGCTTATGAAGGTGCGGGGAGCTAGCTTCCTCGCCTGGGGAAGCCGGCTCCCTAGCGGAATGTCACAAAGCCCACGAGGATGAAAGGGACCTCATGGAATACCTCACTCAATGTTGCTCCTCATCTAATCTCACGCAAAAACAACCGAACCAGCTAAAGAAGAAGAACAAGAAGAAGAGAGAACCTCCCACAATCCAAAAGTTGACAACACCAGATGAAGGCGAAGGCCAGGAAGAGCAACCCCCAACCCTTCAAGAAGTCAAGGTGGCTCCAGAGTGCTTACAAGATGGGCCCCGGCCTCAAAAGCAAGAATTAGAGGAAGTGAACTTGGCTCCAACGGGCATGCCTCCAAAACCAATTTTTCTAGCCAAAGATCTTCCTGAGTAGAAAAAGAAGGCTTTCATTGCGCTCATCCGTGAGTACATTGACGTTTTTGCATGGAACTACGACAAAATGCCAGGATTGGATCCCAGAGTCACCACACACAAACTCAATGTGTTGCCTTCGGCTCGTCCGGTGAAGCAAGGCGTTAGGTTTTACAAGCCTGACGTGGAGTTAAAGATCAAGGATGAAGTGGTCAAACTCCTCAAAGCCGGATTCATCAGGCCCATCCAACACCTCTCCTGGCTCTCCAGCATCGTCCCAGTGCTAAAGAAGAATGGGCAAATTCATTTTTGCGTGGATTTTAAAGACTTGAACAAATCTTGCCCGAAGGATGAATTCCCTCTTCCTAGCATTGATATGCTGGTGGACTCGGCTTCCGGGCACCACATGTTCTCATTCATGGACAGCTTCAGTGGATACAACCAAATCAGGATGGCCCCTGACGACGCGCCTAAAACCTCCTTTCGGACTCCCAATGGCAACTTTTTCTACACCGTTTTGCCATTCGGCTTGAAGAATGCCGGAGCTACATACCAACGGGCGATGACCGCTATCTTCCACGATATGTTCCATGACATACTCGAGTTCTATTTAGACGATCTGGTGGTCAAATCCAAAGAATAGGAGACCCATCTGGAAGACCTCTTAGGGGTATTTGAGGGATGCAAAAGGTATCGGCTATGGATGAACCCGCTGAAATGCGCATTCGGAGTCACAGCCGGCAAGTTCCTTGGCTGCATTGTCCATCGCCACGGGGTTGATCCCGACCCTGCCAAAGTCATTGCGATCCGGGAAATGCCCCGGCCAACCAACGTGGATGAACTCCGAACATTCTTGGGCCGCACATCTTATCTACGGAGGTTCATCCCCGCCATGGCTGAAATCACCCAACCGTTCAGCAATTTGATTAAGAAAGATGCCCAATTTATTTGGACGGAGGAACACAACAAGGCATTTGAGGCTATCAAAGCGGCGTTAGTCTCACCACTCACAATGACTCCTCCTCAACAAGGAAAGCCCCTCCTCCTGTACATCACCTCCACTCCCCGCTCCATTGGGGCCCTCCTAGCTCAAGAGGTGGATGGAACTGAAAGGCCGGTTTATTACATAAGCAGGGTTATGCAAGGGGCGGAATCGCGGTACTCGCCAATAGAGAGCCATTGCCTCGCTCTTGTGTTCGCCGCACAGAAGCTCCGCCACTATCTCCTTTCATACCCTTTCCACCTCATCACGAAATGTGACCCCATCCGGTACCTCCTCAATCGTCCAGTTCTGGCTGGTAGGCCGGCCCGATGGCTGCTTTCTTTGGCGTATGATATCATTTGCAAAGCCCCTCGGGCAGTAAAAAGCCAAGCTCTGGCCGATCTTTTGGCTCATTTTCCAAGTGGCCAATACGAACCCCCATCTGAAGATTTGCCAGGAGATGAGTTCCAGGCAGCACAAGCGGAGGTTGGAGAGTGGAGTCTAAGTTTTAATGGATCATCCACGGCTAAAGGTGGAGGCGCAGGAATAGTTCTAACGGCCCCCAGTGGAGGAAAGATCACCCTTTCCTACAAACTTGATTTTCATTGCTCCAACAATGAAGCCGAGTACGAAGCACTCATCCTCGGCCTCATGGCTGCCCTGAATTGCGGTATAACCCTCCTATGTATTAAAGGGGACTCCAAACTAGTCGTCTGGCAAACAAATGGCGAATATGCCATCAGAGAACCTCCACTGGCTTTTTACAGGACCATTGTGCAAAGATTAACAAGCAAATTCGATGCCCTCCGCTTGGAACATGCCCCCTGCTCAGAGAATCGTCATCTCGACGCTCTCACGACCCTTGCCTCCAAAGTGGAAGTTTCGGGGGGGCCAACCAAAATTGAAATTTTCAAGAGAAGCGTGCCTTGCTCCGTAACCGAGATCTTCCCCGAAGAAGAAATCGAAGATTGGAGAACCCCCATTTCCAACGAACTAAAGAGTGCCTCCACCGCCATAACCCTCAGCAATTTGAAACATTTCACCATTTATCAAGGAGTCCTATACTATAGGGGCTCCGGAGGGTTGCTGGCGCGTTGCATTGGGGAGGAAGAAGCCAAAGTCAAAATCCAGGAAGTTCATGAGCGATCATGCGGAACCGGAGATGTAAGCCTCTACAAACAACTCCAACGCCAAGGGTATTATTGGCCTACCATGGCGACAGACGCGGCAGCATTGCAGAGTGAATGTCCCAAATGTAGAGAAATCCCCTCCAAGGCAGAATGCAATTTTGTTGGAGTATACAGTGATTGGAGGAAACCCTACATTGATTTTTTGACCGATGGCACCTTACCTCCTGATCGAGTTGACATGGCGATAGTCAAGAAACGAGCCCCAAAGTTCTTCGTTCACAACGAAGAACTCTTTCGAAGAAGTTTTGAAGGAAAACCTCTGAAGTGCTTAGTAGGTCCCGAAACTTCAAAAGCATTAGAAGTCGCGCACGGGGCCGAGTACCAGGGAGGAGCCAAGTTATTCCAACACTTACTCCATGTAGGTTATTATTGGCCTACCATGGAAGAAGATGCTAAAAACCATGTCAAAAGGTGTAAGGCGTGCCAGGTTCATAGCAATATGATTCATGCCCCTGCCGTTGATCTCTGAGCTATTGGAACCCCATGGCCATTCCATACTTGGGGCATGGACTTGATCGGTCCCATCAATCCTCCCTCCAGAGGGAACGTTTGGATACTCACCGCCACATAGCTCTATACAAAATGGGGGGAAGCCGTCCCTCTCAAAAGGGCGACCGGAGCAGCTGTCTTCAATTTCATTCGAGAGCACATCATATGCCGATTTGGAATTTCCAAAGTCATCCTCTTCGACAATGGCACACCCTTCGTCAACTGCCAAGTCGGGCAACTCCTATTCTCCTATGACATCACTCACCACATGTCCACGGCCTATTATCCTAAAGGAAATGGGCAAGCGGAGGCGACCAACAAGACCCTCCTCAAGATATTGAGCCGCACGTTAGAGGATCACCAGAAGAATTGGGCACATGCCTTGCCCATGGCTCTCTGGGCTTATCGAACCTCCAAGAGGAGACCCACCCAGATGACGCCCTTCTCCTTGGTCTATGGGGCCGAGGCGGTCCTCCCCCTAGAAATTGCAATTCCTTCAGCACGGGTGGCATTACGATGCGAGGTCCTCCATGATGCAAGACCAAGTGAGTTAGAAGCACTAGATGAACGAAGGGATCGGGCGCAGGCTAACCTCTGCGTCTATCAGCGGAGGATAGCTCGAGCCTATGATGCCTTGGTTAGGCCGCAACAATTCGCGGAGGGAGACTTGGTTTTGAAGGCAGCACCTCATGTCATGAAAGGGAAGTCAGCCTCCAAATTTGCCGCGAAGTGGGAAGGACCGTTCGTGGTGAAAGAAGTGAACGAGAATGGATACTACCGACTCTCGGAGCTGGACTCTGATGTCCTCATCCCACCCATCAACGCAAAGTGGTTGAAAGCATACCACCCCTAGCATATGTCTCTCCTTTATTATGCAAGCTTTTATTTGGTGTAATCAAAGAAGTTCTAATTCTTAAGAGCTCCATTTTATGATTGCCTTACGAGTTAATCATGTGATGGAACTCCACGAGAAGATGAACACTACGTACTGTACCTCCTTGTTAGGAGCTTTATCAAGTTATGAGTTCAAGCCTCCATGTCTTAAGTCTTCCTCCGTGCCTATGTATTGTACCTCCTCGCGAGGAGCCTTATCAATATGAGTTCATTCCTCCACATTTTAAGGCTTCCTCCATGATTGTTTGTTGCCATAGAAAGATAGGAAGAAAGGGAGCCATCCCAACTCAAAATTTGGCAGACTTGGTTAGATGGATTAATGATAAGTCATGTCTACAAAATGACAACTCCTTAGCAAATCTTACGATTCATCCTTCGGACTGCCAAGCACAACGGCATCCTACGCTTGTAGACCTGACTCGGATTTCCCCATTTCCTAAATTAGTCCTATGCTTGTAGGCTTGGTCCAGATTCCCCCTACTTCCCGAATTCACTCGCCCTCCTTTTGTAAAAATGTTACTCCCGATACCCTAAACCTCCAAATACAAGTAAAATTCAGATCCTAGTCCTGACTCCCATATGATTCGGGATGACTTGTCCAAATCCATCTCTCAACTTAAGCCATGAAACATCAAGTCTCAAAGATTCACCAAGCCCATTTAAAAAGGACCGGAACCTTTCACGCCATGGAGAACACAAGAAACACCAATGTCAAACATTTGAGTCGACAGATACTCTCTTCTTCCCCACATTCCTCGTGCTTGCTCCCAGCCACCTCAATCATGCCTCCCCAATTGCCGATCACACGATACCTCCATTGTTCGACACCGTCCTGAGCGGGACCCAACTCTCCGGTGTGGAACTACATCCCGCGGATGAAGCGCCTCCCAGCCACGGGGGACACGCAATTTCTCCTACTAAGGGAGGGGGTCGAATCCCCACCAAATTGGTTTATAAAAGGAGGCGTACCGCAAAATTTGGTGGAGGAATACCACCACATGGCATCGTCTGGGCAAGCCTCCTTCACTAAGGAACTCATTCAAGCATGGGATTCGCTCCCACTACGCCACCTCCAATTTCACCGGTCATCGAACGACCTCCCGACGCATGCTCGCCAACTCCGAAAAGATACAGAACTGATCATCCCATCTAGCGTGCACCATGCCGAGATTCTTTCAGTTCGCGGCTTTGATCAATTGAGAATCACAGTTGAACAACTGATAATGTACGGCCAACCGTCGTATCGCCTCTCCATCACAACTTTCGACACCCCCGATCAATCCCAAGGCCTAGGACCAGCCTTCCTACCCACTGCGGAAGAGGAAGACCCAATATCTAGCAATGACATACCAAGGCCCTCCACCCGTCGCCCAGTGACAATCCTATGGTGGAATTGCAAGGGGGCCATTCGCATGAGTTTTTACAAGTACTTTCTTGACACCGTTACATTGCACCAACCGGATTTGGTGGTGGTCTCCAACACATGGATTGGCGGGGATCTCGTTAAGCAGATGAGCCTAACTATTGGATTTGCCAATTCCGCCATCATGGATCCCCTTATCCCCTACTCGTTGGGAGAGACATGGATACTATGGAATAATGAACCCCAGTGCACTATCTTGGGCACCTATCACAACGAGATTACCGCGCTGATAGACGTGCCGTTTATGTAATAACATCGCCAGAAGTTTGAATCCTCCTAACAACTCACTGGCAAGTTATCTTTCCCCCACATAAAAAAGATGGGGACTTAGCCTTTCTGTTTAGGCTCTCTCCACTGTAACCGCTGCCAAGCATAACTCCATTCCATGTTCAATTATCGTACTAAAAAATTTTCATAATGGAACATGTAACACCACGCATCGCCTTACTCGATCGCCCATTGAGATATTGTCTACCAATATTCTCAGCCACCGTGCTGTGGAAATCACAAGTCTAGCCTAATTGAGGGCTTGTTGCCAGACTTTATACATGAAGCACCATTGAACGCCGCCAAGTATCGCCTCACTCAATCGCCCATTGAGATATTGTCTACCAATATTCTCAGCCACCAGGTTAAGGGAATCGCAAGCCTAGCCTAATTGGGGGCTTGTTGATCATCCCTTCTGGCGCTTGGCCAACATGCCTAGCATGGGTTGACTGCCAAAGCACTGCTGGACTCCATACATGAATTGCCATGGAAAATATAACGCCACGTATCGCCCATTGAGATAATTCACCAATCTTCTCCGTCATCACGCCACGGGAGTCGCAAGCCTAGCCTAATCGGGGGTTTGACGACCATCCCATCCTCCATCCTGGGCTTGGCCAACTTGCGTGCTTAGCACTGGTTGACAGTCGAAGCACCACAGAATCGTCTTCATCCACCAATCGCCATTGAAATCACAATGATATCGAGTGTCGCCTTATTTTTAATTGCCAATAAAGATGTTGCCCGCAATCATACAATCCCCCCCTCTTGCACGCCTTGATGCTCTCATTCCGCCAAATTACACAAAAAGGGGGCAAAGATCGGGAAGACACGCCTCCCTCCCTAGAGAAATCTGGAAGATACACCCCAATGGGGAAGACACACCTCCCTCCTAAGGAAATCTGGAAGATACGCCCCTCGCCTAAAAGTGACGCCCTCTCACACGCCCAAGCAGTCACGTAACTCTGCTTCAAAAAAAAAAAAAGGAAGGCGAACGGTAAATACAAACGAGAGATTGCAAGACAAGGATACTCTATACATTCATTACCAAAAGTCTATTACAAAATAGGGAGGGGAAGCACACAAAAGAAAGGCTCACTACATGAAGATCAAAAGTTCACTACATGAAGATCATTATTATCACTGATAATGCTCACAAAACATGATAGTTCAAGACATTACAAAGGAAATGAGCATCAACAAAGCAAAAGTGAACCACCCTACACCCAATCCTTCTTCACCGCCGCAACCCTTGACCGGCGTGACTAGACATGTCGAAGCCTCCCGAGAGGGCACTCTCGCGCTCGGCTACTTCATTTTCTAGCTTTTTCTTCCTTTTCCTCAACCGCGCCGCCATCGCTTCAACCTCCTCCAATTCTTTACTCATTTTCTCCAACCGATCCCGCCAAGCCGGGAGCTCAAGAAGGAAAGCCATCTGGTCTATCCTCTTACGGAGCCAGTCAACCTCCAATTGATAACTTCCCAACACAGCCAGACCACCATACACAGATGTAAACTCCTCAGGCGTAGCTTTGGGCAAGCTCACATCTTCAAGCAATTCCACAAATGATACCAAGGAAACTAGTGCTAACCTCCTCGAAAAGGTACCCACGTTGCCAAGCTGAACAAAGGTACTGGGCCACTGAAAAAAGATGTCGGACAGCAAAGGTCGATGCTCCTCTTGAGCCTCGGCAAACAACACCCTAGGCTGCAACATCACCTTCTCCTTCGTCTCCAAAGTCACGATGACACTCCCATTGGGATAGCGCGCTGTCATAAAGTTACCCTCTTTCCACCAACAACGACTATTGCGCAGTCCTCCCTCATTTGTTTCATCCTGCAAGCTCGATGAATTCTGCACAAGTGACTCGCCGCCATCGCCTCCCTCCTAAATTTACTTTTCTTTTTCAGAGGTGTAGGACTTAGGAATAACTCCGGATATAACCTCCTCCCTATGCAAAGAACCCACTTCCTCCAAGAAAATCAAAATTTTAGGAAGTCCATTTTCTCTCTCTGAAAAAAAAAAATCCCAAGGCTCTTTTAACTTCTGTTTTGGGTTGAAAGTAAAAAATGAGATAGCGAAATGGAATTTATACTACTCCTCCTCGCAAACTGAAGAGTCACACCATTTTTGGAACGCGAGGACATTCTTTCATATTCCTAACCTTATGACAATATATGAATCCTTCCATAAAAAGATGCTGTGAAGACCTAGTGGATATACAAGGGGACATTATTGCCCGCACACACTCACCTTGTGACATGAGTATATCCGCGCAAGGGGACATTAATGTGGGCATACGATACACCTCGCATCTGGACGCGCATCCTCCATAAAATCGTCCGGTGCCCCATCCTAGGAGGAACGAGGTTCCATCCACGGTTCAATTATGCCCGCACACACTCACCTCGTGACATGAGTATATGCGCGCAAGGGGACATTAATGTGGGTATATGATATATCTCGCAATCGGATGCACCTTCTCCAAGAATTCTGCCGGTGACCATCTCGAGGAGGAGCATGCTTCCTCCACAAGATTCACCTCCAGAAGGAGCATGCCTCCTGCACAAAGTTCACCTCCAGGAGGAGCATCCCTCCTCCACAAGGTTCATTTCAAGAAGGAGCATGCCTCCTCCACGAAGTTCACCTCCAGGAGGAGCATCCCTCCTCCACAAGGTTCATTTCAAGAAGGAGCATGCCTCCTCCACGAAGTTCACCTCCAGGAGGAGCATCCCTCCTCCACAATGTTCATTTCAAAGAGGACCATGCCTCCTCCACAAAGTCCATCTCCAGGAGGAGCATGCCTTCTCCACAAGATTCACCCCCAGGAGGAGCATGCTTCCTTCACAAGATTCACCTCCAGGAGGAGCATGCCTCCTCCACAAAGTTCATCTCCAGGAGGAGCATCCCTCATCCACAAGGTTCACTCCAAAGAGGAGTATGCCTCCTTCATAAAGTTCACCTCTAGGAGGAGCATGCCTCCTCCACAAGATTCACTTCCAGGAGCATGCCTCCTCCATAATATCCACCATTAGGAGGAATGGGCCTTCTCCACAATGTTCACCTCCGGGAGGAGCAAGGCCTCCTCCACGGACCTTGCCTCTGCCGAAGCAAGCTTCCTCCACAAACTTCTCCTCCGGAAGAGCAAGGCCTCCTCCGAGAACTCTTCACCCATGGAGGAGTGAGGTCACCTCCGGGCACCTCACCTCCTACTTAACATTTTGAAGACTCCACGAATACTTAAAGGCGACTTTATACACCATCCTAGGCCTGAAGCAGGGCCTAGGTACCTCGCTCGGGACCTAAGGAGGAATGTGATTTGGAGGCTAGAGCAAGGGGTTTGTCAAGGAGGACGAGCTTGCCTCTGGCGAGCTCTGACTTGACCGGTCCTAGAGAGAGGGGGCATTGGCCGCCATCTAACATCTCGGAAGAAGTATCATACCTACCGCCTGGCGCCTCGGAGCCCGTATCATACCTCGCCTGACTCGGCAGATGATACGGGTCTCCATGTATCACCAAAATAGCCTCTGCTGGTTCCTCAGTTACGGGCTCTGATGCCTGATTTGGGACTAAAAGAGGAAAGGAGGTCAACCTGTACTCTGTCCACCAATGGGGAGGAGCCTTACACCTGGCTCTCCCCCATCTCCAAGGCTTATATAAAAGACAAGCATTCAACAAGCATTCAAGATAGACAACTAATACACACCTACTCTCCACTGCCATCCCTCTCTCTCTCTAAGTCCGTCCCGAGCTCTCTCTTCCCCCACCTCCGGTGGTCTCGAGCACCATTGTAGCAACCACCATATACCCGGAGGGTGACCTCAGGTACTCTTCCCACTCCTACCTCCCACACGGTGTCCATGTATTGATTGTCTAAATAGCAAAACACTTAGCAGTGAAGTTGTTAGGATCCATTTGGTACTAAAAGGAATCGACTCTTCTTATAAGACTTGGGTGTACCATGGGGAATCTGTTCCTGCACGTCAACCTCAAACACAATATGACAACTATCACGAACACAATGAAGGTATTGGGGATGAAACAGGAGGGGAGGTCCCCGAGGATGACAACCAATTGCGTGATATGTTGGAACAGTCTTTTATTGGTGGCATCTTGGATGATGATGTCGATGGATTGCCTAATCTTGAGAGGGAAGATGTGCAGAATTTTGAGGTGAGATTTTGTGTGCATTGTTAAGACCTTTTAAATACCATCAAATACTAAACAGAGTTGGAAAATAGTGTTGGAAAATAGTTCAGAATTTGGGCAAATGATTGAGCTTCATCAATGTGGTTACTGTTATGTAGATATCTTCATTTTTTTTTATCTGTAGACATTGTGGTAGACATAATTTGAATCATAGTTCCATACGACAACTGTGCTTTATGTTCTTTAAAACTAATGGTTATTTGAATATGTTAGGCAAACAAGCCTAATGGAAAGGTGCCAGATTTCTGTGAGAGATACAAGGCATCACGTACATTGAAAGATGGTGGATGGATCGATCCTCAATGTGCGGAGATACATGTATGCATCTAATAGCTGTAGACATTTTGCTTTTTCTTTTTCAATTAGTCTATTCCTAATATTTTTCGTTGTTTCTTTTATTCTTTTTGCAAACAATAGGCGAGGATGGTGGCCATGCAAGACGAGGTGTCTCAATCAGGATGTCACGGACGAAGAACTTTCGAGGAGTAATCTTGGGGAAGCAAAGCATTACGTAAGGGGATTTGGGGTTGGCCCGAGGCCCTCATCCTTCTCTTCCAAATCCAGCTCCAACTCAGCACGGCAAGAGCTGCAGAAAGTCCAATCTGAGATGGAGTAATTTCGTGAGGAGCGACGAAGAGAACGGGAGGAGTATGAAAGGCGGTGGGAGGAGGAGCGAAACCGGCGTGACGAGGAGCAAAGGCAACGGGAACAGCAGCAAAGGCAAAGAGATGAGGAGCTAAGGCTAAGAGATGAGCAAAGGCAACGTGAATTTGATGAACTCAAAGCCATGACTCGATCACATATTGTCTCGTCCGTGCATTTGCCTCATCATCATGGCTTTGAGTTCATCAAATTCACGTTGCCTTTGCTCATCTCTTAGCCTTAGCTCCTCATCTCTTTGCCTTTGCTGCTGTTCCCGTTGCCTTTGCTCCTCGTCACGTCGGTTTCGCTCCTCCTCCCACCGCCTTTCATACTCCTCCCGTTCTCTTCGTCGCTCCTCACGAAATATTCGGTACGTAATTTCCTCATTGCTATGAATTAATGGGTTAACTTTTAATGGGTGTGCTTAGGTGAATTTAGGGGCGAAGTTCCTTTAACGGGAGGATAATTGTGAGACCCGATCATATTTAATTGTATAAGGGAAGGTATTAATTCTGATTGGTGGACAATGGTATAAGAAGTTTTTAGCTTGGTGGGATGCTCTCTTGTTCCTATCGCTCCAGCTGACTTGAATGTCTTGTTCTGGTTAGGTTCCAATGCCTATGGGTTATCTAGTTTGTGAGGAAAGTCTTAGGAGGGGTTGACTGTTAGGTTAGCTTCAGCTTCAGCTCCAGTGCTTGTAATTGGTCTTTAGCTCTCATTAGGATAGAGTTGTGAAACCTGACCTATACTTTGCACACATTTTCATTCCTTCATGTGGTAAATTTAAATTTTTGCACATTCTTAAATGCATGAGATAATGTGATCAGAATGTTAAGTAAAAGTTCAGAAGAGATTAAAATGCAATCTCATGAGGGGAAGGAGGAAAAGTAACCAAAGTGAACACAGACGGGTTCCGTTATATTCCTCCTCCACACCACCCCCCCCCCCCCCCCCCCCCCAAAAAAAAAAAAAAAAAAAAGGTTCTTTGATCTTGGAGGAAAACCTCGAGTTCCAAGTTCAGCCTCACAGAAAAATGATTGTTAAGAACTCATGTTAATTTGCTTGATTTGCTTGCATTATGCACATTCATGCTTAGAGAAGGAAAAGCAATACCTATTGCATGCTTATATGAACTATTGATGCTAGGTTTGTATATTGATAGTTTAGTCTCCTAAGTTTGGTTATTTTTAAGGGTTTTGCTAATTCTGGGTTGCCAATTATAGTGGGGAATTACCCTTCAAAGCTGAGATGAAACACATGGATGCTGAAACCATGTTGATACCAATGATATGAGGTTGGAGTGAGATGAAATTCGTCACATAGGTTGACCTTTCATTTAGATCTTAATAGTCCATCCATTTGCTATTTGGTTGGATTTCAATTACGTGCATGCACTCTGCACACCTGAATGAGGCTTCCCATCAGATAGAAGTAATCTAGGACTAAACCATTGTGTTTTCTATTGTAAGAATCAAATATAAGGTTCTTATTATCTATTGCATAACAAAGTCTGAAGGGAACAATGAGGCAAAAACAATGTCCTTATCCAACCTCTTCTACTGTCTTATTCTTATTAGAGCAGGAAGATATATAGGAACCACTGCAATTGCTTCAACAAGATTCGTGCAGTGTACAGCTGCAATTGGATAGTGAGAGGGAAATAAATGCGTGGTAATAATCATAATTCACTTAAGAGTTTCCTTTTGCCTATCTGGGAAGTACGTTTATAATGCTTGTTATCATGATTTATCATTGTGCTTGCTTTGTTCATAATTCTTGCTCTCACCTTGGAGAGAACCAAATACTTGACATTCATTACTGTCATTGGTTGGGTCTTATGTTGATACAATTTCTTTGCTGCCACAACAATTGGTGTCCTTCTAATGAGTTATGCACCATTGCAATTTGTAATCTTCGATTATCTATTTGGTGTCTTAGCTTTTTTGTGGGTGTATGTACTCTATGGTTGGAACCTTGCCAACTATTTTAGGTGTTGATCTATGGGGGTTTGGGTTGGCTTATGATTGTCTAGCGTTTGGGTTGCCAACATAGTTGGGATCTTGTCTCTTGTTATTTACTAATAAAACAAAATTGCTTTCGCCTTTCAAAAAAAATATCATGGTGTTAGGTTTCTTTTCTTCCCTTGATGTACCCTTGTCAAGTTTTGTATCAATATCATGGGTCTTATTATTGTGTTTTATTCTTTTCACAGATATTGGAGTATCTGGCATCTCGTTAAGAACTATATGTGAAGAAGTTGGATTTTTGCCGTGGATTCTACCGTAATCTAGTTTTCTCACCGTTGAATTTTCCTATTATTTTGCGCTTTAGGGCTTGGATATGATATGTTTGATGCTACATACACTTGTTGTGGTATGATTCTTTGTTATTTTGTACTCTACGAATTCAGATACCGTTTGTTAAGTATTTGATGAACAACCTTTATTTATGGAAGTTATGAATGAATTGTTCTCGAATTTCAATACTTGATTACAATAGATTGGTGAATAGATGTTGCTCAATTTAATTTACTATGAATCACCAAAAAAAAAAAAAAAATCTAAGTTGATTTTAGAATTAGTTTTAAAATTTGTAATATTATATTTGCCGACTAAATACTTACTTTTTAAAAGCAGTAATATGCCAACAATAAATGTTACATTTGCCAACTAAATAATTAGTTGATAAGTTATTAAATATTTGCCGACTAAGTAATTAGTCGGTAATTTATAAAATATTTGCTGACTAAATAATTAGTCGGTAATTTATTAAATATTTGCCAACTAAATAATTAGTCAGTAATTTATTAAACATTTGTCGACTAAATAATTTTGCTGACTAAATACTTTGTCGACAATAATTTAAATTAGCCGACTAAATAATCAGTCGGGAAAAACCAACATATGCCGACTAAATTTGTTTTAGTCGGTAATTATCTTTGCCGACTGTAATTCCCCGACTAAATCGCCGACCAAAGTTTTTAGTTGGGAAATACTATTGCCGACTAAATTTCTACCTTTTGTCGACTAAACTGTTAGTCGAGAATGGTGTAATTTCTTGTAGTGTCTGTGCAAAGTCTAAGAAGGTGCGGTTGTGATCAATATTTTTTAGGGATAATTCCTAGCCTATGGGTCGAAGATGCGTAGGACATGTTGTGCAACCATTGACTAACAACAATTGGTTGTTAGCCCTCACAGCCTTAAATTTTGTGCGATAGTATGTAAAGCATGATGGAAAAAAAATACTAAATTGTTTTTTTTTTTTTTTTGAACGGTGAAAAAAGGAATTTTATTGATCACAATGATGGAGTACATCAAGATTTAGGACAAGAAAAGATAGCATCACAATGTGTGAGTAACATCCCAACTAGGTCGACACCCTAGCTACCCCACGACAATCATATGCTATTCCTTCCCAAGGATTGACAAGAGATCAATCCCAGCGAATTACAATATAAACCTCAAAATGAAGCTTTTAAGAAGTGATAGAAGCTTCCTCATAGAGTACACTTTCATATCCCCAGCCAATTAATCATCTCAAAAAAGAAGACTCAGTAATGGCATTAGGCTTCTAATTCAGCAAGGAGAAATATCAGCAACAGCATCATCAAGCTGAGAAATATCAGCACCAGCATCGTATCAACACAAGCATCAGACTCTAGAATCTTTTCATGATCAACAGTTCCAAAAGATCAGTGCCAGCATGAAAATAAATGCAATCCAGCAACATGAACCAGAATTTACAGTTAAAAGTTTAGTAGTTCAACATCAAAAGGTAGTGGCTTCACAAGGAACATCCAAACACAAAACATATAGCAGAGCATGAAAGTCAATGCAATCCAGCAACATCAAACCAGAATTTTGGCAGTTAAAAGTTTAGTAGTTCAACATCAAAAGGTAGTGACTTCGCGAGGAGCATCCGGAAACAAAACATATGGCAGACGAGAATCAGATGCAATCCGGAAACATCAAGGTCAGACTAAACATATAGCATCACCAAACAGAACCCTAGACTCAACAACCAGAGAAAACACCCAAAGCCCACAATAAACCCCACCCACAAGGCCACAACAAACAAGACTAAAAAAAAAAACCCCTCAAAAGACAACAAAAGGACAGACCACAAAAAGAACAAAAGAACAAAACAACCCCAAGAAGAAAACCAGACCCAAAACAAACCCCACCCACTACAAAAGACAGGACCCCAAAACCCCCAAAAGACCATAAGAAAATAGACACAACAAAGACCCAAGACCAAGGGGGACAGACACGACACACCAAAGAACCAAACCAGAACAAACACTAGACAAACCAAAGACACAGGATCAGGATAGATACAAGACAAACCAAAGACACAAAACCAAGCATAGCCTCCTCAATGTTATGAGGCTTGAATAATGCTTGACAATCTGAAGATTGTAGGTGGACAAAATCAAGTATTGCTTTGAACAGCACTAGATCATAACGACTTCTCGTGCCTCTTGATCGGAACCCTAGTTCGTCGTCGGAATCCTAATCTGCAAAACAGACAAGGGGTGAGCGCACCTTTGCCTCTTGTGGCAAAGGCCCTTCGATGCCTAAGTTAGTATCTCGTACTAGCAGAAAATACCCTAATTATTAGTAAGAGAATAATCGTATTGCAACGTATTGCGTACCTTTTATCTCTAGGTTTACCTCGTATTTATAGATTCATAGATGCTTGCTGCCCAAGCATCCCTGTCGCCCTAGGATTCCTATCTCGTATAGGAAACCCAGGATATCTTGGATTCTTGTTCCCTTATCAGTTCACTACCTTAGTCCTTTTAGGACTCTTTTCCATAGCTGGCCGAACATCCCATTCCCGTTGGGTATCTTTTCTGGATCCTATATTCTCGGGATCCCATTCTTTAACGGAATACCACTATTTCTGGATCCTTCCAAGAGTGTTTCCTCTGCTCCACCACTTGATTTGGAGTTCTTTCCTTGTTCGGCTATCTCATCACCGAGCAGACTATCTGAACCAGTCACTTCACATGCAACTGGTCCTTTATCAATTACTTGGACCAATGTCTTCTCAGGAGCTCTCCCTCTGTTCGGCTATTCTCTATCCGAACAAGATCCTCTGGCCAGTAACCTCGCATGCCACTGCTCCTATTTATTTACACCATGGTCCCTCGTACCATGTTAGTAATTCTATCTGTTCGGGAATACCTCCTTACAATTGCTCCCCAGTTTTGCCTTTTGCCACTGTTCGGGGACAACTGGTAAAACTAGGAATAGACCTTTGAGCTAAGCTTTCTACTCTTTAGATTTTGTGCAGACATGCCATTGATGCTCTTGGCGCTTAAATTATTATACCGTCTCGAGGCAAGAACTCCACGTGCTGTATTTCGTACACCTTGCATTTAATTTCGACTAACACTCTGGCCAAACGGCGTTTGAATAGTACTACTTTCCGTTTCTTTTCACGTAACGGCGTGAGAGGGGACGTTTCATCTCCGTCTCTTAGCTTAAAACCCCTAAAAAAGGATCTTTTGGGCTTTTCACCCAAAAACTTCGTATCTCATCCTTCTCTCTCTACAACTAGGCGAGAGCTTTCTTCCCTTTCTTCTGCCATCGCCGCCGTCTGTAACTCGATTGCATCTCAGGCAACTGCTGCAACAGCTTCGTAAGACTCTCATCCTCATTTTTTATTCTGAGATTCGTTAACAGATTTATCCTTTGTTTTAGGGTTTCGAGTCAAACCCAGTTTCAGATTTTGTTCCGTTCATTTCTTCTATGTCCATGGCGGATAAGAACCTTCCAAAATCTAGCAAGTTTAGGAAACTCTATGAAACCCCAACTGCCATGGCAGCATTTAGGGCTGAATATAGTGTCCCAGATAATATGGAGCTTGAACTCGCCCCTTTAGGTGTGGATAGGGATGGCGGTTCGTGGGATAGAATGTGTATCCCTATCGTAGCCATTGTCGAGGGCGGAGTTCGTTTCCCCCTTCACCCATTACTTCGCCAAGTTTTGAACTGGTATCGTCTCTGAATAGAATTCTAGGGACCCAACTAGGGATTTGGGACATCCAGTGGTGGTATAGCATAGTGCTAAACCCTGAATACAACACGTATTATTTCAAGGTTAGAAAAGCAGAAAAACGTCTCATGCTAAATTTGCCAGATTCTGCTCATGATCACGAGATTGATTTCCTCTATGTTTTTTTTTTTTCGGTGCAGATTGATTTCCTCTATGTTATCGGAGCATTCGAGCCAATAGGGGAAGATGGCCAAGTGGTGGGCCTTCATTGCCCCCACATATGGGGCTACCCACATATGCTCTTATTTCACTTTGCTTTTATTCATAATAATTTTTTACTGTTGTTCTGAATTTTATTTAACCCATACTTGTGCTTCAATCTGCACCGAAAAATGCCAACAAGCGTCCCAGACAAGAACCAAGTTACGTCCGAACAACGGAGATTAATAGGATCCTTAAATACACAGGTGAGCCTGGTACCTTAACAGCTGGTCGGGGTCGTAACGCAGACGTACTACTGCGGTACGATCCTATTTACAGAGGTGTTATTGACAGAAGACTTGCAAACCCAAGTACTAGTGCTGCCTCAACATCGACTGCTCCCCAACCTAGGAACTTAAGATCGAATGTCGGAGTGACAATTGCCGGGCATCCAGGTGAGGTCCCTATCTCCGAGGGTAATCCACTCCCTCGTTTGATTGTGAGAAGATCATTACGACGTCAAACCGAACAATAGGCTCCTAATTGTGATACTAGTCAATCTTCATCATCTGGATATTCCCCGTCCCCACCACACTCAGGTACGATGTCCCGACAATCTTTGAATCTAAGATCTCTTCTTACCGTCTCCGCTCGTGGGCATGGTGCTGGCCGGGCACCCTCCACTGGGCATGCTCCTCCACCACCCCGTCGTACTAGAGGGGGTTCTACTTGATCTTCCTCTTCTCCTCGAGAATCAGACACTGTCGTTGAAGCTAGCGATGCCCATCGAGACAAACGTCCCAGGGCAGATGACCAAACCGGTCTTGTCGGGCAAACTGAAACATCCGAACAACCTCTCGTGTCTCCAAACCTTCAAACAACTCCTCAGGTCTGGGCCCCTCAACTCGTTGGACGAGATCATCCTATCAATATTGGGGACAGTGCGAGCTCCTCGGAGACCGCACTGGCCCTTGTTCAAGGCCTACTGTTGCCTATTGATATGCAAAAAAAAACAGCAGCCACTTCTGATCGGCTTGTTTCCACTGGTCTCGTCAGTGGTATCAAGGTAACATGACTGTTTTGCTCTTGTCATGTCTGAGTCCTTGTGTATATTTCTCATACTATATATCTCATATTTCTTCATCCTTTATTAACTGTTCAATGTCTGCCAGTTTATCCAAAAGATGGTCACTTTGGGCCAAAAACTCTAAGAGATCGAGCCAGAACGCAACAGGCTTTTGAGAGATAACGCAAGATTGCTTCAAACAATAACAAGGCTGGAGAAAGAGAGGGACAAGGCAAAAATGGAAGCAGCAGGTTCGAAGGCAAAGCTTGAAACGGCTGAGGAGAGTCTCAACCAAGCTCTGTCTGAGATTGATAGTACCAAGAAGGTAGCCTATGACGAGGGATATCAGAAAGGCTTTGATGCTGCCACCTCCAGCTATATGTCGAACAAATGCCTACAATTCAAGATCAAATATGGGGTGCATGTTGGGAGGCATGCCTGACCAAAGTGGGGGTTGCAGAAAATTCTCCTCTCTGGGAGAACAATGATTTGCTGAACACCCGTGCTCGTGGCGTTCACGAACCATCGGAGCATCCCAAGGATGATATCGAGCAACATATTGAAGAATTTGCTGATGCAGAAGTGGATACGCCAACTGATACTCACCCTGTGCAGTCACCTGTTTGAGTTTCAGGAAATGAACCCATTAACTTGGAGGAGAATGCAACTAGAAGTGGTGCTACCACGGAAGTCAGTGCAGAGGTCCCAAATGAAACTGCTCCAGAGGTCCAAAATCTGGATTAATAGGTAAGTATGGTAAAAGGAAACTCTTTATACATTTTGGCCAGTCTTTCGTGACCGCGAAATTTGAGCCCTGCGAGGCACCAGTACATTTTATATTTTGGTAACACAGGTATATGGCCCCTTGTGGCACGACAGTATGGTTTGCTCGGCCCCTATTGGCTATAAACTTTTGTTTGGTATCTCATACCATCTCGGCAGACATTTCGCATGAGTGCCATTTAAGTTCTCATACTTAGTTTAATTTACCAGACATGTTTTCATTATGTCTGTGCCCAAGTGTTTTCATACTTAGTCAGTTACTCCTGAATATATGCTCGTTATGTTTGTAACCGAGTATTGGATACTTGGAAAAGAAGCGTTTACTTCGTACTCACTTTGTAAGTGTCTCGTAGGAGAAACACAAATTAAGCATACTCGTACTCGTGAAAAAAAGTACTCAAGCAGTCTTGCTTGGATATTCTGCAACCCAAGTGTATTCGTACTTTGAATATCAAGTTTCTCGTACTTGGATATTTTGCATATTCTCGTATGCACTCCAAGTGTCACGTGCTTGGATAAATCCCTTTTGTGCGGACATATTAAGTTTCTCGTACTTTCATGATTTATATATTCTTGGGCAAGCCTATGCATATATGTGTATGCAAATCATATCTAAGTTTCTTGTACTTTAGCCAGATTGAATAAGTATACATGTGTTCATATGTAGACCAAGTTTCCAAGCATGTATTCGTATGCAAACCAGGTATTTGGTGTGGTTAAAAACAGCTTAAGTCTCACATATCTAGGGATTGGATACGTGTATTCATACGTGACATTCGTGCCCATTACCTGCTCCCCAATACGAATAGAGGAAGACAAGTTCGTAGTTCGTATGGTCCCACGCTCTGCTCCCCAATACAAAGGGAGGAGAAAGAACAAGTTTGGCTTCGTATTCTAGCGTAAAAAATTGCAAAAATAGAGTGTTTTACCAAAATCTACGAATTTTATTCATAATTCAAAACTCAAAGGGGCGTTACGCGTATCCCTTGCAACTAACAAAAGCTAAAAAATAAGGGAATTCTATTCGTAATTCCCTCACAATCACGATGTGCATTCTAAAACAGAATGAAAAATCAGACTGAAGTCTTTTAAACAAAGAACTTCCTCAGATTATGGACATTCTAGGGTTTTGGCATCAGGTTCCCGTCCAGGTCTGCCAATCTATAAGCCCCTATGCCCACAATTTTAGTAACTCGATATGGGTCTTCCCAATTGGCCCCCAACTTGCCCTCATTGGCTACCTTGATATTGCCAAGCATCTTTCGAAGCACAAGGTCTCCAACACCAAACTCTCGTGGGTGGACATTTTTGTTGTAGCTTTTCATTAGCTGTTCCTGGTAAGAAGCTAGATGCATGAGGGTCCTTTCCCTCCTTTCCTCGGCAAGGTCAAGTTCAATTTCAAGGGCCCTGTCATTGCCCCCACTCTCCACCAATGCAGTCCTATTGGTTGGAACGGCCAACTTCTAGGGGTATAACTGCCTCTGTACCGTATGCCAGTGAATAGGGGGTCTCTCCCGTAGACCTCCTAGACATTGTTCGGTGCGCCCATAGGACAAGGGGCAGCTCATCGGGCCACTTCCCTTTGCCTTATCCAATCTCTTCTTGATACCATCAAGAATAGTTTTATTGGATGCCTCTGCTTACCTATTACTCTGAGGGTAGGCTGGGGTTGAATAATAATTTCGTATGCCATATTGGGCACAGAAAGCTTTAAACTTTTTTTGAAACTGGGACCCGTTATCTGTAATCAAATAATAGGGGACCCCAAATCGAGTAATGATGCTTTTTCACACGAACCTTTCTATCATAGGTTCAGTGATCTTAGCCAATGGTTTTGCTTCAATCCACTTGGTGAAATAATCTGTTGCTACCAGCAGAAATTTTCTGTTTCCTGTTGCTTTATGGAGTGGACCCATGATGTCCTATGCCCCATTGGGCAAACGGCCAAGGACTCGTCAATGGCACCAAATCTTCTGCCGGTGTTCGAATCATTGGTGAGAATTTCTGAAACTTCTCATAGATTTTCACATAAACCTTAGCATCTTCTTGTATGTGTGGCCACCAGTAACCTTGGGTGATTGCTCGATGGGCAATGGATCTACCCCCAGCATGGCCTCCACATGTTCCCTCATGAATCTTGTGGAGAAACTTTTGCACCATATTGGGGACAACTAAAAAGCAAGTAGGGTCCAGTGAAGGACTTTCTGTAGAGTTTCCCTTCTGGGGACAGCCAAAACCTATCAGATTTGGTCCTTATCTTGTGAGCCTCCTTTTTGTCAGAAGGGAGTGTTTCATCTCGTAAAAACTCTACAATTGGGTCCATCCAACTTGGTCTTTGGTTCACGTCTAAGATCAACTCCGTACTTCTCCCAATGCTCGGCTCACTCAGATACTCCAATGCTACCTGCCTTTTAAGCTCAGTTGGTACAGCTGCAGCCAACCAGGCTAATGAATCTGTGTGAGCATTTTGTCCAGAACTTATCTGCTCGACATAAACCTTCTAGAAGGTATCAAGCAGATCCTTGGTTGCCTGTACATAGGCCACCATCTTCTCACTCCGGGCTTCATATTCCCTGGATAGTTGATTGGCCACAAACTGTGAATCGCAATACACCCTAACCCGTTTTACTTTCAATGTTCGTGCACTCCTTAATCCAACTAAGAGTGCCTCGTACTCCGCCACGTTATTTGATGCACTGAACCCTGGCCGAACAGATAATTCAATCATTACTCTGTTAGGGGGAAAGAGTACAACTCCAATCCCTATTCTTTGTTACATGCTGAGCCATCAACAAACAACTTCCATTCGAAGGGATCCTGTTCGGTTGGAATTATCATTTGCTCGGTTTGGGGCCCAGCTACCTGTTTCTCTTTTGTAGGCGGCAGGGGTGCCACTGCAGGTGAAAATTCTGCTATAAAATCAGCCAACACTTGGCCCTTGATAGCAGTGCGCGGTTGGTAGTCAATGTCGTATTGGCTTAATTCAACGGACCAAGTCGAGATTCTTCCTGAGAAGTCTGCTTTTCGAAGAAGTGATTTTAATGGAAATTCAGTATAAACCACAACTTTATGGCTTTGGAAATAATGTGGCAACTTTCTTGTAGCTGTCCTTAGTGCTAGGACCAACTTCTCAAGGGGCAAATATCTCGTTTTTGCGTCTAGCAATGTCTTACTCTCATAATATACTGGGGTTTGCTCAGATCCCTTATCCCTTAGCAAAATAGCACTTACAGCAGTTTCAAAAACTGCTAAATATAAAACCAAAGACTCACCTGGTTCTGGGGTTGACAAGAGTGGGGCTTCTGCCAAGTACTTCTTCAGGTCTTTGAATGCCTATTCGCATTCTACTCCCCATTTGTATCCTTCCATCTTTTTTAGTAATTGAAAGAAGGGCCTGCACTTGTCACTAGATCGACTGATGGATTTGTTAAGGGCTGCGGCCATTCTAGTCAGTCTTTGGACCTCTTTCGTGGTCTTTGGACTTTGGAGCCTTTGCAGAGCTACTATTTGATTGGGATTCGCCTCTATCCCTCTAATGGTCACAAGATGACCAAAGAACTTTCCTGAACTCATTCCAAATGCACACTTCGAGGCATTTAGCTTCAGCTTGTACTTTCTCAGTATCTCAAAGGCTTCCTTCAAATCAGCTATGTGGTCTCGCTTTTCCTTGCTTTTAACCACCATGTCGTCGATGTACACCTCCATAGTCTTGCCGAGCAACTTCTTTAACATAATCGTTGCTAACCTCTAGTATGTTGCCCCGGCATTCCTTAAACCAAAAGGCATGACATTATAACAGTACAGCCCCCTTGGTGTGATAAAGGAAGTCTTTTCTTGATCAGGCCCGTACATGGCAATCTGATGATATCCCCGATAAGCATAAAGGAAACTCATCCGTCCATACCCAGCTGTTGCATCCACCAATTGATCTATTCTGGGGAGGGGGAAACTGTCTTTTGGGCACGCTTTATTTAAATTTGTAAAGTCTCGCCACTTTCCATTCTTATTTTTTACTACCACAGTGTTAGACAACCATTCAAGGTAGTAGACTTCTCGTATAGCTTTTGCTTCTAGCAAATGGTCAACCTCCTCGACGACAGCGTCTGCGTGTTGTACGGCTGATCGTCTTTTCTTTTGCACCACAGGCTTATGTTGTGGGTCTACATTTAGATGGTGGCAAATCAAGTTTGGGTCCACTCCAGGCATTTCTTCGGGTACCCAAGCAAACACATCGACATGCTCCTTGAGGAACCCTACCAACTCTTTCTCCTCTTTTTTTGCTCAGATTTTTCCCAATCAAGAAATACCTTTCTGGATCATTCTCGTTGATCTAAATTTTCTTTAATCCCTCCACCACTTTCTCGGCGTGGTTTCCTCCGACATCCTCGATGGTTGGTTGCTCTGGAACCTCGATGACTTGGACCAACTTGGCTTTTGGTGCCCTTTTGATTATAGAAATCAAACACTGTTGGGCAATTTTTTGATCTCCTCTTATGCTTTCAATGCAATTAGATCCGGAGAATTTTACTATCTGATGGAAAGTGGAGGAAACTGCCCTCATCTTATGCAACCACGTTCTTCCTATAATCGCATTATAAGAAGACGGTACATCCACCACTAGGAAGTCGGTTCGCAGTACCACTGTTCCTGTCCGAACAGGCAACGTTACTTTGCCTAATGGCCAGACTGCTCCTGCATCGAACTCGACCAAAGGAGTCATTGACTGCACCAAGTCCGACTGTGTTAGTCCTAACTTCTTGAAAGCATCGTAATATAGCACCTCTGTGCAACTTCCTGAATCCACCAAAATCCTTTCCATGTCGTATTCCCCAATCTGTAGATTTATGACCAAAGCATCATTATGTGGCACCTGGATTCTTCCCAAGTCCTCATCTATGAAGGCTATGCCTTTGTTGCATAGTCCTTCGTCATGTCCTCTTTTCTTCCCCAGCAGCATCACATGTTGGTCGTGCTTGATTTGCCTTTGAAGAAGCCTAACCTCATTTCTCGTATAAGGCGTGGCTAATCCATGTATCATATGGATTATCCCTTTAGGAATTCTGTTCGTAATCCATCTCCAAGGTATTCCTTTTATCTTTTGGGTTCTCCTGGATAAATTCCTTGAGGTAGCCACGAGAGACCAAATCATCAAGATGCTGCTTATATATCTCACAGTCTTTAGTCATGTGGCCCCTAGTCCTTGTGGTAGCTGCAGTACTGATTCGTAGCACATTTTGCATCTTTATTTCCACCTAGACTTGGAGGCCACTTGAAGTAAAGCTGATTCTTTATTCGATAAAGAATCCTATAGATGGGTTCCTTCCAAACTGTAGTTTATTGAAAAGAAGGACTTGGGATCCGGAGCTTGTTTATCCTTGTACGGCTCTTTCTTTGCTTGCTCATAGTCTTTCCTCTCTCGGTAGGTTTTGGGTTTTGGCTTATCTGCTTTTTTCACAGGCCCCTTCACCTACTCGGCAACGATCTTGCCGTCTTCCCGGAGTATGTCATCATCGTTTCTGGTCTGCTGCTCTATCCGTTCCATTAACTTTGCCAGTATTCCTACTGGACTCATGTTTAAAGATTTACGTAGCTCTCCCCGAACAGGCAACCCGGTTTTGAACGTGGCAATTGCGTACTCCTCGCTGTAACCTTCAATTTCGTTGAAAGTTTCCTAGTACTTCTTTGCATAGTTTCTGATCGGCTCATCCTCGCCTTGTTTCATAAAGGAGAGGCTCTCAAAAGTCTTTGGAGCTCTTCTGCTTGTTAAGAACCGAGCAGTGAATTCTTCGGCCAACTGCGCCCATGTTCGGATGGAGCGTGAACCCAACTTATAAAACCAGGACAAGGCTACCTTCCCCAAACTTGATGGGAACATTTTGCACATAATTGCATCGTCTCCCTCATGCATAAACATTGCCTGCTAGTAGTGCTGTATGTGTGCCACGGGATTAGCATCTGTCTCGTAGAGGATGAACGTTTCGTGTTTCACTCTGTTCGGCAACCTAGCCTCCTGTAACTTTCTTGCGAAAGGGGATGATGCAATATTCTTGAGTGCTTTGCGTTCTGCTTCTCATGCAGTCACTGTTTCGTCCTCTAGTCCCTTCTCTTTGTTGGGTCTGGTCCTTTCCCAATCGGAATCAGGTCTCTCGTACCTGTCCCTATGATGTTTTCTAGTCCCTTCATCCTCAGGGGTAGAACTTCGGCCCCTGCTCCTCCTTCTTCTTGAGAAAGCCTTTTGCCTTTCCAGTATTCGGCTCTTACTTCTGCTTCTCTTTTTTCGTGGAGAAGCTTTACGTCGTCTTGGGGTAGGACTTCTACTTCTGCTCCTTCTTCCTCGTGAAGAAGCCTTTCTATATCTTACCATAGTATACTCATCTCCCCTGGAATTTCTCCGTGAGAGTCCAGAGTCTTCTGAGTGTTCTCAGGATTCTTTCTAACTCTCGGATCTCGTGTTCTCATTTTTTGATCAAAACGAGCATACTCCTCGATTTCTTGCCTCTTTTTATCGAGGACATGTTCGGTGCAATGCACACTCTTCGAGTGTGTGACTGATTCATCCCTTTAGTGGGATTTACTCCTTCCCGTGGATCTTGAGGCTGTCCTTCCCTCTCTACTCTTAGAGTTGTCATTGATAGTAAGGGGGCGGCCCTTACTTGTGGTCTTCCTATGTCCACCTTCGGGCTTTCTGGGAGCCCCGGGTGGAGATCTATCTCCGCCTCCATCCAACAGATTCTTTAGATCGTACGGTGTTGTTGGATCTACTTCCACCATGGTCATATTTCAAAGGGAACTCTTTCATTTCCCACAGACGGCGCCAATTGTTTGTGGACAAAATCAAGTAGGGCTTTGAACAACACTAGATCATAACGGCTTCTCGTGCCTCTTGACCAGAACTCTAGTTCTTCGTCGGAACCCTAATCTGTAAAACAGACAAAGGGTGAGCGCACCTTTGCCTCTTGTGGCAAAGGCCCTCCGATGCCTAAGTTAGTATCTCGTACTAGCAGAAAAAACCCTAATTATCAGTAAGAGAATAATCGTATTGCAACGTATTTTGCGCCTTTTACCTTTAGGTTTACCTCGTATTTATAGATTCATAGATGCTTGCTGCCTAAGCATTCCTGTCGCCCTAGGATTCCAATCTCGTATAGGAGACCCAGGATATCTTGGATTCCCGTTTCCTTATCAGTTCACTACCTTAGTCCTTTTAGGACTCTTTTCCATACCTAGCCGAACATCCCATTCCCGTTGGGTATCTTTTCTAGATCCTATATTCTCAGGATTCCATTCCTTAACGCAATACCACTGTTTCTGGACCCTTCCAGAGTGTTCCCTCTGCTCCAACACTTGATTTGGTGTTCTTTCCTTGTTCAGCTATCTCATCACCGAGCAGACTACCTGGACCAGTCACTTCACATGCAACTGGTCTTTTATCAATTACTTGGACCAATGTCTTCTCAGGAGCTCTCCATCTGTTCGGCTATTCTCTATCCAAACAAGATCCTCTGGCCAGTAACCTCGCATGCCACTGCTCCTATTTATTTACACCATGGTCCCTCGTACCACATTACTAATTCTATCTGTTCGGGAATACCTCCCTACAAAGATGAAATCAGATATGGAGTAATCTGCATCATTCCATTTAGTCTTGACCTAGAAAGCAATCCTTATCTTTATCAAATTCACCACATCTTCCCAATTAAGGTCCTTATTCTGAAAAAGATGCTCATTTCTCATTTTCCATAATGACCACAGAACTGCAAAAGAGATGCAGTCCCAAATGACTTTGATCTTTGGCTTCTGACGGTAACTTAGCCACCAATTGATTATACCCAAAACCGAATTAGGTTTCACCCACTGGATACCCCACCACTCCAAAATCTTGCACCAAACATTCCATATAGGTGTATAGAATAATAAGGAGTGATCAATTGACTCAATAGTTTCCCTACAAAACTTACAAAGAGCATGATGCTGTTGATAAATTATGCCAATTCTAAGGAGAAAATTACTAGTTTTTAGTTTGCCAAGATATGCCATCCAGCCAAAGCATTGCACTCTATAAGGAGACACATTATTCCAAATCGAGTGAAATGCCTTTTTTGCAGAATTATTAGCATTATTTTCTTGACAGGTAGCAAGCATATACATTGAGGAAACAGTAAAAGCCTTACTCTTACTTGCCACCCATACAAGATGATCAGCTCTAGGTTGAAGAACAATGTGTAATCCATCCAGCATTGACACCATAGAGTTGAAAGCCTCTATTTCCCCTCTGAAAAATCTTCTTCTCCTGAGTTGGAATTTCCAATTGAGTTGCTTTTCCTTCCTTCTTAGAACCATTTCAATTGTCTCGTCTTTAATGAGACAAATGTTGAATATTCTTGGATACAATGAACTCAAACTTCTTCCATTCACCCATGGATCAGTCCAGAACTTTATAGAATTTCCATCCCCCATAGTCAATCTGAGATTCTCCATGAATTTGTTAAAGGCTAATGGATTCCTGCATTTGATCAGAAGAACATCTCTTCATAAATTGGATACGAATCTATTAGTTTCCGTATTAGGAAGCCAGGAATTGAGGTCCATGTTGTGCTTTGCACAAATCACTTTTCTCCACAACGACTCTTTTTCAGTTCCAAACCTCCACCACCATTTCAGAAGTAGAGCATCATTCATTTCCTTTATTCCTCTTACACCCAGGCCACCGGCTTCTTTACTCTGTTTGATTTTGGACATGCATACCATATGAATTTTCCTCTTAAGATCAGAATTACCCCAAAGAAACCTTGCTTTAATCCCCTCCATGATTTTAGCAACACCTTCAAGAACTTTGAACAAAGACATGAAGTATATAGGCAGGCTGTTCAACACTGATTTCAAAAGTGTTAACTTGACACCAAAAGATAGAACCCTTCTTTTCCATGATGCCAATCTTGTTCTAAACTTATCAATAACAAGTTTCCATGTAGATTTAAGTCTAGGATTAGCACCAAGAGGCATCCCCAAATACTTGATTGGAAATAGTTGTGACTTGCATCTAATGACTTTGGCAAATTCTTCCAATTCTCCATCAGTTAAGGAAATTCCACATACCACACTCTTCTGATAATTGATCCTTAAGCCTGAAGCTGCTTCAAAACCTCTAAGAAATCTTTTGTTTGTCTTCACTTCTTCCAAATTTGCTTCACAGAAAATCAGTGTGTCATCAGCAAACTACAACTGGGTCAAGCCATGGTCCATCCTCTGAGATTTTTAAGCCTTTGATACTTCCTTATGACATTGCTTGTCTAAATATGCAATTCAGCCCTTTAGCTGCAAGGATAAATAGAAAAAGGGATCACCCTGCCTAACCCCTTTCTGCATTTTGAATTCCTGTGTGGGAGAACCATTAACAAGTACTGATATCCAAGCAGAAGATAGGAATTCTTCTATCCACATGATCCATTTATCAGGGTATCCAAACATGTGCATCATTTTGAATAGATAAACCCAATTTAAATTGTCAAAAGCCTTTTCAAAATCAAGTTTAATAATAATACCTCTGACTTTCTTCTTCTTCCATCCATCCACAATTTCATTTGCAATGAGAATACTGTCTTGGATGTTTTTACCCCCAGTGAAAGCTAATTGCACATCCCCAACCACAATAGTTATAGTCTTTTTAAGTTTAGAAGCCAACAGTTTTGACAGAATCTTGTACATACAACCAATGAGACTAATTGGCCTAAAATCAGACAGCTTTGTTGGGTTTTCAGACTTAGGGATAAGAGCAATGAAGGAAGAGTTAAAACTTTTTGGTAGACTGCAATGAGTGTGAAATTCCTCCATGAAATTCAGTACGTTAGTCTTCATGAAGCTCTAACCTTTCTTAATACAAGAGAGATTGAAACCATCAGGTCCAGGTGCTTTGTCACCATCACTGGATTTAATGGCTTCCCACACTTCATCCTCTGTAAATTTTTGGATTAAACTTGTAGCCATTACTTCATCAATTGAATTGCCCATCCTTTCAGTGAAAAAAGGCCTCACTTCCCAATCCTCAGTATATAACCTCTGGAAATGATTGAGTACTTCCATCTTTACCAACAGTGGATCCTCAATAACTTGATCATTGATTGTAACAGAGTTGATAGAGTTCCTGCACTGCCTAGAATTTGCCATAAGATGAAAGAATTTGGTATTTCTGTCACCTTTCAAATGCCACTGAACCCTTGATTTGTAATGCCACATCATTTCAACTTGTCTCCCTAACTTCCACATTTTAGCTCTGAGTTCTTTTCTAGTGTTAGAATCATCCTGATGAAGTGTACCATCTTCTGCTTTCAAGTCAAGAACATGAAGTTGTTCTTCAACCTTGGATAATTGAGTATCTAAGCAACCAAATTCCTCCCTACTCCAAATCTTTAGAGCTTCCTTCATGCATTTCAATTTTTTGGATATCCTAAATGCTGCCCAGCTTGGATCCTGGTAGCTTTCCATGCACTCTTTATGATGATTATGCAGTTAGGATGTGAGAACCAAAAGTTGTAAAATTTGAATGGTTTATGACCCCAGTTCCTATCATCTTCCATTAGATTTAGTGGACAATGATCAGACAGTGTCCTAGGAAGTCCCCAAACTTTGAGCTTAAACTTGTCAAGCCACTCATGATGTAATAAAAATTTGTCAATTCTACTCTATTTTTCCCCCACTTGAGAGTTTGACCAAGTAAATTTCCTACCCAGCATAGGAAGATCCACAAATTCCATATCTTCAATAAACTTGTTAAGATTATTCATCCCTAAATCTCTTCTAAAACAACCCTGCCTTTCATAGACATTTCTAATTTCATTGAGATCCCTACCTAGACACCATGCCCCAGAAAATTGCGTTCTCAAATTTAAAAGTTTTTCCCAGAGTATTCTTCTCTCCACAGTGCAACATGGACCATAAACATTAACAAAAACACAATGAAAAGATTGTGCAATAGTACCTCTCAAAATAATGAAGTTTCTGGATCCCGCGGTTTCCTCCAGACAAAAAACTTATGGATTCCAAATGCATAAAAGGCCTCCAGCTGTTTCAATCGCGTCGACTTCCAAAAATTCACAATTGTCATTCCACCATATTGAGTTAATGAAATCCTTTGAAACAGTCCTTTGCTTGGTTTCTTGAAAAAATACCATATCCACCTTTCTTTCTTTAAGAAACTTCTTTATTCTACCTCTTTTCTCTTTTTTGGTTAGTTCTCTAACATTCCAAGTCATGCATATCACTGTGAGTTGAGGTGAGGACCTAGATATCTATCAAGAATGGTATGATTAAAGTTGCCTTACAGCAGCTCTATTAGCTCGATCTAAATCCTGGGCTTCCATATCTGTGAATCTGCTGATTACTTCATCCTTATCTCCATCGTATCCCATACCCATGATTTTATTGCATTCCCAAATAGCTTGCGCTTCATCCAAAATAATTCTGTTTCTGTTCATAATTCCTCCTGAAGAGATAGAAGTAGAGTGTCACGTCCTTGATTTTAAACATACATAAATATAACTTTTCAGAAATAAAACTCCTCACATTATCTTACATAATACCCCAAAAGAGTTTGAACTATTACATTATTAAAAGAAATTGAGTTAAAGTTCTATTACATTCCCAAAACATGATTTACAAAAATGTCCATGAGTCACTTTTACCACTTCTTTCGAAAATATGCACTTGACTGCGTGCACTTCACTCAATGCTACTGCTCTGGGATCACACCTGAAAAATGATAGGTTGAGCTACACTAGCCCAGTAGAGAAATCTACACAATCATTATATACAAATGGGATGACATGTAGAATGAATAACAGAAGTAAGGTACGGTATATCAAAGGAGAAACAAAACACGACTAGTATTTGTCCCAAAGTTGACAACATAAATGAGGTACCGTGACTACACACCAAGACTTTAGTTCAACCATGAGGACTTACTATCTATACGATTTTCTCATGACTGCCACTTGCCCCTCATCTTATTTCGAATCACCAATCCGATATCTTGACTTATGAAACTATCATAATCACAGAATCGCAACGCCAACGTCTTTCATACCACTCACAGTTTCATACCACTCACACTTTCATAATGATAGCCCCTTTTCATTCACATCGTGTCACAATTTCCTTATCGTTCTGTGTCATGAGCAAAAGCTCTTGCCGGGCCATTTAAGGGATCCCGATACCCCCTGCTAGGCACCTTACCCGTTGGTAGGTCCTGAATACATTATGAGCATTTGCTCCTGGAGGGCCATTGAAGGAGTCCCGTTACTCCCCACTAGTACCTCCCTCACTGATGGAACTAATTCAAATCAAACATCATAGGTCACCATACCACAATTCCTCCGATACACTTTACAATTTAGTCATTCATCTCAATCACATATAGTGAACTCACAACGAAGACTTACTCACATAGAAGTAGTACGGATAAACTCCACTTCAGTTAACTCGCTATCATTACGCCATTAGTTTCTCATATCACCATTTAAGTTTGTACATATTATACATCAAAGGGCACTTACTCACAACGATTCATAGATTTCATCCTAGCAACTCTTTAAACCGTACAAGCTACGCAAGAGATGTGCCACACATCAATCGTGAGGGAAATGTCTCTCATATTTACATCTAGCGTTGTTTAACTTAGCAGAGTGTTCTACATGTTCGTCTTTCACATCGCATGTCAGCACAACAACCTTCACCCACCTATATTCATTATGTTCTCTAAACTCTCGTTTCGGTATCAATAGGCTCCTACGGAACCCAACGACCACTACAAAGCCTTAAGTATATCACTAGCCTCATCTAACCATTCAATTATGTACTCAGACGAACCTAAGAACATCCGTGTCTCACTCAACGATTCTAAGGAAAAAGGGAATACCTAACATATATGAACATGTCTATCTTATTTTGGCTACCAAACCTTATCGGGTAAGATTAGGAGATGAGACCACCACCATTGGAAAGTAGATTTTCGGTACATGAACTTCGATATAAAATTTGTCCAAAACGAAGTTCGGATAAAAAAGTTATGCCCGTTCAAAGTTTTGCAAAAAATACAGATTTTTCATTTCCTACCGATAGGACACAACCTCCTACTCATAGGAGATCAAAATTTCATCAAAAGACACTACTGGACAGCGTTTCTACTGGTAGGGCCAAAACTCCTATTGGTAGGACTTGGGTTTTCAGTGCTCGATTTTTAGATTTCACAAGAACAATTCCAACAATGAAACCAACAATCTATGGCACGATTCAAACACCAAATCAACACATAAACATATAATAGAAGTGAGAAATCCTACCTCAAAGTCGAAGAACGAAACCCAAGCTCAATCAAGCAAGCCCTAGCTCCGAAAACCTTGAATCAACCGAATACTCCTCTTTGAGCTAAACCCAATGAAATATGAGCTCAATATCACGTGCAGAAGATGGAATGAAGGTTAATCTTCATGGGTCTCGAGTTTGGAGGCGTGATTTGATCTTTGATCCTCTACACCCTCACACACATATATATACTAGGGCGTACACCAACCACACTTGCACTCCTTCCACTTTCAATCCTATCACATTGGCCCCAAATCAAATAAATTCAATAAATTTTACATTTATTCGATAATCTAACATTAATAAAACCTTTAAACGATTTCTGAAAATACGGGTCTCTACACAGAGAGAGCAACTGCTGCAACAACAGACCTGAAAACCTCACACTTTTGCTTGTTCTTCCTCCCCTTGTTATTGACCAGACTTAACCTTTGTGAAGCCAAGAATATCGTATATAAATTTCTTTTTCTTCTTCCCTTCTACTCCATTAATGGCAGCTTTTAATGGAGCAAGAATGGGATCATCTTCAGTATGGTTTACTTCGTTTTGATCAAGTCGTCCATCCCCATTTGCATCATCATCTTTTCTCTCACTTAAGATACCAGGTGAGTTGGATTATCATAGACAGAATTGGCTACCCAACTAACAGATTTAGCAGCCCAGCTGTTTTGATTTTCCACCAAATTACTGAGACTTACCCTTGGGGGCAGTAACATTCTATTTAGTCCAATAATAGTTAGAGGGGCTAAATTGGTAATTGGTAATGTATTGTACCCTACTCCCTCCCCCAAGGAACCCCAGACCTTTTCGCTTCCCCTGACTGATATCCTAATCCTCGATGAAGAAGAAAAAGAATCTCTAGCCGCCAAATCATTAATACACCCATGCATGCCCACATTTACAAGTTGCAAAGATCCCCCATCTGTCCCCACATCCTTTTTAGCTTCCTCGATTGTTTCAACCCTTTCCACCATAATATTTTCTTCATTCCCATTTGAATTTTGAACCACAGGTTTGACTTCGTCTAAAACACATCCCTTACATTTGCATTCAGATCTTAAGAAGGTGTTGATCACATATTGTTCATCTGATACTCTAACATTATAACTCCTATCCTTGCTAGTAAGAGTGATCACCTAATTGATTATTTCCATGGTAGTTGTGGAGATAAGAACTTTGCCTACCACGAATGATAGACATTTAAATGAATCTTCACTAATAGAGATGATCTTCCCCAAATTTGACCAATTTTTTTGAACGTGACTACATTACAGACATGGAGTGGGATACCATAACAGTTCAACCACACTAATCTGGAACCTTGAGTGGAAATTGTATCATTCCACTTAAAAATTTCCAAAAAACTGTCTTTGAGCCATCCCATCTTTCCCCCATTGAAAATAGAGTCTCTGTCTTCAATGTTAGGAAAGGTGAGAATAATTCTATCACTATCCATTGGCCGAACCAGAATGTCTGAGTATCCAAGATTTCTAAGATGATCTTGCGTGTATACCTTTGACTTAAGAGGGGATAGCTTGGCAATAGCACTTCTGGTAAGCCATTCGTTCCCCGCTTCTGAAACTTTGATACAAGGTTGAGCTCCATTCCCAGCCTTCTGAGATTTAGGAATCCACTTGGGTTCTTCAGCTTTAAGGTTTTTGTTCTTCACCACTCTATATACTTTTGTTTCCCCAACCTTCTTCCGACCTTGTTTGTTCCATCTGGTATTGTTGAATCTTGCCTCTTTTACCAGCAATCTATGACCTTGTATTTGAGCAGTATTCCACATCTTTATTGTTCTCATCCCATCCTCTTTGTTTCCAAACCTTACAAATCCAAATCTTTGGTTTAACCGAAATGATCTCTTCCGAGGAATAGAGACATGAATGATTTTCCCTAGCACCGGAGAAGATCTGCTTCAGCCAAACTTCATCCATGTCTTCTGGTAGATCACAAATGAAAATTGTTGAGCCCCATGTTGAATCTCTTGATCTTTTGCCAAATTTACCCCTCTCTCTCTTTTCTCCACTCTCTCTTCTTTCTCCCATCTTGAAGTTTTGATGGATCCTTCTATTAAATTGTAATGCTTCTTTCTCTGTTGTCGGAATTTTTTACCTCTCCTTCTTGTTGAACGTGATGTAGATGATTCAATTATCCACTCTGAAACCCGCTTCGAGCTTAAAGATGCCAAACCAGTTCCAATTACCATCCACGGCGCAAGTTTTCCTGCAGCTTTAGCTAAAAACTTCCAATCGTTGTCTCAATAACTACTTAGACCTCGACTTGAACTATAGAGAATGGCTTTCTGCAATGAACATGCTTGCAAAGAAAGATCACTTTTTCAGAACAATGAGTTAACATGTTTGCATCATCATTAAAGGGCTCATACCCCAAATTTTAATGTACACATTTCCACTTTCTCTGTTTCTTCTCAATTGAAACATAGTTCTAGAAAAATCAAAGGGCAAACTGCAGATGACCTCCATTTGGTTTGGCCATTTTGTAGATAACCTCCTTGTATTTTACTCGCGACCAATTCAGCTCCTTATGAATTTGGAATAAAGTGCAACTCTAACTCCGTTAATAGAAAATGCTAAATGAGTATGGTACCTTAGTATTTTTCTTTGGATAAATTACCTATGCAACTCTCTCTCTCTCTCTCTCTCTCTCTCTCTCTCTCTCCAAAGAAAATGATAAATAACAAGAAAATCAATTCTAATATTTTCTCGGTGTGTGTTTTTTATGAAATCAATCCAAAATAAGCATAAAATTGAAGCTACTTTCGAACTTTAAATCTTGATTATTGTCCATTGTTTCTTTACTCGCTGAGAATCAAATGAAATGAAATCACTTTCGATAGATCTCCATCTAGAACAACAAAAATGAAATTATGAAGCTCAACTTATTAAATCTAGATAATATGCCATCAAAGCAAGAAATCGAAGAGGACCAATTCTGCTTTGAATTCTTAAATCAAAACTCTAATTATCATCACAAACTTAGTATGTATATATGTACACAAACTGTTGGACTTGGTTTAGATTAAGGACGAGAATGTTGAGATGAATAGCTCTACTATAATAAACCATAAAGATCACAGCTATTGGCCGTGATTGTAAGTTTTTCATCACACTCCTGCTACAGTGATGGATCTGGGTGTGATTGTAAATCACTCTCTTTTATCAGGGTTATAAACGGTGATTGAAAGAGAGAAACAATCACGGCCAACAGGAGTGATCGTTTCTCTTTTATCACAGTTATAAGTCGTGGTTGTTTCTCTTGGGTGTGATCGTTTCTCTTTTCTGGGTGTGATTGTAAGTCACTTTAGATCACGGTCTATAACCGTGATTGAAAGTTCAAAATGATCACACCATAAACTGAGATGGAAAATCATTGCGCGGATGAAATGGTACCTCAAATCTATGTGCTTCGTTCTGGCATGAAACACTGGATTTTTTGCAAGGTGTATAGCACTCTGGCTATCACTGAAAAGAACACTGTTCTCCCGCTTCAAACCCAACTCACCTAGAAAAGCCATCAACCAAATCATCTCCTTAGCGGCCTCCATGATTGCTACATACTCAGCTTATATCATGGACAAAGTTACTAACTTCTGTAGACGCGAGACCCAACTCACTGCTGTTGATCGCAATGTGTAGACATATCCTGTGGTGACCTTGTATCATGATCACCCGCAAAGTCTGCATCCATATATCCTCTCACCACCAAATTTGCTCTCCCAAAACATAGCGGTACATCCGCAGACCCGCGGAGGTACCTCAGTAACCATTTGACAACTTCCCAATGTTGCTTCCCCGGATTGCTTGCAAACCTGCTCACAACTCCCATTGCATGTGCGATGTTCGACCGCGTGTAGACCATCGCGTACATCAGACTACTCATGGCCGAGGCATACGGTACCTTGGCCATGTGCTCCTTTTCAACATCTGTCTTTGGAGACTGCATGTCAGAAAGTCTAAACATACTTCCCAGAGGCACGCCAACTGCCTTGGCGTTCTGCATATTGAACCTTTTTAGAACTCGTTCAATATACTCAGCTTGACTCAACTTCAAGACCCCTTGAGTTATGTCCTTGCAATCACCTCATCCCAAGTATATGTTTTGTTGCACCCAGATCTTTCATAACAAACTTTGCAGCCAACTGTTACTTCAACCTGTTTATCTCGCGTAAACAGGACCCTGATACAAGCATATCATCTACGTAGAGTAGTAAGATTATGTAGCTCGCCTTACATCGTTTAAGGTAGCAACAGTGATCTGTGTGGCACCTCGCGTAGCTGCTGCGCTGCATGAAACAGTCAAACTTCTTGTACCACTGTATAGGAGCCTGTTTCAACCCATATAAACTCTTCTTGAGTTTGCACACCATTTCTTCCTTGATCTTCTCAATGAAGCCAAAAGGCTGCTTCATGTAGATTTTTTCATCCAAGTCACCATGAAGAAACATAGTTTTAACATCCAACTGCTCAAGGTAGAGGTTTTCTACAGCTAGCCACCAAACTCAATACTACTCTGATAGTGGAAAGCTTCACAACTGGGGAAAAAATCTCCGTGAAATCAACCCCTTCACAATCAATCTGGCCTTAAATCTTTTGATGCCGTTGCTCTTCTGCTTGACGCGGTAAGGGAATTCCCAATAGTATTTATGTCTAACATTTTTAACACATCACAGAAACACATGAATGATATTGACTTTCTTGAAAATTATATTTTAACACAATTTCTAGGAGACGTTTGTGGTATGATAGAACCATAGTATTTCTATGTTTTGTAAAGTTGTATATCTTGCAACCTCGGCTGGCAAATTCTCTACTGACAGGGCAAACTTGGCGAACATGCCGTTAAGATTCTAATAAGAAACCTATTTAAGCCTTTTGGGCAGAGTTGTACATGGATTGTAGAATTACGGCAGTAATACGTTAGATTACAACATAACAACTTGTCTTCTTCATTGGCCCGTTTGTAAACAAATTTGAGCCTTTTGGGTTGAATCCAATTATCCAACAGTGTTGGAAACCGGCCATGGAAAGTCATTGAAATTATAGTTCTGCTACCAATCGGTCAAGATTACTCCACGTATTATGTGGCAAATAGGTTTGCATCGCTTTACTATCTAATTAAGTATGTGTGTTGTGTCATCATTGATTGTGAAATTTGAGAAAAGGAGCTTATTGAGCACCAATTACATTTACATTTAGCACCAAATTAAATATAGTACAACTATGCATAGCTTAAATCGTCTTGTGAATATATATAACATGTTAACCTGTCATATATGTTCATAACAGATCCAAAAACAGAGCGTTGGCTGCCTTTCTTTATGAGCCTAAACTATTACGTGCCAAGACAGAGACACATTGTTGGATTTCTTGGCTTATGCACTGAAATTTATAGTTCAATTCGGTCCTGGATCGTATAGAAGATTCAACAGTAAACTTCAAGTTTTAAGGCAAGAGAGACGTAATGCATTTATTTCAACATGTACATTTATTCAGAAATTGTTAATTTTGAAAATATCGTCATTCAAACAAATCTCTAGATTGCTTAGCCAAAAATAAAACAAATCTCTACATAAGATTCCGCAAACTCTCAAAGTTCTCTTTACTAGTATTCAACTCGGTTGAACCAGCTCATGAGCAATCATTGCGCTGCTTCCTTGTACTAGATTTGTTTGAAAAATTCTCCCTATTTTCTTATGACTAAACAAATTCCTCTATCCTCTCTTTGATTTCAACCTTTTTGCAAGAGAAATGGCTGAAATCACTTGGTGTGGTATAGAAGATCAAAGCATACATTGCAAGTAGGAATATGATCTCCGACGCCGCTCTTCTACTTCTGTTGTCCAAGTGAACTCACTGGCTTTTCCGATGTTAAAACCATATCTGACAGCATTTATAGGAAGACTGCTGCTCTTCCTACTTCTATTGTCCAAGCGAACTCACTGGCTTTTTCGATGTTAAAACCATATCCGACAGCATTTATTAGGAAGAGTGCTGCCCACACACAATACTGGTAAGCGGTGTAGCAACATTCAAACTTCATTTTCTCCTTGAAGTACTTGTCAACCAAAAGAATGAATTGCTAAGTACATAATGGAACGGACAAGATGTACAATATATTTTAGACCTCGATAATTGGTTAAGACATTAGGGTTCTCGAATTCTGTGTCGATGTTTTTTAGACATGTCTCTTGCAAAAAGGTTGAAATCAAAGAGGGGAAAGAGGATTTGTAACAAAAGAGGGGATAGAGGATCATTGTAGATTCGTAATAAAAAAAGGAGGAGAGATGATATTTATGGTTTTGTAACATGAGAATAAGTACTAGTTATAGTTGTGAATGAATCAAGGATGAGAGAGAGAGAGAGAGAGAGAGAGAGAGAGAGAACCCCATTTTTTCAGTTTGTTTGATAGGGTAGCAAGTAGTGCAGTGCGCAATTTCAGTCGCTCGTCTTGGAAACCATTGGTTCAAATTGCTCATTGGCTCCTACAGATCTCTGTTCCGGTGATACCGTTATCATGCCAAGGTGACATGTCAATTTAGGCCCTATTCCATAGGAAAGAAATTTTCCTATGAGAATTGGTTTCTCTCAATACCAGAAATAATAGGGAGCATATATATCGATCACCTTTAAACACTATCTTTGCTTGGAGACCCTTTCAAACACAATGTCATAGATCACATCAGGTTTAAAAATATTGATCTTAATTGTTCATTTCGTAAATTTAAAAATTATTTTGGTAAAAAAAATATTATGGGACACTGATACATGTAAAAACAAATTAAGTGTTATATTGAAGATCAGGTTAAGTTTAAAATCATATTTACTGTCTAAAAAAGTATGAGTAGTTCGATAATTTTTTCATTTATCTCCAATCAAAACTACTTTTTTACAAGAATTGTATTTTTCTATGTGAAGTCTATGAATGGTGCAGTTGTGATCCATATTTTTTGGATCCGGGGGTGCTGTAGTGCACCCCTGTACTATATGTGTAATGCGGCCAATCCGGTCGTCCATCTCAGCAATGGATGGCTCAAATTTTCATCCGAACAATGAATGGCTTGGATTTGTAAGAGCTTAGATTAAATCCGAGCCCTTCATATCAAAGATGGACGGTTGGATCCGCCGCACTAAACTCCCAATCCATATTTTTTAAGCATAATTCCGGGCCGGTCCTATTTTTTAAGTTTATATCTTGGAGGATCCTCCCCCAATAATTCCATGCCTTACTAGATCCTCCTCCAAATAAGTCTCACACACTTCTCTCCCTCTCTCACTAGTCACTATCATGTGCGCATTTAATGCCTTCACACACTACTCTCTCTCTCTCTCTCTCTCCTTTTTTTTTTAAAGCTTAAAATGTTGCAATGTTTATAACTTTTATTGTTTCATGTCTATCTATTTTTTGTAAAATCTATATATTTGAAATTTAGCTATAGAGATCTACCTAAGGAGGCCAATATTGAATATAAACTAGGAGACCAATATTAAGGACGAGATTGTTAAGATGAACAGTGATAAAAATTTGAGGAATAGGGTTGGGCAAGTTAAGATGCCTTACACTTTGTTGTGTCCAACTAGTCAAGATGGGCTCATTGGCAAAAGAATTGGAATTCCCAATAGTATTTCTATCTGACATATTTACTTACGATATTGCAGTTCCACAGAAACACATATATGAGATTGATTTTCTAGAAAATTACATTTTAACAGAATTTGTAGGAGACATTAATTTGTGGTATGATAGAACCATAGTGTTTCTATGTTATGTAAAGTTGTATATCTTAGCAGCCTCGGGGAGCAAATTCTGTACTAACAGGGGTGGACTGGACGAACATGCCTTTAAGATTCTAATAAAAACACATTCATTTGAACCTAGTCGAAGAGTCGAAATTTCAAAATTGACCATAAATTGCAAGAATTATGGCAGCAATACGTTAGATCACAACACAACAGCTTATCTTCTTCATGAGAAAATCTACAATACACACCCCTTAAAAGGGTATACCATATGCACCTATTTTATGGTTCATTCATAATATTTTAGTGTGTTTCGTAACTTTTGTTCTAGAATTCATAACCTTTCAGCAGTACGATTCGTAACAATTTCATTATGATTCATAACATTTTGGTGTATCTCGTAACAATTATACGATTCATAACTTTTTAGCAATACAATTCGTAACATTTTCTCTATAATTCATAACATTTTGGGGGGTGTATATGATACACACCCAATTAAGAGGTGTGTATTGTAGTCTTTCCCCTTCTTCATTGGTCCGTTTGCAAACAAATTTGAGCCTTTTGGGTTGAATCCAATTATCTAACAGTGTTGGAAACTAGAAAGTCATTGAAATTACAGTTCTGCTACCAATCGGTCAAGATTACTCCACGTATTGTGTGGCAAACAGGTCTACATCGCTTTACTATCTAATTATGTGTGTCGTGTCATCCTTGATTGTGAAATTTGAGAAAAGGAGCTTAGTGAGCGCTTGTTACATCTTCGTTTAGCAGTAAATAACCTACAACTATGCATAGCTTAAATCGTCATATCTATAACCTGTCTTATATGTTTAGAATTAACAGATCCAGAAACACAGAGCTGGCTGAGGGGGTGTTCCACTTTTTAAAAAAGTACTTTTTCAAACGAAGATAATTTCAAACTCACATATAATGAAAATAAAAAATATTTTTTTAATTTTTTTTTGCACCGTTTAAAAGATTTTAGTGAGATCTATCAAACAAGATTTATATTGATGGAAAAATTATTTACGTAAACACATAATTTATTACTTTGTTCCCCCCCTCCCCCTTAGAGAGCAAGTCATCATGTGGAGAATTTTATCTTTTGATCAGTTGTACGCTATATGGGAGCGACAACATTTACAGAGTGAACACCATATAAAGAATGGAGTATAACTAGACCGTCTAGACGTAATCAGTCGAATTAATTTCAATCTGACATGGTATATATTAGAGTAGGTCTTTGATGGCCTCATCTTACGTGATTGATTCCCTGCCTAGTCAATCACCTCATTTATCAATTCATACTTCCACATGCATCCGTGTTGCACATGAAGGGTAGTATTAGACTTTATTCACGTCACTTACCTCGGTCATCTAAGCTAGTTTAATATAATTTGCAGGTTACTCCACCTATTGTCAATTCGTTCTAAGTTGAAAACCTCCAAAAAAATAAAAAAAAAAGTTTTCAATGGACACCCGAACATCAGTCACGAAATTGAGTGTCATTAGAATCATCAACTTCTACGTGAAACAATGTCCTTGGTTGGGGTCAATTCTAAATGAAGTTACATACAAATAAAATATGATCGATCGATTAAATATCCACTTTACATTTATTATTTTAGTGTAAGAACTATATTATACAATTAGAAAGTATGAAAAACAAATAGAAGCTTAACCCCACGGTAAATAAATCCTGGCAATATATATTATCTTATTCTCGATGTCCTCCTCACATCCTATCAATTCTCATTCATTGACACATTTCAATTTTTTTTTTCTGCACAGCAAAAATGTCTTTGCTCGGTTGGATGTGGTGGTTGATTAAAATCCTGCTCAAGTTTGTTTGGTGTGTGATCCAGACACTGTTAGTGCTTATTTGGAGACTCCTCTGCTTTATCGGCAGGAAAGTTATGGCCTTCGAGAACAATTGCAACTGGTTTGGCCACTTAACATGGGCTGTTAATCTTGCGCGTGCTGCATCATTTCTTGGTGTGATGCCAGTGGTTGTGGAATGTAAAACATGAGGCGGAAATTAAAGAAAAACCATATGGTCTTTTCGCCGCCGGATGCTTCTTTCTCTGTTGTTGGAACATTTTCCCCCTCCTCCATGAAGATGATGTTTACGATTCTACCATCCTCTCTAAAACCCACTACCAGCATCAAGATGCCAAATGAGTTCCAATTTAAATCTCGAGCACAAATTTTCCTTAAGTAGAGAAACCTCCAATCATTAACCTCGACTTGAACTACAGAGAATGGCTTTCTGAAGTATATAAAGAAAAACAACAATGATATATGCACAACTTTAAAACACATTTCCGGCCACAACTTTGTCCGGAACTGTTGGATGCACTTAGACCCACATTCATCTAAGTATCCAACAGTTCTGAAGTATATAAAGAAAAACAACAATGATATATGCACAACTTTAAAACACATTTCCGGCCACAACTTTGTCCGGAACTGTTGGATGCACTTAGACCCACACATTCATCTAAGTATCCAACAGTTCCGAACACAGTTGTGTTTTGGAGTTGTGTTCCTAGACTTTTGTGAAAGAACAACAGCTATGATACATGCATAACTTTAGAATGCAATTCCCATTGGATGCATCTTCATGTTTCAGGATGATTTAAAATTCTGGACACAACTGTTCCTAGACATTTTGAAAGAAAAATCACTGTTAATTCAGGACAATGGGCTAACATGTTTGCATCATCATTAAATGGCTCATACCCCAAATTTTTAATCTACATTTGCACTCTCTCTCCGTTTCTTCCCAATTGAAACATATTTTCAGAAAAATTAAAATACAAAAATTCTACTATACAACAATACAGAGCAAATACCATACATAGAACACAGAATATAATGAAGAAGATTAATCACCCATTGATGCGCACAATATACAAACACCAGTACAAAAGACTAGATTTTTGGCTTTAGAACAGAAGAGTGAGACTAGTTTTGCCTACAAAACAGAGAGGAAGAAACGTTTACTCAAATTCGTTGTATTTTTTGTTCTTCGGGAAGCAAGCGAGTGGACTACAGATGAAATTTATCATGATCTAGCTCCAACGACAACGATTCATTCTAATTTCAAGCACAATGGACGGAGGAGGAGAGTTGAGATTCATGAGATGGATCATTGTAGATTCATTCGTAATAAAAGGAGGAGAAGATGATATTCAGGTCATGGGAGTTCAATTTATGGTTTTGTAACATGAGAATAGGTACAATTTATATAGGTGAATGAATCAAGGATATGAGAGAGAGAGAGAGAGAGAGAGAGAGAGAGAGAGAGAGAGAACCGTTTTTTTTAGTTTGTTTGATAGGGTATCATGCAGTGTAGTGCGCAATTCGAGGAGTCTGTCTTGGAAATCATTGGTTCAAATTTCTCCTCGGCTCCTGCAGATCTAAAGGGTGCAATACGTGTCCTTGTTCTGGGGCGATACCGTTATCTCACCAGAGTGACATGTCAAATTTAGGCCCTATTCTATGGGAAAGAATTTTTCCTGAGGGAATTGGTTTCCCTTCGTTCCCGAAAAAATAGGGAGCAAATCACCTTTAAACACTATTTCCGTTTGGGGACTCTTTCAAACTCGTTTTCGTATTGAAAAAGATATAGGTACCGATCAAAACCGTAGGGAAATCGTACTGACGGTTGTGCCGGGCCGTCTCCGGCCACCGGACGGCTGATCCAAGCCGTCCAAAAATTCAAAAAAAAAAAAAACGAGGGGGCACCCATGGGAATCAACGGCATCCGATGTGTGTAGGGTGCTTGATCTAAACACCCTATTTTTCCTGTATATATGTAGAAAAATAGGGTGTTTAGATCAAGCACCCTACACACATCGGATGCCGTTGATTTCCGCGATTGCCCCCTCGGTTTTTTATTTTAGAATTTTTGGACGGCTCGGATCGGCCGTCCAGTGGCCGGAGATGGCCCGGCGCGGCCATCGGTACGATTTCTCTATGGTTTTGATCGGTACCTGTAGCAATACTCTTTTCGTATATCACATTGGGGTATCAAAATATTGATCTTAATTGTTCATTTCATAAATTTTAAAATTATTCAGGTATTTCTTCTTCTTTTTTTGTGGGACATTGATACTTGTAAAAACAAATATTTGTAAAAACAAGTTGAATGTTAAATTGAAAAATTGGTAGTTTAAATTTAAAATCATATTTGCCGTCCCGCAAATTAAATTTGAGTAGTTTGTTTTTCCATTTACCTCCGATGAAAACTACTCTTTTTAAAAAATACTTTGTTTTCTTTTTGTGCAAAGTCTATGAACGGTGTGGTTGAGATCAAAATTTTTTAGGGATAATTCCGGGTTGGTCCTATTTTTTAAGTTTTTTTTTTTGGGTGACCTATTTTTTAAGTTCATCGCTGGTAGGATCCTCTCCCAATAATTCCATGCCTCACTAGATCCTCTTCCAAATTAGTCAACATGCGTCTCTCCCTCTCTACCGTGTGCGCATTTAATGTGTTCATGCACTAGTCTCTCTCTGGGGCCACACGTACTAGTTAGCTAGTATGTGTGGGCCCCACATGTATGTGAGACTTATTTAGAGAAGGATCTAGGGAGGTATGAAATTATTGGGGTAGGATCCTCATAGCCATGAACTTAAAAAAATAGGATTGGCCTGAAATTATCACTAAAAACATTGTTCACAACCCCGCTGCTCATAGACTTGGCACAGGAATACAGTATTCATGAAAAAACATATTCCCTTTGTCCCAAATTGGATGTCAATTTTTGATATCCGTGTTAATTTCAATTCCTTATATCCTTCAATATGGATCTCAAAAAATATCCAATATGGCCGGATCTTGTTTGATAGTTTTCGATTAATTCTATTATAACAAGTTTTCAAACTCATGAAGAATATTATAGATTGAATAATATAAGCGATGAAAAATGACACGAGTTTCAAAAATTGTCATTCTTTTTGGAACGGAGGGAGTTGATTGAAGATAAATGAAAAAAATGAATTACTCATACTTTGTTAGACGGTAAATATGATTTTAAACTTAAACTACCTATTCTTCAATATAACACTTAATTTGTTTTTACATGTATCAATGTCCCGTAATATTTCTTTTACCATAATAATTTTTAAATTTACAAAATGAACAATTAAGATCAATATTTATAGACCCTGATGTGATCTACAAAATCTAGTTTGAAAGAGTCTTCGAACGAAGATAGTGTTTAGAGGTGATCTGCTCCCTATTTTTTCGGGTACTGAGGGAAACCAATTCCCGAAGGAAAATTTCTTTCCTATGGAATAGGGCCTAAATTGACATGTCACCTTGGCGTGATAATGGTATCTCTCTAGAATAGGGATCTGTAGGAGTAAAGAAGAAATTTGAACCAACTATTTTTGAGACGGACAACTCGGATAACGCACTACACTACATGGTACCCTATCAAACAAACTGAAAAAATGTCTCTCTCTCTCTCTCTCATCATTGATTCATTCACAACTATAAATAGTACTTGTTCTCATGTTACAAAACCATAAATCAAACTCCCCTGACCTGGATATCATCTCTCCTTCTTTTATTATTAATCTACAATGTTCCATCTCACGAATCTTATCTCCCCTCCATTTTATGGAACCTACAACGATTTATTACACTTTTGTGGGGGTGGTTTTCTTCGTGATCCTACCTGTGTAGCTATCCCCGTATGTTGGATCGCGAGAGATGATGCCGGTCTTGATGTACCTGCAGAACCGGAGGGGGTTGTTCCTCCGGGAAGAAACTTCGACGGACTTGTCAGAAAGTGAAGAGAGAGGAAGAAGTTAAATAAGAAAAACTGTGTAAGTAGGGAGGAGAAGGTGCTGTTGTCTAGGGGTTTTGTGTCTTTCTCAATGTTTATCCCCTCTTATTTATAGGCAAAGGGGTTGAGTGATGAGCAAATTGGCCTTACTTTCCATGTGTCACACACTGCTCGGACGACGTCAGACAACAGGGTCATTTAATGAACACCACTTCCCAAGTCTTACAGGGTTACATGGGTCGATGTCAGAAAAATCACATCGTTCAAAGATGTCATTTTGAATGTCAGAAAGGACAGCTTACTTATCACAAGACATTTCTGGAAGGTTCCATAATCATATGTACTCGGTGGAACCTACTTCTAACACACGATGAATTCCCGAGCATCGGATGTTCTCTCCGAAGAACAACGTATCCGAACAAGAGGACATTCCGAGCGTTTGGAAAGATCACCGGGTGAACTCAAAAACATCCACGTTCGGTGAAGACACGCAACGTTCGGTGACGTACATGGGTCCGTTTATCCTTCGGATATTTCGGCCCCCTACAACTTTCCTCCTTCAATTCCCAATTTCCCAATTTCTTTATGGCTTCTTGCCGTCTTCATATTATGTCCTATATTTGCATTCACTACATTGGCTGAAAAGGGCTACACATTTCCAGGGAATGCAAATTATAGCAAGGACAAAAATGGGACTCTTCCCTCAACCCATGCAGATTATGGGATATGTGAGGGTGTGACCGTGTAAAAAACTTGATAGTAGAATGCAAATCAAACGTCAGTGATGCTCTCAAAAATATTTACCTCTAAAGAGACCTGCAAGGTAAGGTCCTTTTTATTAGGGTATTCGAATTCAATTTCCGAACAGATTAAGAGATTATTGGCCGGCCTCTACCCCATGAGGGCGGAGACTACTGAAGAAGGATAGATCTTGATAGGTAGGTGGAAGCATACCACAGGAGAAATGGAAAGAGTTTGTGGATATAGACCAAAACTGGGCAATGGAGTAGATCAAGGGCACATCTTTCTGAATTTTCCCAGAGCTAAGCATAATGGCTTCATAGACCCCAGCTTTTTTCAAGTTTCAGCTTTGCTTCTCCCAACTCTGATCAACCAGGCATCATAATCTGAAGTGGCTAGGACCTTCTACAGCCTCTTCGCACCATCATCTAGGATTTTAACGAAAGAGTTTATGACATTCACAACAATCACCATTCCAGCACAAACGCCTTTTATGATAATCCATTTGTCATTTCCTCCTCTACTAGGTTCATGTCCTTCCTTCATTGTGTTAGCAAAACAATATCCACCTTCAAATACAAGTTGTGCGAAATGCCTCTAAAATGTACACTGTAAAACACATTGTAGCCTCTTTTTCCAAGTCAATAAACTTTGCCAGCTCAATTCTAGGCGTATTATAAGTGTTGAGTTCAGAATTGAATTTGAAGGCTCTTCTTTTGATTCGGGGAGTTCACAACAACAATACTACTAGTATTTGAGTATTGATTGTTTGCATCAAATTCTAACATTTCCTACTTTTTGACTTCAATAAGAAGGCTCTTCTTTATATTAAAGTCAAAAAAATAGGAAAGGTTAGAATTTGACGCAAATAGTCTATACTCAAAGTCTCAAATACTAGTAGCATTGCTGTTTGGAAAGTATCCGATCAAGAGAAGAACCTTCAAATTCAATTATGAACTTAACACTATTAATACACCTAGAATTGAGGCAGAGTTTTTTGACCTGGAAAAAGAGGACGCAATGTGTTTTACGTTGCACATTTTAGAGGCTTTTCGCACTACTTGTATTTGAAGGTAGATATTGTTTTGTTGATACCATGAAAGAAGGAAATGAACCTGGTGAAGGAGGAAAGAACAGATGGATTATCATAAAATGTGTTTGTGCTGCAATGGTGGTTGTCATGAATGTCATAAACTCTTTCGTTAAGATCCCAGATGAAGCTGAAAAGTGGCTGCGGAATGTCCTAGCAACTTCAGACTATGACGCATCACGCATGGTTGATCAGAGTTGGGAGAAGCAAAGCTGAAACTTGGAAAAAAAAACTGGGATCTATGAAGCCATTATGCTGAGCTCAAGGAAAACCGAGAAACATGCACCCTTGATCTGCTCCATTGCCCAGTTTTGGTTTATATCCACAACTCTTTTCATTTTTCCTGTGGTATGCTTTCTCCTATCCATCAAGATCTATCCTTCTTAACTAGTTCTCCGCCCTCATGGTGTAGAGGTCAATGATCTCTTAGTCTGACAGGAAATTGAATTTGAATACTTAATAAAAAGGACCTTACCTACAAGGTCATTTTAGAGATGAAAATTTATGAGAGCATTATTGACGTTTAATTCGCATTCTACTTTCAAGTTTTTTACATGGTCACACCACCCTCACGCATCCCATGGACCGAGCACAACCCAAACCAAATTGGAGGTGGGGCGATAGTGGCAGAATGACCCGTGGACCGAGCACAGCCGAAACCAAACTTTGTCCGGAAAATGACCACGGTGTTGTTCGGCCGTTCGATACTGTGTAGCCTTCCGAAAGGCCTATTTTTCCATTTATGGTAATATTTAGATTGCTAATAACTTTTGATAGGAAATGTTGTTTTAGTTTCCGCTTGTTTTGGCAATTAATTTTATATTTCTTCATAATATTTGATTTTCCAGTTAAAGTAGAATTTTCCATTTTTGATAATTTTCGTATTTTCTGTGAATTAGGGTTTGATTATCAGCCCTAATTATTTTCTAAGTTTTTTAGGGTTTCTATCACCCTATTTATATTCAATGTAAGCCTTAGGGTATGACGGTTTTTGATGAATTAAAGAAAATTGAAATTATTTCTTAATATCGTTTGTTCAAATAGGGAGTACCTATGGCTCAAACATTGTTCAGTTTTTTCTTGCAAAATTAATTTTGTAAAAGGAGGCGACGCTGCATCATGTTTCTAGACTTTTTGAAAATAAAAATAAAAATACACCAACGATACGTGCACAACTTTAGAACATAATTCCCGTTGAATACATCATCATGCTTCAGGACGATTGAAAAATTCCTGACACAACTGTTCCTAGACTTTTTGAAACATTATTAGAAAAATTAAAATACAAAATCCTACTATGCGACAATACTATTTTTTTTTTGCTCGAAAAAAGCGAAATTTTATAACACTCAAAAGGATACATCGAGAGGGAAAGCTGAGGAGCACACATGCTCAAAACTCAACCAGGGGAATGGGAGATGCAAATCACCCAGCAGGAGGTTGAATAATTCACACCAAAATAAATTACAATTTTAATAAACAAATACCATCTAGAAACCTTTTGAAATCCTCTACTGAGTATAACCTAATATTGAACTTGACTTTGATCCACATAGCTACCCTGAACTTAATTATATCCACCACCTCCTCAAATCTTGCAGACGCACCCTTAAAGATACACCCATTCCGCGTCATCCAAATGGACCAAATTGTTGCATAGAAGCAAGCTTCTTAGATGCGTTTATCTAAGTTGCGGAAATTATTGTCGAACCTTTGGGAGCTGATAATGCCAAAACCCAAATTGTTCCTACCAAAAACATTAATTGCACCTTTTATTGAATAACTTAATTGCCCTCCTCTAGAATCCGCCGCTACTTAATTTTCATCATAATTCGATTTTTACAAATCTTCTCCTTGAAATCCCTTGGACTTAATGGGTTCGATCTCCTCTTTTAAAACCCATCGGAGCTTCAACGTTTTGCTCAAGAGCTCGGCTTGGCATTCCAAAAATATTCTACTGTTCTGTTTTTTAATCACTCAAGATAATGTTGGCTTCAACTATTGTATTCTCTAACTGAATATTTGGTTTCCAGATTGAAACCGAAGACTTGCTTATAAGCAATAAATTTTTTTTTAACTAAATAATAAGCAATGCTAAATAAGCAATACCAATCAAACCGCCATCTACTGTAGGGTTGAGACCCAAATAGATGGGAACAAGAGCTACCATCTACTTTATTCTGTTATGTCCTTCTCATGATCGTAGACCACCATCAACGCGTCAGGCGAAGCCTTAGCTACAGTCCCACCCAGCCAGAAAAGACCGAAACTTGAAATATCGTAATTGATGGATGAACGCTCATTCAAGCTCGTGAAACAATCTATATCTCGGGAAGTGAAGTGGGATAGCGTTTACAGTCGCGTCCCAGTGAACCTATGCTAGAACACTAGTTATCTTTTGGTGTTGTACATGGTTTTCATCTCTTTACTTTATAGCTGCAGTAACTCTGTTCACAGAGATCATGTAAAGATCTGTGTGTGGCACCCACTACGGGTCCCATATAAATGATTTGAGCCGTTCATTAAATATAAAATATTTTTTCAAGGGCCCTTGCGAAAAATCAGCTCAATCCAATACCTATAGGTGCTAAATTCAATCATCTAACTTTTCATTAGCCTGAAATCCCAATGAAAAGTTAGATGATTAAATTGAGCACCTATAAGTATCGGCCAATTGGGCTGATTTTTTTGCAGGAACCCTTAAAAAAATATTTTACATTTAATAAACGGTTTGGATAATTTGTGTGGGACCCGTTGTGGGTCCCACAATAAATCTGTACACAAAATCTATGCATTTTTGCTGTGTGTGTAGTATTACTGTTATAGATGTGAGAATTAAAAGTAAGAACACTTGCGTTTTTAGTGAGTTTGGGAGATCCTTCACCTTCTGGGTAACTGGGTTACTGAGTTGCTCTCAAAAAACTCACACCGTAAGAAATGCTTGTTCTTTATTTGAGTTTCCCTCAATTTTATTGCTCTGCTAGTATGGAGAGTGTTTTCTAAGTATTTTATTTTATAACTTTTCTTATCTCCTATGAAAATTTAAAATCTTTTTTTTTCAACTTCTCATAATATAGACAAATGAGTGTAAAAGGAGACCAATTTAATAGTTTTACGGTTTTAAGTTGGAAGATTAATATTCTTGGTTTAGTTTGGTATCAAGGTCGGAATCTATTGCTTCAATGTAATTCTTCTCTCACACTTGGGCCCAGTTGCACGGAAAGGATGGGAAATGACGGAAAAATTAACTTTTCTGTAATTTTCTGTGTTCAGTTATCAAAAAAGTTGTAGGACTCACAACTTCAATTTTTCCATCGGGAAAAACTTTCCTGCAAAATATGTTTTGCCAAAATGGAGGAATTCTTGTTTTCCTGCAAGATTTATTGTCAACAAAATCACACACAAAAAAACAAATTTTATTTTTCTTTACTTCACCCCACTTCACTTTTCTTAGGAACATGCAGTTTCTTCTACAACATTCTCAACAACTGAATGGATTGTGGGGATTTTTTGTTTTTCTTGTTTTGTTATTTTATTTTTTCTATAGCTAGGGGGAGACATTTTAAAAAGAAAAGTGTCATTAGAATCATCAACTTCTACGTGAAACAATGTCCTTCGATGGGGTCAATTCTAAATGAAGTTACATACCAATAAAATATGACTAAATAACCACTTTCCATTTATTATTTTAGTGTAAGAACTATATTATACAATTACAAAGTATGAAATACAAATTATATGTGTTGTAGATGCTTGACCCCATGGCAAATAGATCCTGGCTATCTCCCTGGCAATATATTTTATCTTATTCCCGATGTCCTCCACACGTCCTCTCAATTCTCATTCATTGACACATTTCTAATTTTTTTTCTGCACAGCAAAAATGTTTGTGCTCGGTTGAATGTGGTGGTTGATTAAAATCTTGCTCAAGTTTGTTCGGTGCGTGATCCAGACACTGTTGGTGCTTATTTGGAGATTCCTCTGCTTTGTTGGGAGGAAAGTTATGGCGCTAGAGAACAACCTTAATTGGTTTGGCCTCTTAATATGGGCCGGCAGTTAATCTTGTGCTGCTTCATTTCTTGGTGCGATGCTAGAGGTTGTTGTATGTAAAACATATCATGAAGAAAAAACCATATGGTCTTTTCATCGCCGGATGCTTCTTTCTTCATTGTCGGAACATTTTCCCCCTCCTTCATGAAGATGATGTATACGATTCTACCATCCTCTCTAAGACCCGCTACCAGCATCAAGATGCCAAACGAGTTCCGATTGCCCTCTTGGGCACAATTTTTCCTGAAGTAGAGAAACCCCCAATCATTAACCTTGACTCGAACTACAGAAAATGGCTTCCTGAAGCATATAAAGAAAAACACAATGGATGCAGGAGGAGAGTTGAGATTCATGTAATCAATCGTTGTAGGTTCCATAAAATGGATCGAGGAGATACGAGATTCATGAGATGATTCATTGTAGATACGATCCTAGCAAAAGGAGGAGGAGAGATGATATTCAGGTCATGGGAGTTCGATTTATGGTTTTGTAACACGAGAATAGGTAAGATTTATAGTTGTAAATGAATCAAGGATGTGTGTGTGTGTGTGTGTGTGTGTGTGTGAGAGAGAGAGAGAGAGAGAGAGAGAGAGAGAGAGAGAGAACCATATTTTCAGTTCAGTTTGTTTGATATACCATGCAGTGTAGTGCGCAATTCGAGGAGTCTGTCTCGGAAACCATTGGTTCAAATTTCTCCTCGGGTCGTACGTACAGATCTGAACGGTGCATTAGATGTCCCTGTTCTTGGGCAATACCGTTATCACACTAGGGTGAGGTGTCAATTTTAGGGACGCGGGGGGGCTGCTGTCCCCTCGGGGACAGCAGCGTGCTGCTGCCCCAATTTTGGGGCCCACCCCGGTCTTGCTCCGATGATCTGAATCGTTCACTTTGTAGAGCTCGTCGAGTAGAACAACTATGCAAAAAATCAGCTTAATTGGATATCATTAAGTACCTGATCGAAGCCCATAAAACTCTTAGTCCATGGGTTACAGTGGATTTAATCCAGTGTTTCGGATCCATTCTTTTTAAAATAAAAAGGTTCCGATCAAGTACTTAATGATATCCAATTAAGCTGATTTTTTGTATAGTTGTTATACTCGACGAGCTCTACGAAGTGAACGTTTCCGATCATCGGACCGAGACCGGAGTGGGCCCCGAATTCGGGGACAGCAGCCCGCTGTCCCCCTAAGGGGGCAGCAGCCCCCCTCCCTCCCAATTTTAGGCCCTATTCCATGGGAAAGAATTTTTCCTGCGGGAATTGATTTCTCTTTGTTCCCAAAAAAATAGGGAGAAATCAAGCACCATCTTCGTTTGGGGACCCTTTCAAACTCGATTTCGTAGATCACATCGGGATCTCAAAATATTGATTTTAATTGTTTATTTTGCAAATTTTAAAATTATTTTTCTAAAAAAAATTTGTGGGACATTGATACTTGTAAAAACAAATTAAATGTTACAGTGAAAAATAGGTAGTTTAAATTTAAAATCGTATTTACCATTCTAACAAAGTGTGAGTAGTTTGTTTTTTCATTTATCTCCGATCAAAACTACTTTTTGTCAAGAATACCTTTTTTTTCTTCTAGGAAGCCTATGTACGGTGCAGTTGAGATCAAAAGATTTTGGGCATAATTCCGGGCTGGTCCTACTTTTTAAGTTGTTTTTTTTTTTTTTGTCACCTATTTTTTAAGTTTATGGCTTGTAGGATCCTCCTCCTATAATTCCATGCCTCACTAAATCCTCATCCAAATAAATTCCACATGCGTCACTACCATGTGCGCATTTCACTACCATGTGCGCATTTAATGCGTTCACACACTAGTCTCTCTCTCTCTCTCTCCCTCTCTCCTCCTCTCTCTGTCAAAATAGATATGAAAAAATAAAAGTTACTCCCTCCGTCCCTTATTTAGACTCCAGTATTTCATTTTGGTTTGTCCCTTAATAAGTGTTCATTTTGTAAAGTTAGTGGCTAAAAATTTGTGCATTGTCTATTTTGTCCCTAAAAGTATATTCCATTTTGAAAAGTTAGTGAGTAAAAGTGTAATAATGATGGATAAGTAAGGAAAGTGGAGGAAAAAATTGATGTGAAATATATAATGATGATGTCTTTTTAATAAGTTGGAGTTCCGAAGCAGGACACTTAAAAAAGGACGGAGGGAATATATATTAACATTCTAACATTTTAAGCTTTAAAATAAAAAAAGGAAGAGAGAGAGATAGAGAGAGAATCATATTTTTCTGTTTGTTTGATATGGTACCATGTAGGTTAGTGCGCAATTCAAGCCATCCATCTTAGAAACTGTTGGTTCAAATTTCTCCTTGGCTCCAACAAGTCCCTGTTATGGAGTGATACCATTATCACACCAGGGTGGCACATGTCATTTTAGGCCCTATTCCGTAAAAGAATTTTTCCTACGGGATTTGGTTTCCCTCTCAGTACCCGAAAAAATAGGGAGCAAATCACCTCTAAATATTATCTTCATTTGGAGACCCTTTAAAACTCGATTTCTATAACTTCGTATAACTATGAAAATCGCATATCTTTCGTTAAAATGGATGATACATACTATAATTTTGAACTTACAACATATGTTATGCACACAAATTCGATCGGCTATTTTCCACATATATTATGAAAATCGCTTGTTGAGTGTTGGTTTATTTATGTCTAATAATACACCATATATGGATGATCCACACATAATTATTTAATTCATTTAACACCCACAAAAATATATCTTTAATTCTTGTGGGATGTCTACTGTAATACGCATGCTACACAAATGCATAAAGTTTCATACGGTGGAAAACAATAGTATTAGCTTGTGGGATTACAATATATCTTTAGTTCAGTTCCCGAAAAATATATCTTTAATTCTTCTTTCTCTTTACCCATCAGCTTAGGTTGTGTGCTTTCAAGATATAACTTGGTCTCTCTCCGGTGCTGATATTGAACTAAAGTTTAAGGTGCGGCAACTTTAGACTCCTCAATAAAATTTACAAATTTTGAGTGCCACTTCTATTTTGATACCCATTACAAGAGCAAATAAAGAAAATCATAATCAGATACAGGCGAATGAATGTTTTGGGTTTCTTTATTCAGTATGATCAAGTTCAATTCCACAAGCAATGAAATTTTTTTTTTTATTTTGAGCGGCAGACATGCAATGAATGTTCGAAAATGCATTGTACTAAAACCAGAAAAAAGCTTTAAAACATGAAGTGGCTAACCATAAAATTTATTGTACAAGCATAATCAATTAGTACTTGAAAATTGGTATTTAAGTGATCCTCGATCTTGAAATCTTTTAATGCTTGGTTATTTGTTGGATTGGTGATATTTGAGTAATGCTATTGAAATCTTATTCTTTCAATCACTAAATACAAACCTGGAGTCTCTCTCTATTCTTTCTAAGAACGCAAACGTCGACAAGTGCTAAGATCGCAGTCAGCGGTGGCCAACCTGCGTGGTTTTTAGCTCTAACTTTTGAACAAGGGGTGAGTAATCTCCACTGGCGGGCGAGATCGAGGGAGAGCTTGTCATGTGGAGAATTTTATCTTTTGAGATACATATAGTTATCCCTTGTGTTGATACCTATACTTATCACAGATGACCCCCTTGTGTTTAATTTACTCGTGACGAATTCACCTCCTTATGAATTTGGAGTAAAGTACAACTCCAACTCCGTTAACAGAAAATGCTAAATGATTATGGTACCCTTGTACTTAAAGATGCAAGACGTCTTGATTGGTTATTGAATCCTCGATCTGTGGAACGATATTAATCACCCTCATTAATGTACTGCTATGCATTTTTATCAATTAAATTTCCCTACCATGTAGACCAAAAAAGCCTAATTTAAGACTGACTATGGTTAAATGGAATGGAAACAAAGAACAAAGAACAGAATTGTACAATACGTTAATTCTACAATTGCCATTTATAATACTCGGAGTTTTCGAAGTCTTAGACATGCATAAACCCTCCAAGACAGAATGTAAGAGATGTAAAGTATCATAATACCATTTGGTATCAATTCAGTATCCAATTGTATACATATTTGGTGGTCATATCATGTATTCCCAATTCCAACTCAGGGTCATCCAGCGCTGATTCACTTTCTTTTTGCACCAATTTAACGAATGAGGTAATGCCGGTTAACATGCATGAAATTCGCCGTATGGGGTGACTTGCCAATTTGCCGAAGATTCTTTTTGGTCATCCAAGATATCTTCATTCTTCTTGTCGTACGTGATCCCGATGATGTAGTAATTACTAACAACCAGCAAAGCCGTCAAGATAAGGACTTTGAACCAATTCCATGATTTCAGTTTTTCCTTTATTTCGTTGAGACTGTTGGCTACCGATGCTATTGTCGACAGAAACATGATGATAACAGTACATTGACTTCCTTAACCAGGTGCTTGTTACGTCTTTTTATATCGATCTTCTTCGCAACTGCCTTTTAACACCACATGCATCTGGAATGCAGCTCTTTTCTTATCTGGGGATGTTTGTTAAGCTTCGAGATTAGCATGCAATTACTTCGGTCTTTGTTAGCCAACTCCGTTTTGATGCTAGAAGCACAAAATACTTAAACACCAGTACGTACCAAATACTGGATTGGCTATAGAAGAGAAGAGAGAGACTAGTTTTGCCTACAAAACAGAGAGCAAAAAAGGTAATTTACTCGAATTCTTCGTATTTTTGGTTCTCCAGGAAGCAAGCGAGTTGATTATTGATGAAATATATCATGATCTAGCTCCAACGACAACAATTTATTCTAATTTCAACCACAATGGACGGGGGAGGAGAGTTGAGATTCATGTAATCAATCATTGTAGGTTCCATAAAATGGAGGAGAGATGAGATTCATCAAATTGATCATTGTAGATTCAGAATAAAAGGGGGAGGAGAGATGATCAGTTCATGTGAGTTTGATTTACAGATTTGTAACACAAGAATAGGTACTATTTATAGTTGTGAATGAATCAAGTATGTGAGAGAGAGAGACAGAGAGAACCGTTTTTTTAATTTGTTTGATAAGATATCATGCAGTGTACTGCGAATTCGAGCCGTCCATCTCGGAATCCACTGGTTCAAATTTTTCCTTGGCTTCTATAAGTCCCTATTCCGGGGTGATACCGTTATCGCGCCAAGGTGACTTTGTCAATTTAGGCTCTATTCCATGGAAAAGAATTTTTCCTGTGAGAATTGGTTTCCCTCAATACCCGAAAAATAAGGAGCAGATCACCTCTAAACACTATCTTCGTTTCGAGACCCTTTCAAACTATATGTCGTAGATCACATCTGGGTCTAAAAATATTGAACTTAATTGATCATTTTGTAACTTTAGAAATTATTGTGGTGGAAAAAATATTATGGAACATTGATTCATGTAAAAATAAATTAAGCGTTATATTGAAGAATATGCAGTTTAATTCATATTTTTTTTTATCAGAATTATTATTTTTGATTGGAGTTTAAATCATATTTACAGTCTAAAAAAGAATGAGTAGTTCTTTTTTCTATTTATCTCTGATCAAAACAACTTTTTTCAAGAATACTGTTTTTCTGTGTGAAGCCTATCGACATTGCGGTTTTGATCAATATTTTTTAGGGAAACTTCTAGGCTGGTCTTATTTTTTAATTTTATGGCTGGGAGGATCCTCCCCCAATAACAATGTTCATTTAACAATTAACAGTCTAAATTCACGATTGACACTGTAAATTCAAAATTAACATTGTTCGACTAACAATTCGATCATAGTGTCGACCAACAATTTACTGTATGAACCTGTAATAAAAGTTATAGCATTTTAAAGTTCATAATGCAGAAAATAGAAGAAGGGCCTACACCGAAAATTATTTTATTCCTACACAAAAATTCACTTGCAATGCTAGGTTTGTTTGATATATCTTGTCAAGTAAGTTTCATTTTTTTTCTTTCCAAAATGAGATATATAAAAAAAATATTTAAGGATTTAAAATTTTGAAGAAGTGAAATTAAATATGGAGAGAGAGAGAGAGAGAGAGAGAGAGAGAGAGAGAGAGAGAGAGTCATGTGCAATAAGAAAGTGAGGGGAAGAGTGCACATGCGTGCAATAGGACTTTGTAAGAAAATACTTACGCGCATGGACCAGATGGGGCATAATGCAACCACACAGAACCAGTTTGAAAGAATCCCATATTTTTAGAACTCTATCGCAAGCTCACATTTGGAGGGATTTCGAGAGATGACAGAACGGAGGTGAGTTTCTTCCGAAAAAGTATTGGGTGGTCATGTTTGGGCCTCACTCTGTTGTGTTCTACTAGTCAAGATGGGCTCACTGGCAAGGGAATTCCCAATAGTATTTCTAACATATTTACTTACTGTACCGATATTGCAGTTCTACATAAACACATGTATAATATTGATTTTCTTAAATATTATATTTTAACAGAATTTGCAGGAGACGTTTGTGGTATGATATATAGAATCATATTATATCTATCATGTTATGTAAAGTTGTATATCTTGTAGCCTCGGGTAGCAAATTCTCTACTGAGAGGGTAGACTTTACGAACATGCCGTTAAAATTCTAATAAAAAAAAAGATTCATTTGAACCTAGTCGAAAAGTCGAAATTTCAAAATTGAACATGAATTGCAGAATTACGGCAGCAATACATTAGATCAATACACAACAACTCGTCTTCTTTATTGGCCCGGTAGTGAACAAATTTGAGCCTTTTGGGTTGAATCCAATAATCCAACAGTTGAATTTGGTCTTGGATCATATAGAAGATTCAACAGTGAGCTTCAATTTATAAGGCAAGAGACGTAATACATTTATTCAACAAATACAATTATTCAGAAATCCTTCACTTTGTAAATACAATATCACTAATACCATCATTCAATCTCTATATAAGATTCCACAAACTCTCCAAGTCTCTTTCGTAGTATTCAACTCGGTTGAACCAATTCATGAGCAATCCATTTTCTTTAGTCAATCGGTGATTTGTACTCCAAAGATTTTCTATCATGATGATGAAGAATCTACAAACTCTCAAAGTCTCTTTAGTCATATTCAACTCAATTGTACCAACTCATCATGAGCAATTCATTGTCTCTAGTCAGCCAATGATTACTCCAGAGATTTTCCATCATGATGATGAGAGTTTTTAGACAAGTTTCTCGGTCAGCCAAGGCTTCCTTACTGAGGAAGCGTAGTCGATTTTGTACCGTCCGAAGGCTGCACTGCTTCATTTCTTGGTGCTCGTGCATGTATTTCTTCCAAGTATTCATGTAGTGCAATGTGTCGGACAACGTGAATAAAATTCATTATTGTCAAGGCGCTAACATTTGAGTGTGTGGTATGCCACTTGGTGAGTGTCAATGTCACGAATAACTCCTTCGTTCCTTTCTTTTTTGGGACTTTAGACACAAAGACCAATTCTTTTGCCAATTTGTTGGCCGGTAAGAATATGAATGTTTCCAGTTCATATTGAAAAAACAGTGCTGATGATTTTAGTCTTTCAAAATAAATAGTACCCTTGCAGTTTTGGCGAGCCACAAATTGGCTGAAATTGCCAGACAACCCAATGGCAAGGTTACGTACCCTTGCATTTTTTCCTTCTTCAGCAGCTTGACAACCCCGTAAATCAAGGACCAAGTTATTAAGGAAGCTGTGAACCATACAATGCAAATAAGAGTTTTCCGGATCTTGTTTATGTAGTACATGATGGTTATACTGCATATATTGGCTATCTTAATTATAAACACAATCGTGTTTACAATTAATTTAGAAGTTAGACGTCCACAGAAAGCAGTGGTCACCAGGACAACCCATCTCGAAGCTCGTAAGGAGAGAAAGTTTTGAGCACAGAACCGCGGGATTGCCATGGTACCAACAAAGATAATGAAGGTGGCCACAAAAATGACGCCCTCCACAACCCTCTGGTTGAAAACATTGTTGCACCTGCCCCCTCAGGTTTGCCCCACCCTGGAGGTTGAGAGAGACGAGGTATTGCGCTGGTGAGTAATATTGGCATGCTACTACCAACATTGTTTCGGAGGCTGCGTGAGCAATATTGGATTGCAACCCATTTGACACAATTATCTGAAGATAAATGCATTTTGAAATCATATCAAATGAGATCCAATCAACGTGAATTTTTGGTGTGGTCAATATTCTCGACGAGCTCTAAAAGGTGAACAGTTCTGATTATTGTTTTGGGCTCTTACAAATGGTCCAAACTGGACTGGACTGGAGGATAGCCAAACTGGACAAAACCTCAACCCATGGAACTACAGAGGTGTCCATGGAAACACAGCCATGTGGTACTCTAGTAACCTCTGTCACCCCATATTCACGTCCCCGTATTCACGTGGGGCCAAGGACCACGTGGTGGTAAAGACTAGCACTGTGCTCCAAGAACATGAATAATCACTCGGTGTCCAAGATTTGACAAACTGTACAATTAGGAAGTCATGGTTTTGGGGTCAGTTTATTCTTCGGAGATGAATTGTCGTATTCGGGGAATTTATTGCGGAGATACTTATTTAGAGAGGGAGAGACAAGTTTTGCCTATAATACAGAGAGGAAGAAAGGTTTACTCGAATTCATCGTATTTTTTCATTTTTCGGGAAGCGAGCGAGTGGCTTATATCAATAGTTGTAGGTTCCATAAAATGGAGGAGAGATGAGATAATTGTGAGATGGATCACTTTAGAGTCGTTTGTAATAAAAGGAGGAGAAGAGATGATATTCAGGTCATGGGAGTTTGATTAATGATTTTGTGACACGAGAATAGGTAAGATTTATAGTTGTGAATGAATCAAGGATGAGAGAGAGAGAGAGAGAGAGAGAGAGAGAGAGAGAGAACCATTTTTCAGTTTGTTTGATAGGGTACCACGTAGTGCATAGTACAAAATTTGAGCAATCTGTCTAGGAAACCATTGGTTCAAATTTCTCCTCGGCTCCTACAGATTCAAGTAGTGCACTATGGGTCCCTATTCTGGGGCGCTACTGTTATCACACCAGCGTGGCATGTCAATTTTAGGCCCTATTCCATGGGAAAGAATTTTTCCTGAGGTAGTTGGTTTCTCTCAGTACCTCGAAAATTAGGGAGCAAAGATGTTCGTTAGGAGACCCTTTCAGACTCGATTTCGTAGATCACATTTGGGTCTCAAAATATTGATCTTAATTATTCATTTCGTAAATTTCAAATTTATTTTGGTTAATTTTTTTTGTGGGACATTGATATTTGTAAAAACAAATTAAATGTTATACTGAAAAATAGGTAGTTCAAGTTTAAAATCGTATTTACCGTCTAACAAAGTACGAGTAGTTCATTTTTCCATTTATCTCCAACCAAAACTACTTTTTTTCAATAATACTATTTTTCTGTGCGGAGGCTATGAACAGTGCGGTTGTGATCAATATTTTTTCGGAGCGTCTCTCCCTCTCTCACTACCATGTGTATATTTAATATGGTCACACACACACACACACACTCTCTCTCTCTCTCTCTCTCTCAAGCTTATAATGTTGCAATGTGTATAACTTTTATGATACATTTCTATTTTTATAAAATCTATATATTTAAAATCTAGCTGTAGAGATCTACCTAGTGAGACCCATATTGAATATAAACTATGTAAAATTAGTATTTCCATTTTTCAATGGCTGTTTTATTTTAGTTGTGACTAAATTTTTTATATGTGAATTTTTGCATTTTTCAATTGTTAATTTTTGTTGTAATGATAAGATATGTTAATTTTTGTCTAAATTCAAAAAGAACAATTAATGTCACTATTAACATGCAATATTAAATTAATAATAAACAATGTAATTTCAGAATTAACATGTTTCATATGGTGCAAAACAATAGGACTGTATTAGCTTGTGGGATTACAATATATCTTTAGTTCAGTTCCCCCAAAAAATACTTCATCTTTAGTTCTTCTCTTTCTTTACCCATCAACTTAAGTTATGTGCTTTCAAGATATAACCTGGTCTCTCTCGCCAGTGCTGATCCTAAGCTAAAGTCTACAGTGCAATCGATTTAGACTTCTGAATCAAATTTACAAATTTTGAGAGTCACTTCTATTTTAATATATCTTTAGTTCATCTATTTTGTACTGATATTGCAGTTCCACAGAAACACATATATGAGATTGATTATATTTTAACAAAATCTGTAGGAGACCTTTGTGGTATGATAGAATCATAGTGTTTCTATGTTACTTACTGTAGTGATATTGCAGTTCCACAGAAACACATATATGAGATTGAAAATTATATTTTAATAGAATTTGTGGGAAACATTTATGCTATGATAGAACCATAGTATTTGTATGTTATGTAAAGTTGTATATCTTGTGGCGTAACAAATTCTCTACTAACACGGCAGATTTCTAATACAAAACAGATTCATTTGAACCTAGTTGAAGTGTCAAAATTTCAAAATTGATCATGAATTGCAAAATTACGGCAGCAATATGTTAGATCACAATACAACAGTTTGTCTTCTTCATTGGCCCGTTTGCAAACAAATTTGTGACTTTAGTGTTGGAAACTGTAAAGTCATTGAAATTATAGTTTTGCTAGCAATCAATCAAGAGTACTCCATGTATTGTATGGTAAACAGGTCTGCATCGCTTTACTATCTGTTTGCATGAAAATTTATTGGCCCAATCAAAAGATGACATGTGGCCACTTGGATTGAACAAAATGGAACACACATGAGTTGAAACGTATAGAATCACATAGTTAAAAGAATGATGACGTTCTGATTAATTCAATGTCAATTCATGCAAAATAATGAACATTGTCAGGTGTCACTCAAACAAAGAATTAGAAGGAGCGTACAGTTCGAAGGCCATAGGCGTGAACTGTCCCATTCAAACAAGAGCGGTTATGCAGGTTTGACATGGTCAAAGAAATTGAATTCTGGACTTAAACTGCCCACTACGGGCACAATACAATTGAGGGAAGTGGGATAAGGGATGAATTAAGCCACTACAGGCGGTTACAAGTAATAGCCATGGAGGAAAAGTTTGAATTCAAACATGGGAGTGACTTCGAAGGCAGCTAAGCGGGAGAATGGAAGTCGTTGAAAAGACCCCAAGAGTTTGCTTATAAATAGAAGAAATGAAAGACGGAAAAAGCCCAGATAAATCATCAAACAAATAGTTATGTTATGCTTGGTTTGTCCATTAGGCAGTAATTTAGGAACTTAGACTTAGTTTGAAGTAGTTTAGAGTACTTCGTAGTAGTAGTAATCACACTGCAATCTGTTCTATTCGTTTTATTTTGAAGTTGGAGAATCAATTAGAAAGCAAGTTGTTTTGGATTGATCAAGGTATCTTGTTCTTCTTCGGGTTGTCAAATTTCTAGTGAATCGTTGCGTCGTTTCAATACTTCTAGAAAGAAAAATCCTCTCCATTGAGGTAATTGAACCGACGCCACAATTGCCTGATTAAGTTTTGTTTTTATAAGTTAAATCTCAAAAGGATAATTACAAGTCTTTTCTGGCACGCTCGCACATAATCATATTTCTGAAGTAGCGAATAATCCCAGCCAAACACTATCTAAATATGTGTGTCGTGTCATCATTGATTGTAAAATTTGAGAAAATGAGCGAAATGATCGCCTATTTCATTTCCGTTTAGCATTAAATTATTAATAACCTGCAACTATGTGTAGCTTAAATCGCCTTATCAATATCTATAGCATGTCATATGACATTTCTGGTATATTCATGACAGATCCAGAAACAGATAGCAGGCTGCCTATGTTTATGAGCCTAAATAATTAGATGCCAAGAGATGAGCGATTTGGACACTAAGTCGGATTTGTTGGCTTGGATCGTATAGAAGACTCACTAGTGAACTTCCAGTTTTAAGACGAGATGTAATACATTTGTTCAACAAATACATTTATTCAGAAATCGTTCATTTTGTAAATACAGTATGACTAATACCATCATTCAAACAAATCTCTATATAAGATTTCACAAACTCTCAATGTTTCTTTAGTAGTATTCAACTTTTGTTGAACCAATCCATGAGCCATCTGTTTTCTTTAGTCAGTCCATGATTTGTACACCAAAGATTTTCAGGATTCCCCATCCTCTTTAAATAGGATGCACTTGAATTTTCTTTGTCAGTAGAAGGTAGTTTGGGTACTTAACGAACTCATTGTCAGAGTCCACAAAAATTGTATCCATAAGCTTTATCTGAATTTGAAATATCTTAAAACTCTCTCCGAATTGAGGGTACGTGTAGTGCAAACTCTCAAAGTTTCTTTAGTCGTGTTGATCAACTCGATTGAACCAACTCTTGGGCAATTCATTTTCTCTAGTCAATCGGTGATTACGCCAAAGATTCTCCATCATAATGATGAGAGTTTCAGGCTTCCTTGTACTGAGGAAGCGTAGCTGGATTTGTACCATTCGAAGGCTGTGCTGCTTCATTTCTTGGTGCGACGCCAGAGGTTATGGGGATGTAATCATGTAAAGCATGAGGGAAAGAAAAAACCATATCGTCTTTTCGTCGCCGGACGCTTCATGCTCCATTGTAGGAACTTTTTCCCCCTCTTTCATGAAGGAGATGTATACGATTCTACCCTCCTCTCTAAAATCCGCTACCAGCTTCAAGATGCCAAACGAGTTCCAATAGCCCTCTCGGACACAAATTTTCCTGAAGCAGAGAAACCTCCCATCATTGTCCCAATAGATATTAAGACCTCACTCAAACCATAGAGAATGGCTTTTCTAAGCATATAAAGAAAAACATCAATGGTATATGAACAACTTTAAAACACATTTCCAGACACAACTTTGTCTGGAACCGTTGGATGCATTTGGACCCACATACATCTAAGTATCCAACGTTTCCGAACACGTACAGTTGTGTTTGGAATTGTGTTCCTAGACTTTTTGAAAGAAAAAAATAGCAATGATACATGCTTAACTTTAGAACCCAATTCCCGTTGGATGCATCATCATGTTTTGGGATGATTAAAAATTCCAGACACAACAGTTGCTAGACTTTTTGAAATCTACATTTCCATTTTGTCCGTTGTAGACACCCCATTCTGGACTGTCCAGATAACGTTATTTGTCGATCTTTTACTTCCCCAATGATGATTATAGTCGAAAACAGATCGAGGACGAAGGTGTGTTTAAACCTTGAGCGTCCCAAACCCCTTTCAAACCCATTTCGAGCCCTTCAAACCAGAGCCAAACAGCCCCAGCGAAACCCAACTGGCCTGCGCCAGTGTTTTGGAGGCGTACGCCAGTTAGCTGCCACGTGTCAGTCATCGACCATTGGCCCAGTTTCTACTGGCGCACGCCAGTTAATAGTGGCGCACGCCAGTCAAACCCAGTCAAATCAACTTTATTCAGCCACTTGGGCGGGACTTTTGTGCAACCCTGACGTCGGCCACAGTGTCCCTGATGATTGCATTCGGCGGGGGCGTTCCCTCTCTCTCCTACATCCCCCATCAAGCCAAGTCCCATGCATTTAATGCATGGAAGGCTCCAACCTTGCCCCAACCAGCCAAACATGGCCTTAGATCAAAACTGATCTCAGTCTCCCTCCTCTATAAATACCCCCTTTGCATTCATTTGCAAGAGGTTAGCCACATTAAGAGGAAAAAAAGACTTTCCCTTCTCCTCCCCTCTTGCTCTTCTTCTCTTGTCTTCCATTGAAAGAGGAAGAAGGCCATACACTTCCATACACCCCACTGCCATCCAGTCATCATCTCAGCCTCCATCTCCAACCTCCAAAGTCCAAAACCACCTCCAAACCTTCATACAAAAAGGTATACCACCTTTACGTTCTTTTCTGTTTTCAGCTCCTGAGGGGGGTCAGTAAGGCTCAGGCTAGTAGATAATACTAGTCCTGGCCTTAAACTGATAAAATACAGCAATCGTATGAGGCGGCACATGGCGCACGCCAGTCATGGCAGTACGTGCAATACTGGCGTGGGGATCATGGGTTGTCCCTTTTACTTAGTTTTATTCCTGTCAATCACCCTCGCATGCTAATAACCAGCTTACTGCTTTCTGTATTTAGAGCCGCAAGGGCACAGTTTGTAAAGCATCAGCGACAGCATTAAAGCAATTCTACGGGCAGAATGATCAAATTCGACATGTTGCATACCTGAGTGCCAGACAGCTCATCGAGGTAGGTCCGAAAGGCTAAGAGGCTCCCTCTTGACTTCTTCTTGCCACTGTACATAGGACCCCAGATCATGGCACGAGGAAGCATCCTCAGGTTCGGGCACTTGTTCTCCAGCGGGTACATCTTCAGCACCTCGTAGGCCCATAGCTGCAAATGGTCAAACAATCAAAGCATCAGAATACATTTCATATGCAAATCAAAATACAAGTGCAAGAAATGGAAAAGCGGTAAGTAAATGACAGGCTTTATTTCTTACCTCCCACACCCTCCAGTAGCCGGCGGTCGCCTCCTTTCCGCGCGAGAATGCCCCCATGAAGCCATAGCAGGTACCCAGAGCTGCTCCTCCCCAGTCAAACCTCGAGGTTGTGCTCAAGTCATAGAGAGCCGGCAAGTAGGATAGGTGCACCGTGGATCGCTTGTTCGGGTACAATGTAGCCCCGAACAAGTACAGCAAGTAGGCCCTCGCCATCTGCTCCGCCTCCAAGTCTGACTCTGGCTCCCTCCCGTGCAAGTACCGCTTGAACTGGTCATAGTGGACGGTCTCCGCCTCACCTGCCGGCGCCTGCCCCAAAAACCACGCCAGAGCCTCGGGATCCCTGTGAATCTATGAGTCAAACGGGATAGGCTCCCCTCCTACCCTCAGGCCAGTGAGCGCTGCGAAGTCCGACGGAGTCACCGTCATCTCTCCAATCGGCAAGTGAAAGGTGTTCGAGGCATCCCACCACCTTTCGGCCAGCGACGTCAGCAGCGCGTGGTCGCTCTTTACGGGTGTCAGTGTAAGGATAAATGGCCGGAACCCTGCCGCGTCAACCAGAGCCCTGACTCGCTCGGGCAAGCTCCTGTACAACTCAAGCGAGCTCGCTGGACCTCCATGGCCCCGAGTGCTGGTTGCTCCTCGCTGCGCAATAAAGACAGACAACAGAAAGAGTTTCATCAGTAATGGCAATCCAAACAGTTAGTCGAATTCAGAATCTCAAAAGGTAACTCTGCAGTCGAAACAGGCGTCATAGGGTCGAACAAAGCTACCACACACTTGTATTATCCTATCCAATTTTGCTATCAGTCGAATCAATTCAAAGGTATTTCTTAGTCAAGTTCCGAGCTACAGGGCCTCCTTTCTCTCACGGTACATCTCTTAGTTGATTTCACAAGTTTTCAGCTTATCAATATGGTCGATACAAATAACGAGGCACGCCATCCGGGCGTTCAACGTGTCATGGCAATGTACCTAGTCGAGTGCAAGTTCAAAGGACAACCCTATCAAGTCAAGGCCACTTGATGATGATTCGAGTCTGGCACTAACCGTTTTGCCAAAGTCATGTGCATCCTACAAGTCTATTCAACTACTTCAAGTGTTCTATCATTCAAGTCAAAGTTTCTCAAAGTTCTACCAACTCAGTCAAGTTACAATTCAAGATGGCCTACATGCATTACAGTTCAGGCTACAACAGTTTCAAAGCTACGTATCGCTACAAATGACAAAGCATGAAATATTAAGGCAAGTTCAAAGGAATACCTGTGCCCAGTCCACGGATAGGTGTCTCTGTGGATCCCTCAGTATCAGCTCGGCGTCGTAGCTCTCCCTCAAAGGTGCAAGGCTCTCGACCCCGGACGGGATAAACACGTGCGGCTCGGGCGGAGCATACGTGGCCGCGTCAAACTTGGCACGGGGTGCCAGCCGTGCGGACTCTGCGAGCGTCACCGCTCGCTCAAAGGACCATACCTCCCCCTGAGCCTCCTCTGCTGCCCCGGCCTTGCTCTCAAAGGCCTCTTCCTCGGTCCTGGCCCTCTCGGCCTCCTCTCTCAGGCGCTCCTCCTCCTGCGCCCTCTCAACCTGCCGGGCCCTGTCCTCCCGCGCAGCCAACACTGCAGCCACCACCCCCGGGTTCTCCCGGAGCAACCGGCCGAGTTCTTCCTCAGATACGAACTCCGCAAAATCACCCCGAGTGATGGGTACCTTACCCCTCGTCGGATCCCTTGGCGGTGTCCCCAGTCGGCCACCCCCATCAACGCTACCACTGCCGCCGCCGCTGGCCTCAACCGAGCCTAGACCCGTGATCACCACACCCTCTACACCACTCCTCGCATCCAGTCGCCGAACCTGTGGACCCCCCGTACCCATGATACCTGGCGTACGCCCCTCCTCTCCTGGCGTACGCCGCCCATCGCCACCGCCAACCTCCACTGCATGGCCACCACTGCCATCATCGCCGCCTGTACTGCCTGCACCGGTGCTCGATGAAGCCCCTACCGTCGTTTGATCGTCGATTCGTGGCCCCGGGGCCTCGATTTCACCCCCTGGTCGGTTTTTCTCCTCACCGGCAACACCATTGTCGACACTACCGCTAGGTTCTGCCATGGATGAGTAGGAAAGCGTGGGTTTTGGAAAGAAATCGAAGTTTGAGTGAGATCGAGGAGTTTTGGGAGACTTGGGAGGATTTCAGAGTTTCAAAACCGACTGAGAGTGGTTTCTGCACCCATACAGAAGATCATACGACGTATGGGACGATTGGGTCGGGTCTGGGCTCGGATCTGGGCTCGGATCTCTGCGCATTGTGGGGTACGCCAGTCTGGTAGTGCCGTACGCCAGTAATTTGTGGGCCTCAGGCCCAATTCATGTCTCGTGCCAGAATTTATTCTCCAAGTGAAGGCCCGACTCATTTTTGAAAGTTTTGGGGCCCGTCCCCAAGCAGAGGCTCGTCCAATTTCAAATCAACGACGATCCACTCGTCCAGTTTCAAATCAACGACGATTCACTCGTCCAATTTCAAATCAACGACGATCCACTCGTCCAGTTTCAAAACAACGACGATCCACTCGTCCAGTTTCAAATCAACGACGATCCACTCGTCCAGTTTCAAATCAACGATGATCCACTCGTCCAGTTTCAAATCAACGACGATCCACTCGTCCAATCCACTCGTCCAGTTTCAAATCAACGACGATCCACTCGTCCAGTTTCAAATCAACGATGATCCACTCGTCCATTTTCAAATCAACGACGATCCACTCGTCCAGTTTCAAATCAAGGACGATCCACTCGTCCACTTTCAAATCAACGACGATCCACTCGTCCACTTTCAAATCAACGACGATCCACTCGTCCAGTTTCAAATCAACGACGATCCACTCGTCCAGTTTCAAATCACTCATCCAATTTCAAATCAACGACGATCCACTCGTCCAGTTTCAAATCAACGACGATCCACTAGTCCAATTTCAAATCAACGACGATCTATCCGTCGAATTTCAAATCAATGACGATCCACTCGTCCAATTTCAAGTCAACGACGATCCACTCGTCCAATTTCAAATCAACGACGATCTATCCGTCCAATTTCAAATCAACGACGATCTATCCGTCCAATTTCAAAATCAACAGGTTCTTCAAATTTCATGCATTCTGGATAGCCTTGAAGAGGGTGTCTAGAAAACTTTTGACGTTACTTGTCTCCAGTCAATGGTGCATCAAGTGCCGTCAAAGGGGGGCTTCTGTAGACACCCCATTCTGGACTGTCCAGATAACGTTATTTGTCGATCTTTTACTTCCCCAATGATGATTATAGTCGAAAACAGATTGAGGACGAAGGTGTGTTTGAACCTTGAGCGTCCCAAACCCCCTTCAAACCCATTTCGAGCCCTTCAAACCAGAGCCAAACAGCCCCAGCGAAACCCAACTGGCCTGCGCCAGTGTTTTGGAGGCGTACGCCAGTTAGCTGCCACGTGTCAGTCATCGACCATTGGCCCAGTTTCTACTGGCGCACGCCAGTTAATAGTGGCGCACGCCAGTCAAACCCAATCAAATCAACTTTATTCAGCCACTTGGGCGGGACTTTTGTGCCACCCTGACGTCGGCCACAGTGTCCCTGATGATTGCATTCGGCGGGGGCGTTCCCTCTCTCTCCTACATCCCCCATCAAGCCAAGTCCCATGCATTTAATGCATGGAAGGCTCCAACCTTGCCCCAACCAACCAAACATGGCCTTAGATCAAAACTGATCTCAGTCTCCCTCCTCTATAAATACCCCCCTTGCATTCATTTGCAAGGGGTTAACCACATTAAGAGGAAAAAAAGACTTTCCCTTCTCCTCCCCTCTTGCTCTTCCTCTCTTGTCTTTCATTGAAAGAGGAAGAAGGCCATACACTTCCATACACCCCACTGCCATCCAGTCATCATCTCAGCCTCCATCTCCAACCTCCAAAGTCCAAAACCACCTCCAAACCTTTATACAAAAAGGTATACCACCTTTACGTTCTTTTCTGTTTTCAGCTCCTGAGGGGGGTCAGTAAAGCCCAGGCTAGTAGATAATACTAGTCCTGGCCTTAAACTGATAAAATACAGCAATCGTATGAGGCGACACATGGCGCACGCCAGTCATGGTACGCCGTACGCTAGTCATGGCAGTACGTGCAATACTGGCGTGGGGATCATGGGTTGTCCCTTTTACTTAGTTTTATTCCTGTCAATCACCCTTGCATGCTAATAACCAGCTTACTGCTTTCTGTATTTAGAGCTGTTTTGTGGTAGCATCCCATACTTGTTCACCTTTGTTATAGAAAGGCCTCTGGGATCCTTCTGGTCATGTTCCAGAGCCCAGATGATGCAAAGCCAAATACAGAAATCAAAGGCAAAGTGGCGTGCGGTTGTCATTGACTGGCGTACGGCAGTATGTCTCAGGGTTCAGTGGCTGGCCCTTGCATCTGAGCTTAATCTAGGCCTATTTTCTGTCCCCACACTGTTTTGGGGTGTTCTGCTTTCTTTCATGGCCTAAAGCCATTTCTTCTGCCTGTAACTGTGTCTATTCTGTTATATTGGACTGCGTGGTTTGTCCTGGGTGTGCGCTGGTCCTTCTCCAAAGCCCAGAGGGTTGCAAACAAGGACTGAAAAACCAAACAAGTGGAGTACGCCAGTTTGTAAGTGGCGTGCGCAGGTCTGATCACCATGTAGTGGCTCAGCCAGTGCATGCTGGCAGGATCTGCTCACGTCGCTTTGTGGCAGCGTACCCCAGTTTGTTCGGGCTGGTCAGTGCTTGTTCCCAATCTATATTTAGCATTGCAATCAAATCATTCATAAACATTTTGTCACATAAACTGCAAGTTGTTACCGCTTTCATCCCCATTAAATGCTCCCCCGCCCTAACTGGCTAAAAAATGATAAAATAAGAGAAAAATACAAATATTTTTATAAAATGCCCGAGTAGAGACCAATCTCCGGATTGGGCGAGAGGGGGTGCCATAAAACCCTTCCCCTCTCGTAACCTGGCTCCCGAACCTCAGATATCGAAGGTGATGACGGACCGGTCCACGCCTTTTCAAAATCAAATAAACGTGGCAAATGTTTTCGAGTTCGGTTCCTTGGGTATTCCGCCACTAAAACCCGAGTGGCGACTCTAAATCGAGGCGTTTCACCGCGCGTTTTCAAAAGAGGGTCGCGCCCAGTCTTTAAAAGGGAACCCAAGATCAAGCGATTTTCGGGGCGTGTGCCCACATCCGTTTCTTCCCAATTGAAACATATATATTTTTAGAAAAATCAAAATACAAAATCCTACTACACGACAATAGTGTTCACGGAGCAAATACCATACAAAGAACAATGAATTTAAAGAAGAAGATTGATTAATCACCCATTGATGCTAGCGACTTAAACACTGGTACCAAATATAACTAGATTTGGCTATAGAACATAGGAGAGATACTAGTTCTGCCTAAAAAAACAGAGAGGAAGAAAGATTTTCTCGAATTTGTCATATTTTTTGTTTTCCAGGAAGTGAGTGAGTCGATTACTGATGAAATATGTCATGATCTTGCTCCAACGACAAGAATTTATTCTAATTTCAAGCACAATGGATGGGGGAGGAGAGTCGACATTCCTGTAATCAATCATTGTTGGTTCCAAAAAATGGAGAAGAGATGAGATTTGTAAGACGGATCATTGTAGATTCGTAACAAAAGGAGGAGGAGAGATGATATTCAGGTCATGGTAGTTTGATTTACACAAAATGCTACAAACAAGAATAGGTACTATTTGTAGTTGAGAGAGAGAGAGAGAGAACCGTTTTTCAGTTTGTTTGATATGGTACCATGTAGTGTAGTGTGCAATTTGAGGCCGTCAATCTCGACAACCATTGGTTCAATTTTCTCCTTGCAACAGGTCCCTATTCCAAAGCGATACCGTTATCATTCTAGGGTGACATGTCAATTTAGGCCCCAATTCCATGGGAAAGAAATTTTTTCTGCAGGAATTGGGTTCTCTCGTTATTCGAAAAAATAGGAGCAGATGAACTCTAACACTATCTTTGTTTGAAGAACCTTTCAAACTTGATTTTGTAGATCACCTCAGGGTCTAAATTTTTTTTTATCTTAATTGTTCTTTCATAAATTTAAAAATTACTTTGGTAAAAAAAATATTATGGGACGACATTGATACATGTAAAAACAAATTTAAGTGTTATATTGAAGATCAGGTTAAGTTTAAATTCATATTTACTGTCAAACAAAATATGAGTAGTTCAATTTTTTTTTGATCAAACTAACTTTTTACAAGAAAGTATTTTCTCAATGCGAAATCTATGAATGGTGTGGTTGTGATCCATACTTTTTAGTCATAATTCCAGGCCGATCCTATTTTTTAAGTTTATACCAATAATTCCTTGTGTTACTAGATCCTTCTCCAAATAAGTCTCACACGCATCTCTCCCTCTCTCCATGTGTGCATTTATTGCCTTCACATACTACTCTCTCTCTCTCTCTCTCTCTCTCTCTCTCTCCTTTATAATTTAAAGCTTAAAATGTTTATTTTTTTTAAAGAAAATTTATAGAAATGGTCCTTCTAATTTCACACGAGTCTCATTTTCGTCCTCCAAGCATCAATTGCAACTCTTTTGACCTTTAAGTTTGGTTTTCGTACCAAGTTGGTCCAATTGATAACATCTGTCAGCCAAACTGGATGAAAAAAATCAAATTGAGGGCAGACATCATCAATTGAACTAACTTGGAACAAATTGTAACATCCAAACTACCTTCAATTTGATTTTATCCATCCAGTTTGGTTGTCAGAAGTTATCAATTGGACTAATTTGGCAAGAAAATTGAACTTGAAGGTCAAAAGAGTTATAATTGATACTTGGAAGACGAAAATGAGACTCGGCTGAAACTATGTAAAATCTTGACTTTTAAAATTCTAGTCACGTGATCCGAATAGGAACTCGACACTCTAATTTAATTTTGATAGTGGGTTAGGCTTCACGAAGTATATTGTGGTTCGAATAAATGTGTGAATTCTGATTTAATTTTGTAAATACTATGGGGCAATGGAGTTGCATCTTATACACGGCACGTGTTACGCGATGTTGGAATCTTTTCTTTAAAATCAGACATTGCCACGATAATCCACATATTTTTCTTAGTCTATGTTGAATTTCTAAGATTTTTTGAAGACCGAAATCTGAACGCGTTCGGACAGAATTTGTGATGATCGGACGCGGGATGCTATGTGTCGCGATGGGATGACAAGGATTACTTGCGTCCTTTGCAAATAAAAGATGGGTGCTGACTCACCCTTTAACCACCGAAGTATATGTATACAACTTTTAGGAGTATAATTAAATCCTACATTAGATAAAACAAAATAAGAATGGAAAGGCAAAAGAAAAACATTATCCCACTATAACAGTAGTTGCTGGAAATGCATTACCGCTCGCCGTTCCGACCGATACTCCGAAGCTGGAAATGCATTACCGCTCACCGTCCCGACCAACGTTCCTGGAAAATTCCATGATTCACTCCTGGTAATCTTTCACCTCACTCCCTAATTTATGTAACCAGGAAAATTATTACACATATGTAATTAGTCACAACACACTCACCACAAAACAAGCACACACGCACAGTGCACGCCGGGTCGAAAAGCAGTGGCCACGGCTGCGGGCCCCTCAGGCCACCCGATTAGTCCTCCTTATCCCTTCACCGTATCTCTTTCTCTTCTTGCATTCGCCGCACCCTAACCCCTGAAATTTTCACACAAGCGAAACTTCTTTAGGCAAAGAGCTCGGCTTTGGACTCGCAGCCGTAATTTGGTGTAGGAACACAGGCAACCATAAAAATAGGATCTTAGAAGCCTAATTGGAAATTTCCGATTCTTGTTGACTGACTTAGGTTAATTACATACTATTACTTCCATATTAGAACTATAAAAACAGCCGGCAATTTATGAGTTTTACTCTAAGTTGAGTTACAGGAATTATTTTTTGATCTGAGTACTAATAATGATACTAATCTAACTTTAATTAGATTAAGAATAAGAGTAAATTTGTGAGTAACTGTCCATATTTTTATGTTAGGTGTAAGCTTTCCAGAAAAGTTTTAATTTCACGACAAGTTAGCTAGATGCATCATTAAGGTGAGTTGCGCATACCTTAGTTATATGTATTTTCTTATGAGATGCTATTGCTTGATTTTGCTAGAAAATATGGAATTTGAACTTCCTACTTGGTTTAATTGATGTAAATGCATGCGATGGCTGGTTTACAAATCTTTTAAGTTTCAGTTAAATTAGACCATGGCAATATGTTTTGGGAACATGAATTTTACTGGCTGCTAGTATATGCTCGTGATAATATGATTCATTTGAACGGTGTCCCGAGCCCTTGGGGACGGGAAAAGATACTAGTGGCGTGAAGTAATAGGGTAGGAGATGCAGCCAGGCATCACCGGGTAATGATATCTTACCACTCTTCAATGGGGTCGCTCCCCAACCGACTGGCAAAAATACCGTTGAATGATATTATCACTCAAAAGTGCAAAAGTTGAAAGAAAAATGAAATGAAAAGGTCCATCTCTTGGACCAAAGAAATGAGCTTACGGACTACAATACATGTACTGGATGTTAAACGAAATATTTGGAATGTTGCTTTGAACTGTTTTATAGTATGGGGTATTTTCATGGTCAAACTTGTAACTTTGGAATACATTTCTCACCCAAGCTTTGGCTTATGAAAACCTTTTTCTAATTTTTCAGGTTAAGGTAGATAGCAAGTTGTGGCTGAACGAGGTGTTAGAATAACCTTGGAGAATCGTGTATTATCTAATAGTTTGTAACTATTATACTTGTACACTTAGAAGCTCTGGATTATCTTATTTATTCTACGCTTCCGCATACTTTGCTTACATGGTTTAAAATGACACTGATGTTAGAAATCCCTAAACTAGAATATGTGCAGGCCTTCGGCGGCTTAACACCCGCTTGGCCGGTCATGACTTCCAAGGTAGTTTTTAGGTCGTGACAAACTAGGAGGACCATTTATATAAATTTTCCTTTTTTTTTATTGTTTCATGTCTATCTATTTTTAAATCTATATATTTGAAATCTAGCTATAGAGATCCACCTAAGGTGACCAATATTGAATATAAACTATGTAAAAATAGAATTTTCATTTTTCATTGTCTTCTATGTTTTAGTTGTCACTGAATTTTATGCTGAGCTTTTGCATTTTTTAACAGTTAATTCTTTAATTAAAAATTTTTATTTTCTATTCTAAACACAGTTAATTTTTGTTGTAATGATAATAAATATTAATTTTTGTTTAAGTTCACAAATAGCAATTGAAGTCACTATTAACAATATTTAATTAATAACAAACAATGCAATTTTATAATTAACCTGTTAATTTAAAATATTAAATGTGTTAAAAATTAACAGTCTAAATTCACAATTAAAGTGTTCAATTAATAATTCAAAAAATTAAATTAACAATTATTAGTTACTTCCTTCGTCCCATTTTCATTATCCATTATTCTGTTTGTCTCTTTTATGTCTTTTGCCTATATCTTTTAGTGTGGATCTTGAAAAATATGCAATATGGGTCTTGTTTGATAAATCTCGATTAGTTTTATAATACAAAGTTTTTAAAATTATGAAAATTATTATAGATTGAAAGATAAATTTAAGCAATTAAAAAAATAACACGCAATTAAAAAATGGACAATAAAAATAGGATGGAGGGAGTATATTCACAATTAATAGTATTCAATTAACAATTCACAGCCTTAAATTACCAATTAATGGTCTAAATCAGTAATTAATTGTGCTCATTTGATAATTAATAGTTTAAAATTAACAAGTAATTATCTAAATTTACAATTTATGTTGAAAATTCTAAATTAACAGTGTTAGACTAACAACTCACAATGGAAATTAACAATTTCTAACCTAAACTTGTATAATAAAAGTTATAGCATTTTAAAGTTTATAGTGCAGAAAGTATAATATAAAAAAAAGAGCTTACACCAAAATAATTTTTTTTTTTGCACAAAAATTTACATACAGTATTAGGTTTGTTAATTTGATATATCTCATCAAGTAGATTTCAGATAAATTTTTGGGTGTTGGCGAAGAAGTGAAATTAAATGGGGAGAGAGAGAGAGAGGGGGGGGGGGGGGGTGGGTTCGTGTGTGGTGGGGAGGGGGGAGTGCACGTGGACTTCGTGGAAAAACTTGTGCGCATGGAGCTGATGGGGCATAATGTACCCACATAGGATCGGCTTGAAAGAACCCCATATTTTTAGAACTCTATGGCAAACTCACATTTGGAGGGATTTTGAGAGATGGAAGTATGGAGGTGAGTTCCTTCCAAAAAAAAGTATAAAAAATTGGCCTAGGGTCCACTATACCATGTTTGAAACCCACTAAGTCCACTAATAGGTTTTTGGTAAGGCAAAAAGTCCACTTCATTTAAAAAACAAATAATTCCAGACAGATTTACCGTTCCATTCAAATCCCGTCTATTTAGCTCATTATCCCCCCATTATTCCTTGTACGTTTGAAACCACGCTTTTTACGTTAGAATAGAGCGATAGAGAGAAAGAGCGAGAAAGCAATCACGCTTGATCTCAGAAACTTATACAGTTGATCACAAATCTTATTCTGGTGTTGGTGATCGTCTGTTCCTTCTCCGGTGATCGCAAATCTATTTCGTCTCGATTCATTCCTAGCAATCAAGGCCCTAGTCCCGCCTCCCTCCCTCTCGGGTAACTCTATCTCTTATCTCTCTTTAGTGATCTGTTGATCTTGATTTCGTTTCTGACATTGGTTTTGGTATTGTTTTGGTGTATTTGAAGTTGTTATTGTACATTTGAGAATTGCATGTTTCAAATTGATAAGAGTCGTATCTGACATTGTATATAATGTTACTGTTGTTATATAACGTTATATAACATTCTATATTCTCCTTTTCAGATAGGCTATATATAACGTTATTATATTTATATAACGTTATTGTATTTATATAACGTTATATATTATCCTTATTATAGTTACATATGACATACGTAAATATATGACCATACATGTTTGTAACGTTGTACAGTTTTTGATATATAATCACGTTTTTCAATTTTTTGATTTTTTTTCTTTTTGTTGTGTGTTGTTATGTGTGCAGTTGTCATGGATTCAACAATCATGTTTCTTTGTAAGTATGGGTTGCAGATTCTTCCGGTGAGGTTATCGGGTGGTGGTAGGTTGAAGGATGTTTTAAGCAGCATTTGTAATAGGTGGAAGAATCTGTCTGTTGGTAGGTTTTTTGTTTCATATGCTTATGAAGATGGTTATTGTGCTCTTCAGAATGAATCTGATTTTGAGAACATGCTTTTCTTGTTTAGTAATTGTGATCATATAAATGCAAAGGTTGACGAGAATAAACATAGTAGAAGTTTAATTGTTAGTGGTACTATTGATGAAGTGGGTGATGTTGATGAAGTGGATGATGATGAGTTGGAATATGTGGATAGAATGGACCCCGCGGAGAAGTATTGTAAACATGTTGAGCCTAGGAATTTGATGGAAGCTTGGACTAATTTAATAGAGGGTGTTGGACAAGAATTTCCGTTGGGTGTGAAGGAGTTCAGGGCAGTGCTCGCTAAATATGCGATTGAGAATGGCTTTATGTACCGTCTCGTGAAAAATGACAAACTTAGGATGACGGCTGTTTGTGTTATTTAAGGGTGTGGATGGCATGTGTATGCTATTTTAAATAGAACCAATGGTGTATTTCATATTAAAAAGTGTCATAATGAGCATAATTATGGTTCAACGTACCGAACCAATAAGCATAAGCGCGTGTCATCTTGTCTGGTTGCGAATGAGATAGCTGGGATTGTCGAGAAAAAACTCAAGACTTCTCCAATCGACATGTTGGATTGGTTTACGGACAAGTATGGTCTTGATTTGTGCTATCATAGTGCTTGATTAGGTGTTGAGAAAGCAAGGGGGATTATATGGAGATTATGAAGGTTCATTTGATAGGCTTCGTTGGTACGTTGAAGCTGCAAGGGCTACGAATCCGGGTAGCTTATTGAGGCTTGAATCCGATCCTGTAACCAAGGAGTTTTCGCGGCTGTTTGTGTCGTTTGACGCTTGTATCAAGGGGTTCAACTATTGTCGACCTTTTCTGTGTCTTGATGCGACCCATCTGAAAGGTAGACTCAAAGGAACACTCCTTGTCGTAACAGGAAAGATGCAAATCAATGTATGTTTGTGTTTATTGTTCATGTTATAACCTTATATATTAAATTTCAGTTGTACAGTTTTGAATATATAATATTGTATGTTATATTATGTGAAGCTACACATGACAGAAGTTCGCATATAACGTAATACGTTATCATTCATGTACAGGTTTATTCCCTATAGCTTATGCAATTTGTGACGCTGAAAATGATGATAATTGGACTTGGTTTCTTGGCCTTTTGAGGAGTACATTGTCCACTTGTCCTATTACTTTTATTACTGATCGTAACGTAGGTCTTGTCAACAACATTTCTGTATGTTTCCCGGTTGTCATCATGCATATTGTCTCTATTACGTACACTTAAACTTGAAGGATCACTTTCCTAGTCGGTTTAGGAAAGGTTTTTGGAACAGGCTCGTTGAATTGTTCAACAAATGTGCATATGCTTCATCGGTGTTGGTTTTCAAAGCTGCTGAGGAAGAGTTTTACCAATTTGGTGGAGATAAAGCTCGGACCTTTATTGCGAGTGTCTCGAAAGAGCATTGGAGTAATGCGTATTTTGAAGGTCAATAGTATGGCGAGATGAGCTCTAGTGCTATGGAGTCATTTAATAATTGGATTCTTAAAGCTCGGGAAATGCCTCTATTTTATTTAGTTGATGAGTTTCGTCGCAAAATTATGAAGCAAATGGTAGCTAGGAGAATAAAGTCAATGAAATGGAATTCAGTGATTTGTCCGAAGATGGATAAGAAGTTAGCTCGCTTTATCAAGAAAGGAAGGTTGTGGAGGATCATTATGTCAAAGGGGGGTTTGTATGAGGTGCGTTGTCTTCCCCCGAAGGTAGTAAATGTTGAGAAAAGGACGTGCTCTTGTGGTAATTGGCAGTCTAACGGTTTCATGTGTAGGCGTGCTGCAACGGTTATTATAAAAGCTTGTGGAGGGGAAGAAACTTTGGTGGACCACATGAATCCGTTATACCTTGTTGATTCGTATTAGCGTGCATATGAAGAACCCATATAGCCAGTTATAGAGAGTGGCATTCCTGATTTTACAAAGGAAGGTGACCGGGTTATAAACCCTCCATTGAATAGGCGGCCAGTAGGTAGGCCCAAAGTTAAATGCATTTGTTCAAGGAGTGAAGAGTCATATACTGGGCCAAATAAATGTGGGAGGTGCCACAAGGCTTCAAAGCACAACCGAAGACCATACAAAGAGCCAAGCGATGTATGAGGCACATTGTCAAATATGAGAATAAAGGAGAGATTAGGATGAAGTATAGAGTATAGTTGGGCAGTTTTTTTTTTTCATTATTCATACTTAGATATTGAAATTGTTTCGTTTGGATTATGGATAAATAAAGATTTTAATGTTTTGTAGATATGAGTTGTGCACAGTTTGAGATATTAACGTTATATAACATTCTATGTTCTCCTATTCAGGTACACTGTATATAAAGTATTGGGGGGTCATGTTTGGGCCTCACTCTAAGCCCACAACAAAAACCCACAATCGTTCACTTTTAAACTCCACATTAAATATTGTTTCTTTAGCTTTATATATAACTGTAAATAATTCGCATCTATTTCTCTTAAATTGATGACATATTTAATTTTAAACTTAATTACAATGTTCATTATGCATACAAAAAATTTGATCAGCGATTTGCTCACAAGACTATTGATACTGGTGAAACTAAATTTTTGTAGAAGAAATTGGATAAGACCTAATAAAATGTTATTAACTTGTTAAGTGTTGGTTTATTTATGTCTAATGCACTATGGACAAAGGCGGACCCACAGTAAGACACATGGGGTCATATGCCCCCACTGACACCAGAATTTTTTTCCTCGACTGGCATTATATCAAAAGCAATATGTAGCTCAAGACCAATTCCCTTGCACCATTCTGTCTCTCTCCATGTCACCTTGGTGTGGTAACGGTATCGCCCTGGAATAGGGACGTGTAGGAGCAAAGGAGAAATATGACCCAATGGTTTTCGAGACAGACGGCTCGAATTGCGCAGTACACTACACGGTACCCTATCAAACATACTAAAAAAATGGCTCTATCTCTCTCTCATCCTTGATTCATTCACAACTATAAATAGTACCTATCTCGTGTTACAAAACCATAAATCAAACTGCCATGACCTGAATATCATCTCTCCTCCTCCTTTTATTACAAATCTACAATTATCAATCTCACTAATCTCATCTCCCCTCCAGTTTATGGAACCTATAACGATTGATTACATGAATCTCGACTCTCCCCCTCCGTCCATTCAGCTTGAAATTAGAATATATTGTTGTCGTTGGAGCTAGATCATGATATATTTCATCAGTATTCGACTCCCCCGCTTCCCCGAAAACCAAAAATACGACGAATTCAAGTAAACCTTTTTCCTCTGTTTTGTGGGCAAAAGTAGTCTCTCTTTTGTTCTATAGCCAAATCTGGTACTTGGTACTGGTGTTTAAGTTTTTTGTGCATCTAGCTAGCATCAATAGGCGACTAATCTTCTACATCATATTCCTTGTTCTCTGTAAGGCTTTTGCTCCGTAAATAATAAGGTTTTGTATTTTGATTTTCCTGAAAATTTGTTAGCTCATTGTCGTGAGTTAACAGTGATTTTTTCTTTCAAAAAAAGCAATTGTGTCCAGAATTTTTCATCATCCTGAAACATGAAGATGCATCCAACGGGAATTGTGTTCTAAAATTATGCATGTATCATTGCTGTTTTTCTTTCAAAAAGTCTAGGAACACAACTTCGGACACAATTGTGTTCGAAACCGTCGAATACTTTGATGCGTGCAACCAACGGTTCCAGAAAAAGTTGTGTACGGAAATCTATTTTAAAGTTGTGCATATATGATTGATGTTTTTCGTTATATGCTTCGGAAAGCCATTCTACTTAGTTTGAGTCGAGGTCTTAATACAGGACAATAATTGAAGGTTTCTCTGCTTCAGGAAAATTTGTGCCCGAGAGGGCAATTAGAACTCATTTGGCATCTTGATGCTGGTAGCGGGTTTTAGAAAGGATGGTGGAATTATACATCATCTTCATGAAGGAGGGGGAAAATGTTACGACAACGAAGAAAGAAGCATCCGGTGACGAAAGGACCATATGGTTTTTTCTTTCCTTCATCCTTTACATACCACAACCTTTAGCATCGCACCAAGAAAAGAAGCAGCGCAGCCTTCTAATGGCACAAATTCTGTATTGTATCCCAGAAATTCGAATTGGATTCCCAATGAAAGGAGCCTTCTACAAGGCCATAGAGAATGTCAAACAAGATTACGAGTGGGCCCGGTAACCCAAAAACTCGGCCTAGAGTTCTCATTCAGTTGGGTGACGTTCACCCTGGCCATGATTGTACTCTGTTTGGAGGTCTCAGCGTACGTGGAGTCCCTTCCACACTGGCTAGTACAAATCTGACTCGAGAACAGAAGGTACCATATGTCAAGAAGCGCAATGCTTTATTTTACACTGTGAAGAAAATAGATATGATGTATTATTGCTTGTGTCAAACCATAATCCTAACATGCCTTTATATAGACTATAATGTTCTTGGTTACTAAGAAATCCAAACCAAATAGGAAACATATATTATAAAGAAATCAGCCTAACTAGGAAACATGAATAATAGACCCTACAAAATATGGTAACATAATATTTCTCAATATTATTTTAACATCCCCCTCAAACTCAAGTAGGTATACAACTTGAGTTTGAAAAAAAAAAAGTAGAAATCAAGAGCACTGAAGCTAAAAAGAAACCATGAACAACCAAACCAAGCCAAGCCAGGCCCAAGAGAACCATGAGAGCCAAAAGGACATCCATAAGTGAGAACCAGGAGCAACCACGCCAAGCCAAACCAACCTTAAGTAGGTCACCAACTTGAGTTTGAAAGAAAAGAAATGAAGAATCCATGAATCAGAAAGCCATGAGTGCTAGTGACAAAGAGGCGCGCTGGTGGTGAAGAGGCGTGACAGGCGAAGTAAACTATGAGTGCCCGGTAGATGGCAACAAGGCTTAGGCCGCCTGTCAGGGGTGAAAATTCCATAGGGCCTAAATCTTATAACTCTGATACCATGTGAAGAAAAGAGAAATGATGTATTATTGCTTGTGTCAAATCATAATCCTAACAAGCCTTTATATAGGCTACAATGTTCTTGGTAACTAAGAAATCTAAACCAAATAGGAAACATACATTATAAAGAAATTAAATCAACCCAACTAGGAAACATGAATAATAGACCCTACAAAATATGGTAACATAATATTTCTCAATATTATGTTAACATACACGATGCATGGATTTCTCATTCTCACGTGGATCGTCCAACCCTGCCGCAAGCGCAAGGAAGCCGAAGATGTGGAGCAGCAAAAAGACGGTCATGCAGCAGGAGGGGCACAACAAAAGGAAGGTTCTGCAGCAGCTGAAGGAGGCCCTCTGAAGTAGCGGGAGGAGAAGTTTGAAGTGAGCATAGCGTGCAAATGAACATCCCGAAAATCGATCCTCGAATTTGTGTGTGACAACAACGAATTGCTCATGAGTTGGTTCAATCGAGTTGAATACAACTAAAGAGACTTTAAGAGTTTGTGAGATCTTCATCATAAAAAACATGACTTCTATTGCACCTGGTTAAGGAAGTTGAGGTTTTAAGTCTCTGGCTGTGGTCTTATCAAGCACCTTAGCTTATACGAGAAGAGTACGAGGAACAAGCTAGTCGATCTCCCACATGGAGAGTCTTTAGTTGTAGTAATAACTGGAAATTGGATTGGCGTCGTACATTTCCTTGTACTTTTTATTTGATTAATGTCAGTCAGATGCTTAAAAGTCAACTGAAATTCGACTGATGACGTCGAATTAATTATACTCCATTCTTTATATGGTGTTCGCTTAATTTGTAAATGTTGTCGCTAGCTCTCATATGTCGTACATATTTTAGAGAGACCACAAAATCAAAAATAGCATGAACTATGATTCAAACCGTATAATTACATATTTGAGAAAAGGAGGGAAAATTAGAAAAGTGTAGAGCAACACAACACAAGTGATCTGCAGCTGGATTATTCTCAGAAGATTTGGGTTTCGGAGGCGGTGTCTTGATTATTCTCAAAAGAATCAGGTTAGGTTTTGGGTTTTCTTGGGTTGGGCTTTATTGTATGATTTGGGCATTTTAGGCTCACAGCTATGATGTTTTGGGTTTTGTCCCTTAAGGTGTGTTTGAGCTTTCATTGACTGTATTTTCCAAACTTTGGTTGGATAAAATGTTACTTTTCCCCCCAAAAAAAAAAATGCATACAAATGAAAACTATAGGTATCTCAAAAGATAAAATTCTCCACATGACAAGCTCTCCTCTCGCCTGCCAGTGGAGATTTCTCACCCCTTGTTCAAAAGTTTGAGTTAAATACCACGCAGGTTGGCCATTGATTGCGTTCTTAGCACTTGTCGGTGATGAAGAGGGAGAAAAAGAGAGAGCAGCAATTGTGCTTGCTTTAAGTGCAAAGGAATAATGTGAACGGATAGAGAAATAAATATACCGTCTATTTCGACCAATGGTATAAGAGCTATCTTGTGCCACTCTTTACCACTTCCCTTTAAAATTCGTTCCTCTTGAATGCGACAATCAAATATAAACAGATCTTTTAAATTGGCAAGGCGCTGAATCGCTTCTCACCCGGAGGGCATGCAAACTCATCAGATTGGGAGACCAGCAGAGATGCCCATTGATTAAAGAGAAGACAAGTTACGTACCCAGTCACTTTGCAGGCAGAGCTTCCGATTTTTTCCCACTTTAAAAGTTCCAATTATTTCAAGGCAGCGAGGTGGTCAAGATTAGGCAGACCGCGCAGACATGTGAGGTTTTCCCAACCCACTAACTTTAGAGACTCCAGGGAAATGAAGAAGGTGCTCTGAGAATTCACCAATCTCCAAAATCTGAAGGGCTTGTCTGGCATGAGGCAGACCAGCCCCTTCTCGCAAAATCTTGATGCGTAGTTAATGCGTCCAGACACTAGTCTTTAATTTCTTACACCAAATTAAAGTACTCAATTAACACTTTAAGTTGGTGTAAGAAAATAAAAAAATAATATGCGACCGCTTTAGACTTCTCAATAAATTTACAAATTTTGAGTGCCACTTCTATTTTGATACCCGTTATAAAAGTAAAATATAGAGAAGTAGGGTTACCAGTCCCATTGAATTTCTCGATGTTCAGCATTTTGAATTTCTCAGGCAGTTGGGAGTTCGGGAAGAGGCAAAGTCCTTCAAAGTTTAGAATTTGATCCCCTTGTGAACAAACCAGAGCATGCTTGATATCTTTGACTTGCTTAGTCAATTCGGGATTTTCTGTCAATACCACTTTACAAGGATTCTCCTCTTCTTCTTCGTCTTCCTTGTCCTCAGCATCTCTTGCTGCTTTCTCAGCTAGCAAAGTGGCAATTTGAGCTTGGAGTTTAACAATAGTGGTGTCGTTGTCTGACATTTTTGAAATATAAGTGGGATAGGAGCTTAGTGAAATATATTCAGAGATTGGTAGACGATCGGGTTTTGCTGAGGGGATGATCGTGAAGACCAAGAAAGTAATAGAGACCTTTGTGATGGGGGTGTTCTGACAGGCGAAGATGACAGACGAGATGGGTGTAAAGACCTCTGTTTGGTGTGGCTTCGGGTGTTGTAAGAGTATAAAACTAGTTGTGGTTGCTTTCTTGGCTTACCTATCGTGCCTTCTTTAAAAATAGAATACCTGTGAATCAGTACTTGGTTGTATAGGGTTAGGATTTGGGCTGAAAATCCCAACCCTTCTGCATAGAAAGAAATGTCACAACAACAATTTATACAGGGTGTGAGGAAGAACTTCAAAGTAAAATGCAGGAAAAAGGCTGCCAAGGTTTTGAGCATCGGATCAAACGATTGACAGTATATTCCAGAATCTAAGAAGGATGATCTGGCGGCCGAGGAATGGTTCTCGCGGGCGTGGGATCAATCTGTCAAGGAGATTTTCAAGCAACATATATGTTTCACGGGTGAAAGAATGAAGTGGAGACCATGAGATCAATCTTGCGGCCGACAGATGTATTTTCCTAGGATACTGTATTTCTGTTTTAAAGGCCGTATAGCTCTGAATTGGGTCCTCTAAGTGCTAAAAGTATTCACCAAAAGTCCATGGGTTTACGAGAAGTCACTTAACAAATCACATTATCCATTCATCATCGGGATGGTCTCCAAGGTGAGACTTGAAATAATCATTAGGCCAAATTGGGGTGTCTACAGCAATACATTAGATCACAACACAATAGCTTACCCTCTTCATTGGTCCGTTTGAGGACAAATTTGAGCCTTTTGAGTTGAATCCAATCATCCAATAGTGTTGGAAACTAGAGAGTCATTGAAATTACAGTTCTACTACCAATCAGTCATGATTACTCCACGTATTGTGTGGCAAATAGGTCTGCATCGCTTTACTATCTAAGTATGTGTGTCGTGTACATCATAGATTGTGGAATTTTAGAAAAGGAGCTTATTGAGCACTTGTTACATTTTCATTTAGCAGTAAAATAACCTACAACTATGCGTAGCTTAAATTGTCTTGTGAATCTCTATAGCATGTCATATAACCTGTGTTACATGTTCAGAACAGATCCAGATCGAAATAGATAGCAACTTGCCTATTTTTATGAACCTAAACAATTAGGAGCCAAAAGATGAGCGATTTAGACACTAAGTCAGATTTTTTCTTATGCTCTATAATTCATAGTTCAATTCGGTCTTGGATCATATAGAAGATTCAACAGTGAACCAAGAGACGTAATACATTTATTCAACAAATACATTTATTCAGAAATCCTTCACTTTGTAATTAAATACAATATCACTAATACCATCATTCAAACAAATCTCTATATAAGATTCCACGACCTCTCTAAGTCCCTTTAGTAGTATTCAATTAGTAGTATTCAACTCGGTTGAACCAACTCATGAGCAATCCATTTTCTTTAGTCAGTCAGTGATTTGTACTCCAAAGATTTTCTATCATGATGATGAAGATTCCGCAAACTCTCAAAGTCTCTTGAGTCATATTCAACTCAATTGAACTAACTCTCATGAGCAATTCGTTGTCTCTAGTCAGTGATTACTCCAGAGATTTTCCATCACGATGATGAGAGTTTTTAGGCAAGTTTCTTGGTCAGCCAGGGCTTCCTTACTAAGGAAGCGTAGTCGATTTTGTACCGTCCGAAGGCTGCGCTGCTTCATTTCTTGGTCCTCGTGCATGTATTTCTTCCAAGTATTCATGTAGTGTAGTGTGTCGGACAACGTGAACAAAATTCATTATTGTCAAGGCTCTAACATTTGAGTGTGTGGTATGCCACCTGGTGAGTGTCAATGTCATGAATAACTCCTTCGTTCCTTTCTTTTTTGGAACTTTAGCCGCAAAGACCAGTTCTTTTGCCAATTTGTTGGCCAGTAAGAATATGAATGTTTCCAGTACATATTGGAAAAACAGTGCTGATGATTTTAGTCTTTCAAAATAAATAGTCATTGTAAGTCATCCGAACGAAATATGTAAAAATCAACATGAATTTAGTCTATTTATCCGATGTAAGATTTAATACTCACACATATATATCCTAATAGTTCATTTGGTAGTTGCTTTTAATCCAGTGGAAATGTGAGTTTCTGACCGTTGTGACAGTGCAAAACATGGGCTAGCTAGCTTATTGGCGAAATATAAGCTAGCTTACTGGCGAGTAACCCCTCTTATGGGTATTTTGTGCCCTGGCCTCCAGGCCTAGCTAGCTTATTGGCAAGTAACCACTTCGAGTGACCTCCTTTTCAAACTATCATATCAGCTCGGCCCATTCTTGAACAGGCAAATGCGGCCCAACCAATTGACTCCGCTCACATCCGTAATTTTTCTGATATGTTTTTTATTTTCCTTGCAGCTGGAAGGGAAATGATGAAACATTTGCCCAAGTTTGAGCTTGTTCGCAGTTGGTACAAGTTTTTTATGCTACTCATCATTTATGGAGTTAATATAGCTGCATTCGTGGCCGGTTTGGCAAAGGCCGCAGATGATGTGGATGAGAAGCATAAAGAATTTTGGGCCAATATACAGGCTTTCCTGATGACTCTGTCTTACGTACTATCAGCCGCCAATTGCCTCCACGAACCATATGAAAAGGAAAGAGCCTGGAATGTGTTTAAGTTTCTGATGTTGGTAGCCCTATTCCTAATGGATGTCTACCTCCTGCAAATCACTTACTCAAAGAAGGGAAAGGATATTTCTGCAGAGGACAAAGAACATTATGCCAGTATGCAACTAGTATTGTTCCTTTCTTCTAGCCTTTCGACGGCTATTAGCTCCCATGTTGAACTGCTGCAAAATGAAGGTGAACCTGCTGCACAAGATGCCATGATGTGGAGTCACAAATTGGCTGAATGTCCCCCATTAATCACCACATAAGCCACCTACACAAGGTTAAAAAGAAAAACATCATACCCCATCCAAGGCGGTCTCTCTTCATATCTCTCTCTCTCTCTCTCTCTCTCTCTCTCTCTCTCTCTCTCTCTCTCTCTCTCTCTCTCTCTTATATCTTAAGGAAGCTGTGAACCATACAATGCAAATAAGAGTTTTCCGAATCTTGTTTATGTAGTACAGGATGGTTGTACTGCATATATTGGATATCTTAATTATAAAAACAATCGTGTTTACAATTAATTTAGAAGTTAGACGTCCACAGAAAGCAGTGGTCGCCAAGCCATCTCAAAGCTCGTAAGGAGAGAGTTTTGAGCGCGGAACCGGGGGATCGCCATGGTACCAACAAAGATAATGAAGGTGGCCACAAAAAGAACACCCTCCACAACCCTCTGGTTGAAAACATTGCTGCACCTGCACCGATGTTGAACATAACCTTTCCCCCCTCAGGTTTGCCCCACCTTGGAGGTTGAGAGAGACAAGGTATTGCGCTGGTGAGTAATATTCGCACACTACTACCAACATTGTTTCGGAGGCCGCGTGACCAATATTGGATTACAATCCATTTGACACAATTATCTGAAGATAAATGCATTTCAATATCATATCAAATGATATCCAATTAACGTGATTTTTGGTGTGGTCAATATTCTCAACAAGCTCTAAAAAGTGAATGGTTCCGATCATTGTTGTGGGATCTTACAAATGGTCCTGACTAGACTGGACTGAAGGATAGCCAAACTGGACAAGACCTCAGCCCGTGGAACTACAAAGACGTCCATGGAATTAAGCACAGCCATGTGGTACTCTAGTAACCTCTATCACCCCATATTCAAGTGGGGCCAAGGACCACGTGGTGGTAGAGACTAGCACTGTGCCCATGAACACTGAATAATCACTCGGTAAGATTTGACAAACTATACCAATCAGGAAGTCACAGGAGTTATAAACTGGTTTTGGGATCAGTTTATTCTTGAGAGATGAATTGCCGAATTCGTGGAATTTATAGCGGAGATACTAATTTGGGTAAATTTCAGATACACCCCCTGTACTTTGGTCATTTTTCAACTACACCTCCTCTACTTTATTTTTAGTCACTCGCACTCCTTGTACTTAAGACTGGTTTGAAACTGTTAGTATTTCCGTCTATAGTAAAATCACTATTAAAGGGCTCATACCCCAAATTTGTAATCTGCATTTCCATTTTGTCCGTTTCTTCCCAATTGAAACATATATATTTTTAGAAAAATCAAAATATAAAATCCTACTATACGACAATAGTATTTACAGAGCAAATACCATACAAAGAACGATGAATATAATGAAGAAGATCGATTGATCACCCATTGATGCTAGAAGCAATACATACTTAAACACTGGTACCAAATATTACTAGATTTGGCTATAGAACATAAGAGAGAAACTAGTTTTGACTAAAAAACAGAGAGGAAGAAAGATTTACTCAAATTTGTCATATTTTTTGTTTTCCTGAAAGTGAGTGAGTCGATTACTGATGAAATATGTCATGATCGAGCTCCAGCGACAAGAATTTATTCTAATTTCAAGCACAATGGACGGGGGAAGAGAGTCAACATTCTTGTAATCAATCATTGTACGTTTCATAAAATGGAGAAGAGATGAGATTCGTGGATCATTGTAAATTCGTAATAAAAGGAGGTGGAGAGATGATATTCAGGTCATGGGAGTTTGATTTACACAAAATGCTACGTGCATAAGAATAGGTACTATTTGTAGTTGAGAGAGAGAGAGAACCATTTTTCAGTTTGTTTGATAGGGTACCATGTAGTGTAGTGCACAATTTGAGGCCATCCGTCTCGAAAACCATTGGTTCAATTTTCTCCTTGCAACAGGTCTCTATTCCAAAGCGATATCGTTATCACGCTAGGGTGACATGTCAATTTAGGCCCAATTCCATGGGAAAGGAATTTTTTCTGCGGGAATTGGTTTCTCTCATTATTCAAAAAAATAGGGGGCAGTTGAACTCTAGACACTATCGTCGTTTGAAGACCCTTTCAAACTCAATTTTGTAGATCACCTCAGGGTCTAAATTTTTTTTATCTTAATTGTTCTTTCGTAAATTTAAAAATTACTTTGGTAAAAAAAATATTATGGGACATTGATACATGTAAAAAGAAATTAAGTGTTATATTGAAGATCAGGTAAAGTTTAAATTCATATTTACTGTCAAACAAAATATGAGTAGTTCATTTTTTTTCATTTATCTTCGATCAAAACTACTCTTTTACAAGATAGTATTTTCTATGAAGGAAATCTATGAATGGTGCGGTTGTGATCCATACTTTTTCGGCATAATTCGAGGCCGGTCCTATTTTTTAAGTTTATACCAATAATTCCATGTCTTACTAGAACCTCCTCCAAACAGTTGTGCTACAGGTACAGTAACCAATGTACAGCAGCGGCGCACAGATCCATTTTGCGCCCATGTCAGGTTCCACAAAAATGATCGGAGCTGCTCATTTTGTTCTTAATATATTGTTTAGGGTTCTTGTAAAAAATCATCTCAATCCAATACCCGTAAGGGCATTTACGAATCATCCAACTTTGCTTAAAAAATTCAAGCCAAATTATAAAGCAAAGTTGTATGATTTGTCAACGCCCTTACCGATAACAGATTGAGATGATTTTTAACAGGGACCCTAAACAATATATTTTGAACAAAATAAGCAGTTCCGATCATCTTTGTGATACCTGAGACGGATGTAAAATAGATCTGTGCGCGGCTGCTGTACTGGGTTTGTTGTACCCCTAGCATTTCTGTCCTCCAAATAATTAAGTCTCACACGTATCTCACCCTCTCTCACTACCATGTGTGCATTTATTGCCCCTCTCTCTCTCTCTCTCTCTCTCTCTCTCTCTCTCTCTCTCTCTCTCTCTCCTTTTTTTTTATTTTAAAGCTTAAAATGTTGCAATGTTTATAACTTTTATTGTTTCATGTCTATCTATTTTTAAATCTATATATTTGAAACCTAGCTATAGAGATCTACCTAATGAGACCAATATTGAATATAAACTATGTAAAAATAGAATTTTCAGTTTTCATTATCTGCTATGTTTTAGTTGTCACTGAATTTTAAGCTGTGAGTTTTTGCATTTGTTAACAGTTATTTTTTATGTACAAATGTTTATTTTCTATTCTAAACATAGTTAATTTTTTTTGTAATGATAATAAATATTAATTTTTGTCTAAGTTCACAAATAACAATTGAAGTCACTATTAACAGTATTTAATTAATAATAAATAATGTAATTTTATAATTAACCTATTAATTTAAAATATTGAAAGCGTTAAAAATTAACAGTCTAAATTCACAATTAAAGTGTTCAATTAACAATTCACAATATCAAATTAACAATTAATCTTTACTCCCTTCATCCCATTTTCATTGTCCATTATTCTGTTTGTCTCTTTTATATCTTTTGCCTATATCTTTTAGTGTGGATCTTCAAAAATATGCAATGGGTCTTATTTGATAGATCTCAATTCGTTCTATAATACAAAGTTTTTAAAATTATGAAAAATATTATAGATTCAAAGATATATAAGCAATTAAAAAATAAAATGCAATTCAAAATGGACAATAAAAATAGGATGGAGGGAGTATATTCACAATTAATAGTATTCATTTAACAATTCACAGCCTTAAATTACCAATTAATGGTCTAAATTAGTAATTATTAGTAATCAAGTTGGATGATTCGTAAGACAACGTTCATTATGCATGCAAAAAATTTGATCAATGATTTGCTCGCAAGACTATCGATATAGGTGAAACTAATTTTTTGTAGAAAGAAATTGGATAAGACCTAATAAAATGTTATTAACTTGTTGAGTGTTGGTTTATTTATGTCTAATGCACTATGAACAAAGGCGGACCCACAATGAGACACATGGGGTCATGTGCCCCCCCCAGTACTGACACCAAAATTTTTTCCCTCGGCTGGCATTATATCAAAAACAGTACGTAGTTCAAGACCAATTCCCTTGCAACCATACTCTCTCTCTCTCTCTCTCTCTCTCTCTCTCTCTCTCTCTCTCTCTCTCCATGTCACCTTGGTGTGATAACGGTATAGCCCTAGAATAGGGACATGTAAGAGCAAAGGAGAAATATGACCCAATGGTTTTCAAGACGGACGGATCGAATTGTGCAATACACTACATGATACCCTATCAAACATACTAAAAAAACAGCTCTCTCTCTCTCTCTCTCTCTCTCTCTCTCTCTCATCCTTGATTCATTCACAACTATAAATAGTACCTATCTCGTGTTACAAAACCATAAATCATACTGCCAGCACCTGAATATCATCTCTCCTCCTCCTTTTATTACAAATCTACAATTATCAATCTCACAAATCTCATCTCTCCTCCAGTTTACGGAAGCTACAACGATTGATTATAAGAATCTCGACTCACCCCCCCTCCGTCCATTGTGCTTGAAATTTGAATATATATATTGTTGTCTTTGGAGCTAGATCATGATATATTTCATCAGTATTCGACTCCCCCGCTTCCCGAAAACCAAAAATACGACGAATTCGAGTAAACCTTTTTTCTATGTTTTGTGGGCAAACGTAGTCTCTCTTTTGTTCTATAGCCAAATCTAGTTTGGTACTGGTGTTCAAGTATTTTGTGGATCTAGCTTGCATCAATGGGCGACTAATCTTCTACATCATATTCCTTGTTCTCTATAAGGCTTTTGCTCTGTAAATAGTAAGGTTTTGTATTTTGATTTTCTTTCAAAATGAGCAATTGGGTCCAGAATTTTTCATCATCCTGAAACATGAAGATGCATCCAACAGGAATTGTGTTCTAAAGTTGTGCATGTATCATTGATGTTTTCCTTTCAAAAAGTCTAGGAACACGACTCCAAAACACAACTGTGTTCAGAGCCGTTGGATACTTCGATGTGTGCAACCAACGGCTCCAGAAAAAGTTGTGTATGGAAATGTATTTTAAAGTTGTGCATACATGATTGATGTTTTTCTTTATATGCTTCGGAAAGCCATTCTTTGTAGTTTGAGTCAAGGTCTTAATACCTGTTGGGACAATGATTGAAAATTTCTCTGCTTCTGGAAAATTTGTGCCCGAGAGGGCAATTGGAACTCATTTGGCATCTTGATGCTTGTAGCAGGTTTTAGAAAGGATGGTGGAATTATACATCATCGTCATGAAGGAGGGGAAAAATGTTTCAACAATGAAGAAAGAAGCATCCGGTGATGAAAGGACCATATGTTTTTTTTTGTTTTCATCATGCTTTATATACAGACCACAACCTCTGGCATCGCACCAAGAAATGTAGCAGCGCAGCCTTCTAATGGCACAAATCCAACTACACTTCCTCAGTACAAGGAAGCTGGGACGGAACCGAAATTTTGTAAATGCTGAAACCAGACTATAACAACTAGGTTAGTTTTGAAATTTCAAGACTTGTTTGGTTTAGATTTTGAGAGACGTTTTTTTGGGGTTGGAGGGAGATAGAAAGAGAAATGAGATTGATGATTAAAGAAAAAACTTATGGGAGACGAGCAGAGAGAATAATTGGGTTTTTTGACCCAAAACGACCACATTCTTAAAGTATTTAAATGTTAAATAACACCCAATTCAAAATATAATTCTTAACGAACAAAAAAAAAACAACTAAAAATAATATTAAAATTTTTAAAAAAAGGAAACAAAGCGGGGGCACAAAAAAAAAACTAAAAATAATATTAAAATTTAAAAAAAAATGAAACAAAGCAGGGGCCATGGCCTCATATGATCTCAAGTGGCTCCATCTCTACAAGGAAGCCTTGGCTAACCAACAAACTACCCTAAAAACCTTGATTATAAGGATGGAAAATCTTTGGAGTAAACTATAAGTGTCTGTTTAATTACCAAGAAAAATATAACAAAAAATGAAAATGAGAGAAAGTGAAGTAAAAGAAAAGAAAGAGAAAATGTAGTTTCTTTTTTGTCGTGTCTGTTTGATTTTTTTTTTTTTTTTGAATTGATTAAGACGAAAGTTTTGCAAGAAAATAAGAAAGTCAGAGTAATTATTATTCATTCTTGCAAGAAAATAAAACTTTCCTGCATTTTTTGTGAGAAAAATTAAAGCAAGCTTCCTAGCTTTAGAGTGTTGTGTAGACATTTAAAAATTCTAGCCTATCACAAATCGCCATGTGTCGCTAGGGCATACAAATTGGCCAATCAAATGTCGCCAAGTGCCTATAAGTTAAGGTCAACATTTCACGGACGGGCCAATTAAGTGATGCCAAGTGTCCTGGTCAAAAGTCAGAGACATGTAAATAGACCAATCAAATGGTGCCACGTGTCAAATTGACACAGTTATTATTTTATCAAGTCCAGCCAACCAAATTAGGCTAATTGATGAATAATAAATCTCTTTATATATAATTACCTTTTCTAAAATAAAAAGAAAGGAAAGTAATTATCAAATTATTATTATTCCTTTTTCAATAAAGGAAATAATTAAAGAGATCAATATGGAAGGTTAGGGTTGGAGTCTCCACCCAAATCCTTATAAATAGAGGTGCTCCTTCTCATATTTTTTCCATCTGCACATTGAAGCACAAAAGCTCCAGAGCTCTGAAGATCGAAGCCTTCAAGTCCTTCAGAATTCTTCAAGTGTGCATCCAACAAGAAGGTTCTTCGAATCGAAGCCTCAAAGCCTCGAAGAACATTCAACCCAAGTCATCAACTTCTTCGCAAATCACGGAGAAGATTCCCCCGTTTGATTCGAGATCAAGCATCAAGCCCTCATTTCAACAGCTGAAGAGAAGAATCAGAAGACTTTATTTTCATCAAAGATTGTAAACCCTAATTTCAAACATCAATAAAACTGACTCTTGTTCAACATTTTTCCGTCTTTTTCGCAAACTCGAAATTTGTGTTCAACAGATTTTTGCATGCCCGATGGGACAATCTCTACTTCTCATCTCTTCTTTTCAGCAAATCAAGCAAACTCTCAATGGCTGTTAAGAAGAACAGTTCAAAGGCTTCAAAGGCTCCTAAGAACAACAGTTCAAAGGCCCTTCAAGCTAAGGTTGCACGCTTCAAGTCTTCAACCATTGCAAATCCTGGCTCTGGATCTCATGCTAGAAGTGGTGGTCCAATAACTAGAAGCAAGTCAAAGGCTGCAGCTCAAGCATATGCACAAGCCTCGCTTCTACCTAAACCAAACTCCGCCATTGGTGCTGATCTACCGAAAGCATCGCCAACCTTCACAAGCTCACCAAAAAGGAAGGAAGGTGTCTCTACCATGGAGGCAGCAAACGACATGGCAACCATCATTGAGAATCCCTTTGTTTATCCTCCCATGCTTCATGAGTCTGCTTCAGAAATTCAGAAGAACACGGAAGAAGGCTATTCATGCAGTTTTGATTCCACCTCTTCTCGAAGCACTCCTCTGTCAAACCTCAATGCCTTCACCAAGTCTGGCAGTTCTTCAATCATGGATGTTATGACGATAAATGCGGTCAGTCTAGAAGAGCAGGTTGTTTCCTTGGCCAAAGCAATTGAGGGATTGTCAAAAACCGTAGAAAAGCGCGACTCAGAAATTGCCTTCCTCAAGAACAAAATAGAAACTATGGGGGATTCAAGTCAAATTGGGTCTTCAAACAAACAGAAGGAGGTACCAAAAGAATTTTTGCTTTCTGGTGATGGTTCAATTCCCATGGACCAGCTGAAGGATTTTTAGGCACTATCAAGCAAAAGTATGAGGAGGCACCAAAGTCTTCTTCTACTTATGCTAAGCCTTATACTCGAAGGATCGACCTTTTGAGTATGCCTGTTGGCTACCAGCCACCAAAGTTTCAACAATTCGAGGGCAAAGGCAATCCGAAGCAGCACATTGCTCACTTTGTGGAAACATGCAGCAATGCTGGAACTGATGGTGATCTTCTCGTCAAGCAGTTTGTTCGAACGCTCAAAGGCAATGCTTTCGACTGGTATTGCGACCATGAGCCAGGCACGATTGACAATTGGGAGCAGCTGGAACAAGAATTTCTTAACCGTTTTTACAGCACTCACCGTATTGTTAGTATGTTCGAGCTTACGAATGCTCGCCAATGGAAGGATGAACCTGTCATTGATTACATCAATAGATGGCGGCACTTGAGTCTAAAACTGCAAGGATAAGTTGTCCAGAACTTCTGGAATCGAGATGTGCATCAAAGGCATGCAGTGAGATCTACAATACATTCTTCAAGGAATCTTGCCTAAAAACCTTCGAAGAATTGGCTACTCGAGCTCATGACATGGAGCTCACAATCAGATCAAATGGAAGGCAAGGGCTACCGGTGCAAGACTCTCGCAAAATGCAAGATTCTCGCACCACAGGAAGCAAGCCAGATATTCGCAAAGGGGGCAAATTTCTAGTCAAAGAAGGAAAGAAGGAATCCATGGCTGTGAATGCTGCACCATTTAAGATCTCTACTAAACCCAAAGAAAAGCAAGTAGAGAGGTCCACTCTGCCGCAAATGAAGGAGAGGAAAAGACTCACGTTGAAGGAGATGCAAGAAAAGGTGTATCCTTTCCCCGATTCTGAGGTCCCTTCAATGTTTGATCAACTGTTAGATCTGAAACTCATTGAGCTCCCGGAGATGAAGAGACCCGAGGAAGCTAACAAAGTTAATGATCCAAACTACTGCAAATACCATCGCTTGGTTAGTCACCCAACCCAACGATGCTTTGTCTTCAAAGAGAAGGTAGTAGAGCTCGCTAGCCAAGGAAAGATCGTCTTGGAGGAAGAAAAAGAAACGATAGCTACAAATCAAATTGTGGATATTCTACAATATGGAACTCAATAGCCTGAAGCGCCACAAAGTGTGAAGATTCAATTTGGGTCATTCGATCCAATTGAGATAGTTCGATGTCATTCTATTCAACAGCTTGGGGGCAACATCTGTGCCAAGGCAAAAGTAGATGACAAGGATGGCGAAGGATGGACCCTTGTCACTCGCAGAAAGAAGAAGCGCGAGCCAAGTGCAAAGCATCCTCAATCCGTGGCCCCAAAGCCTAGTCCCAGAAGGAGGCATACAAGAAGGCAACAAAGAAGGAAGAAGCTAAAGAAAATAGCTTCAAACTTGCAGAAGATCCCTGTCCAAAGACTACGCACTCCATTTACTTTATGGGACTTCTTACCCGAGTCAATTCGCAACACCAGTCTTTTTGAAGCTTCATGCAATACTGTGAGTTGTGAAGAAACTGAAGAGACGGAACTAGAGTCGCCTCTTGCATATAAGCACTCTCCAATCCATCTTGGCTCTACTTGTGCCAAAGATTGCTCTGCTTGCGTTGGAGCCATTACACTCTCGACGAAGATTTATTGCTTGGCGCAACTCCACATAATCGTCCGCTTTTTGTCTCTGGATACATATGCGAACAAAGAGTCAATAGGATGCTCTTGGATGGCGGATCTGCGGTCAACATCTTGCCCCTTCGTACTCTGAAGGAACTCGATATCTCTATGGAAGATCTAGCACCTAGCCGTCTCATGATCCAAGGATTCAATCAAGGGGGGCAAAGAGCTGTTGGCGTCATTCGTCTGGACCTAGTCATCGATGATATGATTTCAAGCGCACTGCCATGTCATTGATGCCAAAACCTCTTACAATGTATTGCTAGGGCGGCCGTGGCTCCATGAGAATGGCGTTGTCCCATCAACCCTCCATCAATGCTTCAAGTACTGCAAAGATGGTGTGACAAAGAAGGTGGTAGCCGATGACAAACCCTTTAGCGAGGCTGAATCCCATTTTGCTGATGCTAAATTCTATTTGGCAAACATGGTGTTGACAGATTAGTGCCACTGCCTCTCATCAAGTTAAACCCTCTGAAGCTAATGACCTTCAAATTGGTAAAACCAACATTCTTACTAAGGCAAAGAAGGAAAATGGTCAAGGTGGCAAGCATCACGTGGAAGATCCATCAAAGAAGAAAGGCACCAACACTTCGTTATGTACCAAAATTACAAAAAAATGAAGAGTTGGCCTTGAAAGGATTAACACTCCCAATCACTGACTTTAACAAAGCAAAGGTTGTTCCACCCCTGAAAGGATTCATTCGTGCCACACATGGCCCTCAAGTGGAGCATGAATACCTGCCTTCACAGAGGACAAATGGCTTAGATCCCAATGCCTGCAAGCTGTTCGCAAAGGCTGGACATAATCCAAAAAGTTCAACCACTCTAGGGAGACTTTTGCCTGAAGTGACTGGCGAAAAGATACATGGCTTGAACCCGACTCAGAAAATGCTCAAGCAAAAGGGATATTCTATCAAAGAGTCCCAAGCCTTGGATACACTGCACCTGCTCCTGCTCGCATCTTCATAAAGAAGTCGAGCAACAACCACATTACGGCGGAAGAATGTACTTCATCACCAAAGGCATCGGTCTTCGATCGCTTGAGTGCTCTGAAATCAAAAAGGTCATCTTTGACAGATTGACTCCTCAAGAAGAAGTTGTCTCACCAACCCCCACTAGAGGATCCATTCAAGACAGATTAGGGCCACAAAGCAAGAGCTCCACACATTCTATCTCGTGCAAGTCTATCCAAAGTAGATTGGGTCTACCAAATGAGATATCTTCAACAAACGCTCCATGAAAGTCTATCCAAAGTCGATTGGGTGTATCAAGCAGTGCTATCGAGAAGGCTTCATAACGGAGGACTACTCTTTTGTCAAAGATGACAAGAAATTGAAGAGTAAAATACCCTCTCGCATGAAGCGCCAAACTACTCTCATTGTGGCAAGTGATGATGCATTGCTAAGAGTAAGGCGGCAAACTGTGGTGCTGACTTATCGATTATCTGCAACATGGAAAACTGCCTGATGATCCACATAGGAGAGTGGATGTGAAGCGTCGAACACCTCGATTCATTTACTATAAAGACACACTCTACCGCCGATCTTTTGAAGTGTTATTCCTCTGTTGCCTTGAAGAAAATGAAGCCAAGAAAGCTCTGGAAGAAGCTCATTCTGGAATATGCGGCACTCATCAATCGGGCCCCAAACTTCATTTCGCATCGAAAGAATGGGCTACTATTGGCTAACCATGGTCAAAGATTGCATAGAGTACGCCAAGAGGTGTCATGCTTGCCAAATCCATGCCAATTTTATACTTCAACCGCCAGAACTGCTCCATCCAACTGTCACTTCTTGGCCTTTTGATGCATGGGGGATGGATGTCGTGGGGCCCTTGCCGAAGTCTTCTGATGGTCACTTGTACATCTTGGCTGCAACTGACTACTTCTCCAAATGGGTGGAGGCAATCGCGCCGAAAGAGGTAAAAAAGGAAAATGTCGTCAACTTCATCCGTACTCACCTCATCTTTAGATATGGCGTACTGCATTGCATCATCACGGACAACGGAAAGAATTTCTACAACAGTGCCATGACCAGACTTTGCCAAAAATTTGGCTTCAAGCAGCATACATCTACTATGTACAACCTGCCTGCAAATGGTCTTGCGGAAGCATTCAATAAGACTCTTGGGAACTTATTGAAGAAAATGGTTGCCAAAGCAAATAGGGATTGGCCTGAGAGAATGGAAGAAGCTCTTTGGGCATATCGAACCACATATCGAACACCTACACAAGCCACTCCACATGCGCTAGTGTACGGTGTGGAAGCTGTTTTGCCGCTCGAACGTCAAATCCCATCTTTAAGGATGGCCGTTCAAGAAGGTCTCACTCGTGAAGACAATGCACGCTTGCGCCTTGAAGAATTAGAAGCACTTGATGAAAAGAGACTTGAGGCACAACAACGTCTTGAGTGTTATCAAGCCCACATGTCAAAATCATTCAACAAGAAGGTTCGTCTTCGTTCTTTTCAAAAAGGAGACTTCGTTCTTGTTGTAAGAAGGCCCATTAATACCACCCATAAAATCGGTGGCAAATTCATTTCCAAATGGGATGGACCATATGTGGTGCAAGAAATTTACTCAAGTGGCGCCTACAAAGTGGTTGCTGAAGATAGCTTAAGAGTTGGCCCCATAAACGGCAAATTCTTGAAGCGCTAGTACCCTTGAAGAGTAAGCGTTACTCCATGACGCATGAGTCTAAACTGCATGTTACTCCTGGCCCGCATGAGCTAAAACTGTGCCCGGCCCAATATAAAAAACTAAAAAAATATGAACTACGTTTGACTTGATCCCATTTTGGGTACGTAGGCAGCTTGAATTTCGAGCTCAGTCATCCAAAAATAAAAAAATAAAATCCTTTTGAACTACATTTGGCTTGATCTCATTTTGGGTATGTAGGCAGCTTAGAATTTCAATTCGAAGCATAGTCATAACAAAAAAATTGTGTTTACTTTATCCTTTTAAGGGATAAGTAGACTAAATGTTGAATTTTATTTTCTCAAATCAAATAAGAGAAAGCAACATGTGGTGGATCGTGTGGACGGATTGTTCATTTGACTTCTCAAAAGAACTGGTATATCTTTAGTCTCAAAGTTCAAATCAAGACCCCATGCTCCCCAACACATCTTCTATGCAAACGTAGACCTAAGGCGCTCCAAGCATTGCCACGTTAGAGTGCCCCCTCAAGCTTCATGGAGGATGACAGGAGGAAGAGATGTTCTTTGCCTCAGCTTGCTTTGGCATAAACTCTCCAGCTTCGTTGGTGATGGCACAAGGTCGCTCTCTTGCCTTCGTTTGCTTTTGCTAAATCCGTCTGACTCCATGGATGATGACAAAAGGTAGAGTCACTCCATTGCCTTGGTGTGCTCCTTTTGTGGTCCCTCTGATTCACAAAACATGCAGAAGGTAGAGTCGCTCTTTTGCTTTTGCTTGCGTCTACTACAATCTCTTCAACTTCATGGGTGGCAGATGTGTTGGCTTGCTTTGCATAAATCCTCATGTTGCACGGATGATTGTGGAAGGTAGAATCGCTCCATGGGTCTGGTTGGCTTTTGCACTAGGCTTTCCAACTTCACGGATGACTGCAGAAGGAAGGGTAGGTGGCTTGCCTTGGCCTACTTTAGGCATGAATCCATCAAACTCCAAGAACGATGGTAGAAGGTAGAGTACGTCGCTCCCTCGCTCTCATTTGCTTCTACTGTGGTCGCTCCAACTTCATGGCATAAGCTTCTGAGCAAGGCGGCGGCTTCAACATCGTGGCATGCTTCAAAGGCCATCCGAGCATGACAGAAGCTTCTTGGCAAGGCATTGGCTTCGGCGTTGTGGCAGGCTTCAAGAACCTCCTAGCATGGCTTCGGCTGGCTTCAACATTGTGGAAAGCTTTAAGAGCCATTCGAGCATGACAGAAGCTTCTTGGCAAGGCGTTGGCTTCAACAGTTATGACAGGCTTCAAAAACCTTCTTAGCATGGTATAAGCTAGCTACAATACCGCGGCAACCTTTGATGAGCTCTTCCTTGGCAGGGTCCTGACACATCGCAAAGTAGCAAAAGCCACGGAGCCTTAGCCTGAAGAAACAGTGGCAGCAAAGCCTTAAAGCTTGAAGAAACAACAGCGATGGAGCCTAAAAGCTTGAAGACGTTGCAGAGCCTTCCTTAAGCTTGAAGAAGCAATAGCACGGAGCCTAAAAGCTCGAAGACGCTGCGAAGCCTTAAGCTCGAAGAAATAGTAGCGACAGAGCTTAAGCTCGAAGAAGCAATACCATGGAGCCTAAAAGCTTGAAGAAGCTGTGATGCCTAAAAGCTCAAAGAAACAGCCACGGAGCTTAAAGCTCGAAGAGACGGCTACAGAGCTTAAAGCTCGAAGGAGCAACTGCAAAGCATCAAATCTGCAAAAGCAAACAATGACAAATCATCAGTAGAAAATTCAGAGCACTGGTATGTAAAAGAAAGGGTCAAAGGCGCAGTTAAAATTTAAAACCCAAACTCTCTGTTCACTGGTTGGGACTCGAGGGTTATTTACACCTATCAAGACGGAAAAAAAAATATTAGTTCGACGTTCGTTCAAGTACATCGGAAAATTACTCACTGTCCAAGTATTTGGTGATAACAACATGCATGGGTGTTCAAAAATAAAAGGAGTGCAAGATGCCGCAACAAACAATCAAAGAGGGATTGTTGCTATCTCCAACGCCATTAAGCTCTTTGACTTGAAGCTTCTGTCAACAAGATAAATAAAGGGGTTACATATTTTTGTGTTACAAAGTCACGAAGTCCAATTATTTTGCAAAAAATATGGACTGTAATACAAAGGAAAAAAGGGTGCGCTACAAGAGATTTTGCACTGATGTGCATATAACAAAAGGAAAAGGTCAAAGAAGAGGGCCACGTTGCCTAAGTAAAAGGTTGCATTGAAAGAAAAAGGAATACATGGCATGTGTTTCTTTTCTTCTCTGTCAAGAAGCAACAAAGGAAGTACAAAGGACTTCAAAAAAAAAAAAAAAGAAACGAGAAGCAAAAGAAAGAGGAAGACTAATTACCAGATTAGTTTCTTGTGCGTTGCCGAACCAATCAATGATCTATGAGAATAGGCTTCTATTCTTCTATATTTAGACAAACTTCTTATGGAAAAAGAATCTGTGTGTTGCTCTCCTAAATGGAAGATAGGCGGTGAACCGCATGCCAAATGGCCCCCTAAATTTGTTACGTTTTGGACGATAAGCATCTATCATATGATTGTGAGACGAGTCCGGGCTTAAGTTAATTGGGCTATCAAACTTCAATTTGATAGGCTAAAATATTCCTTGATGGATCAAACCTTACTTGCACATAAGTTGGGTTTATCAAATTTTGCCACCTCTGAATATGAAAAATTCAATGTGTGAATTGATAAATTTTAGCTCGGTCAATGAGTTGAAATTTTGAAAATCAAAAATTGACACCAAAGGTCAAGCAAAAATTATCGCCGCATATACGAATTTTCAGGCATCAAATCAAATCAAGTTGACATTTCGAGACTAACTCACTTTTGTAATGAGCAAGTCTCGAGGGAGCATCTGTAGACATGTAAAAATTCTAGCCTATCACAAATCGCCTCGTGTTGCTAGGGCATACAAATTGGCCAATCAAATGTCGCCAAATGCCTATAAGTTAAGGTCAACATTTCATGGACGGGCCAACCAAGTGATGCCAAGTGTCCTGGTCAGAAGTCAGAGACATGTAAATGGACCAATCAAATGATGTCACATGTCAAAATGACACAGTTATTATTTTATCAAGTCCAGCCAACCAAATTAGGCTACTTGATGAATAATAATAATCTCTTTATATATAATTACCTTTTCTAAAATAAAAAGAAAGGAAAGGTAATTATCAAATAATTATTATTCTTTTTAAATTCAATAAAGGAAATAATTAAATATATCAATATGGAAGGTTAGGGTTGGAGTCTCCACCCAAATCCTTATAAATAGAGGTGCTCCCTCTCATATTTTTTTCATCTGCACATTGAAGCACAAAAGCTCCAGAGCTTTGAAGATCGAAGCTTTCAAGTCCTTCAGAATCCTTCAAGTGTGCATCCAACAAGAAGATTCTTCGAATCGAAGTCTCAAAGCCTCGAAGAACATTCAACCCAAGTCATCAACTTCTTCACAAATCAAGGAGAAGATTCTGCCATTTGATTCCAGATCAAGCATCAAGCCCTCGTTTCAACAACCGAAGAGAAGAATCAGAAGACTTTATTTTCATCAAAGATTGTAAACCCTAATTTCAAACATCAATAAAATTGACTCTTGTTCAACATTTTTTTGTCTTTTTCACAGACTCGAAATTTGTGTTCAATAAGTTGTCTGTGAAAATTTATTTTTTACCACTTTCTAAGACATTCTTGCTAAGCGAACACCAAAAAAGTATATCTTTTTTCTCTTTCTTTCATTTTCTACTATTATCTCGCTAATCAAATGAATCATAATAATAGAATATTTTTGTAACGCCCCGATTTTCGAAAATAAAATCAGAGGTATTAAATATTAATTCCTGAAAATTTATTAATCAAATTCAAAATTTAAACAGATAATTCAACATAAAGATTCATTATTGCAACCCATTATGGAAATACTAAAAAAAAATAGTTTTTGTGGTAATAAACTAGACAAAATAACAGAGCCGTCTTCTAAGCTTGATACAGATCTCAAGCGTACTCTGGCTCGGCCCATGCCTCTGGATTCTCATCTGCATAGTATTGCTCACCTTCGAGGTTCTGTGCCTCTTCTGGGTTTTCTGCAAAATCTAGCACGAATGCCAAGCAATCCGTACCTGAGTGATAGAGTTCACCCCGTAGTATAATCCAACCCAACTGTTGTAACGAACGCTATGAACGCAAGCTAAGAACGAGAAATTGAAAACTAAACAAGAAATCACAAAGACACAAGATGTACGTGGTTCCCCAAGTTGGGTATGTCCACGGGCGAGGAGAGAGAGGATTCACTAACCAACGTAAAGAAGAGATACAAAGAGCCGGCTATAATCCGTAACTCTAGAAAGGCCACAATATGAAAGCCCAAAAAGATAATTCCTAGAAGTTCCCCAAAAGCCTTATTTATAATAGGCTACAAAAACAGGAATAACATAATTAACCAATGTGGGACTAAAGAATATAAGGCATTCCTAACAATTCTCCACCTTGACTTGAATTCCACTGAACCAAATCACCAAATATAGTTATCCCATTCTAATCTCTCACTCGCCAAATGCCCCCGAGGGGCGATCAACTGCAAATACCAAGCAAGCCCAAGCAATGCTTGAACTTGGCAACCGGAACCGGTTTAGTCAACATATCTGTTGAGTTATCTGCCGTACCCACTTTCTTTACCTCAACTTGCTTCTGTGAGATGATATCCCGAACGAAGTGATACCTGACATCGATATGCTTGGTCCTCCCATGATACATCAGATTTTTAGTCAAATGTATAGCACTTTGCGAATCACAAAATACTGAACTCACACCTTGTGCAAGACCAAGCTCACAAAGCAAACCTCTCATCCACAATGCCTCCTTCACAGCTTCAGCAATGGCCATATACTCCGCTTCTATTGTAGACAGCGCAACTGTAGCCTGTAAAGTAGCTTTCCAACTAATGGCACTTCCGGACAGAGTAAAAACATAACCTGTCAGAGACCTCCTCTTATCGTGGTCACCAGCAAAATCCGAGTCAACATAACCAACAGCATGATCACCAGAATTGGCAATCCCAAACAATAGACCAACACCTGTAGTTCCGCACAAATACCGTAGTATCCATTTCACAGCCTCCCAATGTGCCTTTCCTGGACGCCCATATAACGACTAACGACACTAACTGCCTGTGAAATATCAGGACGAGTACATACCATGGCGTACATAAGGCTCCCAACTGCGCACGAATATGGAACCTGAGACATATACTTCTCCTCATCCTCCGACTGTGGTGACAACTCAGCTGAAAGTCGAAAGTGTGCTGCCAAAGGGGTACTGACTGGCTTCGAGTTCTGCATGGCAAAGCGCTCAAGCACTTTAAGAACATAAGACTTCTGATTCAAAAATAGTTTGCCAGCTACTCGATCTCTGCAAATCTCCATATCCAAAATACGTTTTGCTGCACCCAAATCTTTCATCTCAAATTCACCACCTAACTGTTGTTTCAACCTGTTGATTTCTGATACACTCTTGGCAGCAATAAGCATATCATCAACATACAACAGTAGATAAACAAATGAACCATCTGAAAGTTTCCGAAAATACACACAACTGTCATACTCACTCCTAGAATATGACTGGCTTATCATAAAAGTATCAAACCGCTTATACTACTGCCTAGGGGATTGTTTGAGGCCATACAAAGATTTACGAAGTAAACAAACGTGATCCTCCTTACCAGAAACAATAAATCCCTCAGGCTGACGCATATAAATCTGTTCTTCAAGCTCGCCATGCAAAAACGCAGTTTTGACATCAAGTTGCTCTAACTCAAGATCATAACATGCAACAATAGCAAGTAAAGTGCGAATGGAACAATGTTTTACAACTGGTGAAAATACCTCATTGTAGTCAACACCCTCCTTCTGGCTGTATCCTTTCGCCACTAGCCGAGCTTTGAACCGAGCATCTTCTACCTCTGGAATACCTGGCTTGCGCTTGAAGACCCACTTGCATCCAACAATCCTCTTCCCTTTCAGCGGTTCTACTAACTCCCATGTCTGATTCTTCTGAAGAGACTCAATCTCCTCATTCATAGCAACAAACCACTGTGCAGACTCAGTGCTCAAAATAGCTTCCGTATAGCTGGAAGGCTCTTCATACTCAACTGTCTCAGCAACTGATAAAGCATAGGCCACCATCTCAGAATAACCCGAATACCTTTCAGGAGGCCGAATCTCCCTCATTGGCCTATCTTTAGCAATAGTGCGTGGTTGCTCAACTAATGCATCAACCTCTGAACTCTTGAACTCCTCTTCAATTGGCTTCTCAATATGCTTCTTCCCTGAGCCGGAAGATTCACCCAAAAACTCCACCTGCTTTGGAACACTATGTTCCTGAACTGTATCATCAACCTGCTTAGACCCCTTAATCAGATAATTTTCATCAAAAGTCACATCCCTACTGATCAAAAACTTCAAATCATCAGAGCACCATAACCTGTACCCTTTGACACCTGCTGCATAACCCAAGAAAACACACTTATTGGCCCGTGGCTCCAATTTACCCTCATTCACATGAGCGTAAGCTGGACACCCAAAAACACGCAACACAAAATAATCAGCTGGATGACCTGACCATACCTCAAACGGAGTCTTACACTCAATAGCAGTCGACGGAGACCTGTTCACCAAATAGCATGTTGTGGAAACGGCTTCAGCCCAAAATTCTTTGCCCAATCCGGAATTGGACAACATACAACGTGCCTTCTCCAAAAGAGTCATGTTCATTCATTCAGCCACACCATTCTGCTGAGGGGTTTTTCTCACTGTGTGATGCCTCACAATGCTCTCATCACTGCAGAACCTATCAAACTCGCCAAGACAAAACTCCATACCATTGTCAGTTCTCAAACGTTTTATTTTCTTACCAGTCTGATTCTCAATCAAAGTTTTAAACTGTTTGAATGTATTAAAGGCGTCACTCTTATGTTTCAACATATACACCCAAACCTTACGAGAGAAATCATCAATAATACTCATAAAATATCGAAAACCACCTTTAGAAGTTACCTCTGCGGGACCCCAAAGATCCGAGTGAAAATAATCCACCGTGCCTTTGGTGCGATGAATAGCTGTAGTGAATTTTACCCTGCACTGCTTGCCGTAGACACAATGCTCACAGAAATCCAGCTTCTCAATTTTCTGGCCACATAGCAAACCCTATTTGCTCAAAACTGTCATCCCCCTCTCGCTCATATGCCCAAGGCGCATATGCCACAAATGAGTCAAGTCTGAATCTGAAACCTTGGATGAAGCAACCATTGCTGCAACACCTATAACTGTACTGCCCTGGAGTGTATAGAGGTTACCACGCTTCTGACCCTTCATCAGTACTAATGCACCCCTTGAGACTTTCAAAACTCTACCTTCACCGAGGAATTTGCAACCATGAGAATCAAGAGCACCCAGGGATATAAGATTTTTCTTCAAATCCGGAACATGTTGAACCTCAGATAAAGTCCTAACAATACCATCATGCATCCTAAGCTGAATCGTTCCTGAACCAACAATCTTACAGGCCATGTTGTTGCCCATCAAAATTGTACCACCATTGACCGCCTCATAAGTAGAAAACCACTCTCTATGCGGACACATATGGTATGAACATCCAGAATCTAGAACCCACTCGGTATTAGAGCGAGAATCGCCCTCTGTAACTGATAACACATTATCTGACTCATCTGAACTTTCAGCAATTCCAGCAATTACTTTACCCCCTTTCTGGTCTTCTTTTTCCTTCTCCTTGAGTTTTAAACAGTCACTTTTCCAGTGTCCGGGTTTCTTGCAATAATTGCACTTTCCTTTCTTCTTACCTGATGATCTGGATCTTCCCCTATTACTTGACTCCACCGTTTCTATTGTTCTTCCCCTAACAAACAAACCCTCCGCATGTGCATCACCCTCACCTGACACTTTTTTCCTCAATTCTTTCGAATATAGGCTGGCCTTAACATCCTCCATGGATATCGTGTCTTTACCATACAATAGGGTTGTAACAAAGTGCTCATACGAAAGTGGTAAAGAACATAGCAAAATTAGGGCCTGGTCCGCATCCTCAATTTTACTATCAATATTTTTCAGATCCATAATAATACGGTTGAACTCGTCTAAATGATCTTTAACAGGTATACCTTCTCGCATACGAAACGTATAAAGACGTTGTTTGAGATATAACCTGTTGGTGAGCGACTTCGTCATATATATGCCTTCCAACTTCAGCCAAATTCCTGCTGCTGAAATTTCTTCTTCCACCTCGCGAAGAACGTCATCTGCCAAACTCAACTGAATAGAACTCAGAGCTTTGGCATCTGTATCATCCCAATCTTCCTCTTTAATTCCAGAACTAGTCTTGCCTAACAAAACCTTGTGCAATCCTTGTTGGGTTAACAAAGCCTTCATCTTTACTCTCCAAAGACTGAAACTGCTGCTCTGCCCATCAAACTTCGCAATCTCGAATTTAGCCGCCATAGCCACAATCGGAAACGAAACCCTAGTTTTTGCAACCTAAGACTCTGATACCAGTTTGTTGTAACGAACGCTATGAACGCAAGCTAAGAACGAGAAATTGAAAACTAAACAAGAAATCACAAAGACACAAGATGTACGTGGTTCCCCAAGTTGGGTATGTCCACGGGCGAGGAGAGAGAGGATTCACTAACCAACGTGAAGAAGAGATACAAAGAGCCGGCTATAATCCGTAACTCTAGAAAGGCCACAATATGAAAGCCCAAAAAGATAATTCCTAGAAGTTCCCCAAAAGCCTTATTTATAATAGGCTACAAAAACAGGAATAACATAATTAACCAATGTGGGACTAAAGAATATAAGGCATTCCTAACACCAACTACCCCTCTTACTTTACAACTAGCAAGTAGCAGGATAGATATGGGACGAAGAAGTAAAATAGAGATTTTTCACATAAATTGTTTCATTACTATCCATTATCCTATTGTGTGATCTAAGATCTCATCCACGAGATCTTTCATCCTCAACCGCTAGCCATGCTCGATCCCATGACTACAACAACTACAACAAAGGGATAAGGTTATCATGCCTGAATCATTACTAGGGTTCGCTTATCTTATATACCACTTTACGAACCACTTCACAATCATCGCTGGACTCCCGTCAGTTCCAAATCATCACTGGGCTTACTTAGCCAGTCTCAAATCATCTCATTCACATCCCAAAATCACGCCTACAGGCAATTTCTAGAAATAAAAACTTTTCAATTCATCCATTACCTAGCATCGTCTAGGTGAATTCTATTCGCATACCACCCCATATCTCTAGGGTCCAATCTAGCATCTAATTGAGTATTGGAGCAACATATAATTAAATCAAATAGCAAGTAATGCAATCACACAACCTTTTATGAAAAGGCCGTTGCCCTTAATTTTGTATAGCCATGATGTCAATAAATAAGTAAGAACTTTTATAGAAAAATAATAATAAAAAATAATAAATTTTATAGGCTCTCAATAATTTATTTCTAAGAAATTAGATTGATTAAAAACTAATTAAGTACATTAATTAGGTAAAAATATTAGAATAATTATTATGACCTCGATAAGATACTTAAAGGTCCTATGCAACATGTTTGAGTGTCAAAAGTTGGGTTTGGAGGGTCGCGGAATTATTTTAAATAATGATGTTAACAAAAGTTGTCGAAAGTAGAATAAATAGATCATAAATTATTTAATAAATAAAATATGTTGAAGTTAACAATGTTTCATCTTCGGAATGCATAGAGTCTAAAAAAAATTATTCGGGCATTAATAACATCGTTTATAATGTCTCAAGGATTTTTTGTATGTAATCTTTTGAATGAAAACAATACAAATTTATGATAATAACAAGATATGATATTTGAGGTGTGATGAGTCTAGAAAAATAGTTCGGTGTTAAGAACATTGTTTTGGAGGTCACAAAATTGTTTTGAAACATTTAAAATTACTAAATAAGAGTATTATTAACTTAAAAACTTTTATTATCCAACTCATTCTATCAGATAAATTAATATGATATAACTAATTCGTTTTATATTACGATAATATTACACTGTAATAAAATAAGATCAATTCAGTAGTTTTTCATAATATGAATATCAGAAAGATTTTAAAATAAATATCATAAGTGTCATCTTCTAATTAAATAATTACAAATAAAGTGTCAGACTCAAAAATAATATCAAATTGGTGAATATGGCAGAAAACACGCAGTGAGCTATATTTTTCGTTCGGGCTCATTTCAAGTCCTAATAACTAGTCAAAACAATTCAACTATACTTAGGGAAAGTGGATAAGTGGTTGGATAGGATTATAATACATTGGTTTGGATCGAATTGAATCAAAAACGAAACTTAAATTTTGGAGAATGTGACTTCGGTTTCTTCAATCGGGGAACCTTGGAACCGAATTGGATGATGTTTGAGGATGCTAGGAGTTGTGAGAAGTCTTTGGAATGGTCAATTCGGGTTTCGGTTGGTTTTTGAACACAAACCCACTTTTCTCTCTCTTTATTTCTCTCTCTAAAACTCCATAGATTGAAGCTTCGTTTTCTTTGGTTTTTCTCTCTATTCTGACTTAGTGGAGGGTAAAGGGTGTAGGGGTGAGTTCTTGGCCTAAGTGGTGGGGTATTTATAGGTGAATTTTGCATAAGGTGATAAGATGGTATTTATGAAGGTTTGATCTCTTGGGCATTGAATTGGACGAGATAAGATTGAATTTATGACCAGGGAGGAAGTATTAGGGGGATAAGAATGTTCTGAATTCGGATTAGGCTTGGTGATGAAGGAATTTTTGGTTTTGGCAAAGGGGATGAATTTTGTTTTTCTTGGAGAGAAAGGAAATGGAGGGAGTAATTGCAGGAGAGAGATGAAGCTGTGGGAGGGAGAGATATTGTAGGAGAGTGAGGTGAGGGAGATGGAGTGGTGCATGCATGTCCATGCATATATTTGTGTAAAAAAAATTCATGCATGCATGTATATTATTGCATGCAATAATAAAAAAAAGAAATTGAATATATATATATATATATATATATATGAATGTATATTAAGGAAAGAATTTAATTACTACTAAAATTTATTATTATTATTATTATTATTATTATTATTATAAAAATTTCGGTACTGGTAAATTTGAGATTGATGAATGGTGAATTCCAAGAAAGTCATAATATTTTATTTTAATTAATTTAGGCTTTGTATTATAATTCATTATATTTTAATTACTAACGCAGCGTAGCCTCCTTTTTACAAAACTAGTTGCAAGAAAAGATCACGAACTTGCTTATGTTAAAGGTTCTCCCTTTCAAACACAAACACATATAGAGATAAACTCTTAATTTTCATTAATTCAATAAAAAACAACCACTTTGCCATAACGCTTACATCCTTATTTATAATAATAGAATTCCTAAATATAGCCAACATTCTTAAAATACCAAAAAAGAAAATAAGACATAAGAAAACAAAATCAACCCTAATTTTCTTGATCAAGTAATCTACGTAATAGAAAACCTCAATCAAAATAAACTAGGAAAGTAGATACTTTTAAAATAATTTGACTAAATTATAATAAAATGAATTATAATACTAAGCCTAAATTAATTAAAATAAAATATGACTTTCTTAGAATTCAACCTGCATCAGAGATGTAAAACCTAATAATCGGGAAAAAATGTTGTTTCAGTGCGTTTTTCAGGGACCTGTATGAACTCTATATATTGTTTTCTTCCTTCCCGTGATTGTACTCTATTAGGAGGTCTCAACATACGAATCTCACCAAGAAACAGAAGGTACCATCTATCAAGAAGTGCAATGCTTTATTGTACACGATGCATGGATTTCTCATTCTCACGTGGATCCTCCAACCCTGCGGCAAGCGCAAGGAAGCCGGAGATGTCAAGCAGCGAAAAGACGGTCATGCAGCAGGAGGGACGCAGCAAAAGGAAGGTTCTAGAGCAGCTGAAGGAGGCCCTTTTGAAGCAGCAAGACGAGAAATTGAAGTGAGCATAGCGTCGAAATGAACATGCTGAAAATCGATCCTTGAAGTGTCACATGCAACAAAGAATTGCTAATGAGTTGGTTCAATTGAGTTGAATACAACTAAAGAGACTTTAAGAGTTTGCGGGATCTTGATCATCAAAAACATGACTTCTATTGCACCTGGTTAAGGAAGTTGAGGTTTTAAGTCAGTGGCCGCGGTTTTATCAATCACCTTAGCTTATACGAGAAGAGTACGAGGAACAAGTCTCCCACTCGAAGAGTCTTTAGTTGTAGTAATAACTGGAAACTGGATTGGCGTCATACATTTCCTTGTACTTTTTATTAGATTAATGTCAGCCAGATGCTTAAAAGTCGACTGAAATTCGGCTGATGACGTCTAATTATACTCCATTCTTTATGTAGTGTTCGCTTTGTAAATGTTGTCGCTAGCTCTCATATGTCGTACATATTTTAGGTACCACAAAATCAAAAATAGCATGAAGTATGATTCAAACAGTATTATTGCACATATTTGTGAAAAGAACGAGAGAAAATTAGAAAAGTGGAGGGCAACACAACACAAGTGATCTGCAGCTGGATTATTCTCGGAAGATTTGGGTTTTGGCGGTGGTGCTGGCGGCGTTTGGGCGGCGGTGTCTTGATTATTCTCAGAAGAATCGGATTAGGTTTTGGGTTTTCTTGGGTTGGGCTTTATTGTATGGTCTGGACATTTTAGGCTCGCGGGTGTTTTGACATTTATCCCTTAAGGTGTATTTTCCAAACTTTGGTTGGAATCCCCTCCCCCTTCCCCTTTTAATAAAATGTTACTTTTGCCGGGGAAAAAAAGCATACAATTGAAAACTATAGGTATATCAAACGATAAAATTCTCCACATGACAAGCTCTCCTCTCGCCTGCTAGTGGAGATTTCTCACCCCTTGTTCAAAAGTTTAAGCTAAATACCACGCAGGTTGGCCATTAATGGTCTAAATTTGTAATTAGTAGTGTTCATTTAATACTTAATAGTTTAAAATTAACAATTAACCGTCTAAATTTATAATTGATGCTGAAAATTCTAAACTAGCATTGTTAGACTAACAATTCACAGTGTCGATTAACAGTTCCTAGCGTAAACATGTATAATAAAAGTTAGAGCATTTTAAAGTTTATAATGCAAAAAATAAAATAAAAAAGAGCTTGTACTAAATAAATTATTTTGTTTCTACTAAAAAATTCACATACAGTACTAGGTTTGTTTGATATATCTCGTCAAGTAGGTTTCAGATAATTTTTTTTGGATGTAGACTCCAAAAATTTTGAAGAAGTGAAATTAAATGGAGAGAGAGAGTCAGATAATTTTTTCGGTGTAGGCTTTTTCAATTTTGATGAAGTGAAATTAAATGGAGAGAGAGAGAGAGAGAGAGAGAGAGAGAGAGAGAGTCATGCGCACTAAGAAAGAGAGAGAGGGGAAGAGTGTGCACGTGGACATCATGGGAAATACTTGTGTGCATGGAGCTGGTGGGGCATAATGTACCCACATAGGACTGACTCCAAAGAACTCCGTATTTTTAGAACTCTGTGTCTATGGCAAACTCACATTTGGAGGGATTTTGAGAGATGGAAATATGGAGACGAGTTCTTTCCAAAAAGTACTGGGTGGTCATGTTTGGGCCTCACTGCTTGACTATTTTCTAATCCTAAAATAATGGGTTGTCTCAAATGTAGGGCAGAGATCGACGTAGCACAATATCCTGTAAGACTGGAGTCGAATCCATAAAGACAGTGATGTGTACTGACTAAAAATTCGGGTTGTTACTAATTAAACTGGCTCATAGGTAGCCACCCTTTGTTGTTTTGATTGAGATTAATTAAAACGTAGGAAATTGATTGTTCTTTTTAAATAATTAAAAACAGGTACGATCGTTGGATTTATAGCACTCGTAACCAGTCCGGATTAACTTACTCCATTCAATATTCTTAAAAACGTTCAACTTTAATTTGGAAAAGATACCCTGCAAGATGCGAAATCTCATGGTCGCCATTTACCCATGCGCAGCGGAGAATGAGTTTTGGACCCTCATTCCCCCGTTTACATGAGCTCCGACAATGCCCAGATTTGTCTGCCTGAAGTATTTTACCAATCTAAAATTGTCTGATTCATTGTTTGAAAACAAGAGCAGTGCCCGGACTAGCCACGATGTGTTAATCACCCTGCAACCCTACCTATACGACTACTCACTAATCCACTACAACAAAAATTGCATTGGGTGACAAATAAAAATCGTCATAAATTAAATGTTTTTCGTCACAAATAATATAGGTAACGAAAAAAAAATTGTCGATTAAAGGTTGTCGAGAATTCCTACCTGGTGACGAAATCTATTTTTCGTCACCTATAGTGCCTTTTGGCAACGAAAAATTTCGTCACGGAAAAATGACTTGGTGACAAAATTTTCTTCGTCACCTATTGTGCTTTTTGATGACCAAAAATTTCGTCACAAATTATTCCCTTTGGCTCGTCAAAATTGACCCATCGGTGACGAAATTTTTTGTCCCCAATATAATAAATCGGTGATGAAATTTTTTGTCGCAAAAGACATTCTCATATATGAAAAAAATCTCACTTTCTTATTCCTACTGGGTTTGGAACCCGAGTCTTCTAGGTTTTGCGCGTAAGCTTTAACCAACTACACTACACACACTTTTCAACATATTTTTGAAATATCTAATATATAACACATACATTTAACATTAAAATATATTTTGAGCGGCATTTTGAATCATTAAACATTAAAATTAGCAATTTTGATAAACATGAGAGTCGTAGCTCTTTATGTTATTTTTCAAACCCAATTTAAATTATCTCAATCGGAGTTTTGAGCAAAGAGTTATGCCCAAAATATATTTGGTGACAAAGAGTAATTCATAAATTTCGTCACCCAAAGTATCCATTTGGCTACAAAATAAATTTTTCGTCACTAAAAACGGAAAAAAGAAGACGAAAATATTTTTCGTTACGAAACTGGTCCATTAGGCGACGAAATATTTTTTTCGTCGCCGAATAGTTATCTTTGGCGACAAAAAATAATTTTGTCTCCTTTTTTACTCTTTTGGCGACGAAAATTTTATTTCGTCGCCAAATAGGTACCTTTGGTGACGAAAATATATTTTTCGTCACTAAATAGTAATAATTGGTGATGAAATAATTTCGTCGCGAAAGTTGTCAAAGCAGTGACAAATTTATTTTTTTGTTGCCAAATATACTCATTTAACGACGAAATTAAATTTTGTAGCCACTTTTTTGTCATTAAATGTACTTTTTCTTGTAGTGATCATTAAACAAGAAACAAATGAAACCCTAATTTGAAACATACTTCTATTGCTCCATACGAAAAATAAACAAGAGATCCAAACCAAACAAAAATAAATGAACAACTTTTATTAAGAACAGAAATTAAAACAATTTACCGAAGTACGAATAATTGAACAAAATTTCAAAAACTTGAAAGGAATAAAACTCAAAAGAAAACTAACGATATTCAGAACAAAAGAATCGGCAGTCTGACGGCAGCCCTGTTCTTTCTTTTTTTCCTGTTTCGCCCGAAAACCTTTTTTGCCAAAGTTGCCCCGAACAGTAGGGTAAATAAGGTTGGTTTTCTAGGATTGAATGGATTAATCACATAGTGGTCCCTTGGATTTTGTCTAATATTAAACTGACCATCCAAAATTCTAATGCACTTCGCACTTCAATCCAAAACTTTTGCTAACTTCCATCTTTATCCAAAAATCATGAAAATCGAGCTCGAGCAACCTGTAAACATAAAAACACATACAAAATACCAATTAACAAATATAAAAGACTAGTAAATATAGATTGGAGGGCCAAAATACGTATATTTTGGCACTTATCACTCACTCTAAGCCCACAACAAAAATTCACAATCGCTCACTCTTAAACTCCACATTAAATAGGGTGGCATTAACGCCACGAGACTTTTTTTTAATGCCACGAAAATTCCGCTGTAATCACCGTTGTACCCTTGAAAGGGAACCAAGAAAACCTCTCTCTCTCTCTCTGCCAAAAACCCAGGGAACACAGAGTTTTGAAGTCGACGGTGGGAAGATATATGATTTTCGGCATACTCTTAAATTTTTTGCAATTAACCTATTATTGTTACTCCATCGTACCTAAATTAACCTATAGAAAAGAAATTTCCTAGCCTCTAATCCAAATTGAAACACAGAAGCGATCGATATGGATTGTGCTTGATATCCAGATCAGCGGCACACAACTGTGGTCACTGCTAAATTTAGTTGTACGGAGAGGTTGGGTCCAACTTTGGTAATGGTCGTAAAATGCATATCTGCAATTTCAAATCCATCACCTCCCGGTGGTTTTTTCCAAAACTAGAAGAGAAGATTTGAATGAGGGGCTTATCAAAAAAAATAAATTTTGAATGAGGGGGTGAAAGATGAGAAGAGGAAACAGAGAGAGTAGTAGATCTCTCACTCTCTCTAGAGAGAGGTGTTAAGGCCGAGGGCAACTTTGTCACAGTTTATGACTTGTCGTGGCTTTAAAAAACTGCCTTGTGGCATTAACGCCACCCATTAAATATTGTTTCTTTAGCTTTATATAACTTTGAATAATTCGCATATATTTCTCTTAAATTGATGACATATTTAATTTTTAACTTAATTACAATGTTCATTATGCATACAAAAAATTTGATCAGTTATTTGCTCACAAGACTATCGATACGTATGCACTATTGACAAAGGCGGACCCACAACGAGACACACGGGTCATGTGCCTCCACTGACACCAAAATTTTTTTCCTTGGCTGGCATTATATCAAAAACAATATGTAGCTCAAGACCAATTCCGATCCCTTGCATCACTCTCTCTCTCTCTCTCTCTCTCTCTCTCTCTATGCCACCTTGGTGTGATAACGGTATCACCCTAGAATAGAGACCTAGCCAGTGGGAGCAAAGGAGAATATGACCCAATAGTTTTCAAGACGGACGGCTCGAATTGCGCAGTGCTCTACATGATAACTATCAAACATACTAAAAAAACGGCTATCTCTCTCTCATTCTTGATTCATTCACAACTATAAATAGTACCTATTCTCATGTTACAAAACCATAAATCAAACTGTCATGACCTGAATATCATCTCTCCTCATCCTTTTATTACAAATCTACAATTATCAATCTCACGAATCTCATCTCTCCTCCAGTTTATGAAACCTACAACGATTGATTACATGAATCTCGACTCTCCCCCTCCGTCCATTGTGCTTGAAATTAGAATATATTGTTGTCGTTGGAGCTAGATCGTGATATATTTCATCAGTATTCGACTCCCTCGCTTCCCGAAAACCAAAAATATGATGAATTCGAGTATGCCTTTTTTCTCTATTTTGTGGGCAAAAGTAGTCTCTTTTTTGTTCTATAGCCAAATCTAGTATTTGGTACTGGTGTTTAAGTATTTTGTATTTTGTGCATCTAGCTAGAATCAATGGGCGACTAATCTTCTACATCATATTCCTTGCTCTCTGTAAGGCTTTTGCTCCGTAAATAGTAAGGTTTTGTATTTTGATTTTCCTGACAATATGTTAGCTCATTGTCGTGAATTAACAATGATTTTTTCTTTCAAAAAGAGTCATTGGGTCCAGAATTTTTCATCATCCTGAAACATGAAGATGCAGCCAATGGGAATTGTGTTTTAAAGTTTTGCATGTATGATTGCTGTTTTTCTTTCAAAAACTCTAGAAACACAACTTCGGACACAACTGTGTCCGGAACTGTCGGATACTTCAATGCGTGCAACCAACAGTTCCGGAAAAAGTTGTGTATGGAAATGTATTTTAAAGTTGTGCATACATGATTGATGTTTTTCTTTATATGCTTCGGAAAGCCATTCTCTGTAGTTCGAGTCGAGGTCTTAATACCTATTGGGACAATGATTGAAGGTTTCTCTGCTTCAAGAAAATTTGTGCCCGAGAGGGCAATTCGAACTCATTTGGCATCTTGATGCTGGTAGCGGGTTTTAGAAAGGAAGGTGGAATTATACATCATCTTCATGAAGGAGAGGATAAATGTTCCGACAATGAAGAAAGAAGCATCCGGCGACAAAAGGACCATATGTTTTTTTTTTCCATCATGCTTTATATACATACCACAACCTCTGGCATCGCACCAAGAAATGAAGCAGCGCAGCCTTCTAACGGCAAAAATCCAACTGCAGGTTAGTTTTGAAATTTCAAGACTTGTTTGGTTTAGATTTGGAGAGAGGTCTTTTTTGGGGTTGGAGAGAGAGAGAGAGAGAAAGGAGATAAATAATTAAAGAAAAAACTTATGGGAGACGAGCAAAGAGAAAAATTGGGTTTTTTTACCCAAAACAAACACATTATTAAAGTATTTAAATGTTTAAATAACACCCAATTGAAAATATAATTCTTAACGAACAAAAAAAAAAAACAACTAAAAATAATTTTTAAATTTTTAAAAAAATTAAACAAAGCAGGGGCCATGGCCCCCATATGATCTCAAGTGGCTCCGTCTCTACAAGGAAGCCTTGGCTGACCAACAAACTATCTTGAAAACCCTGATCATAATGATGAAATTTTTTTGGAGTAATTTGTAAGTGTCTGTTTGATTAGCAAGAAAAATATAACGGAAAATGAAAATGAGAGAAAGTGAAGTAAAAGAAAATAAAGAGAAAATGTAGTTTTTTTTTTTTGTCGCGTCCGTTTGATTTTTTTTTTTTTTTGAATTGATTAAGACTGAAGTTTTGCAAGAAAATAAGAAAGTCAGAGTAATTATTATTCATTCTCACAAAAAAATAAATTTTTTTGCATTTTTTGTGAGAAAAATTAAAGCAAGCTTCCTAGCTTTAGAGGGTTGTCTGTGAAAATTTATTTTCTACCACTTTCTAAGGCATTCTTGCTAAGTGAATAGCAAAAAAGTATCTTTTTTATCTTTCTTGCATTTTCTATTATTATCTCGCTAATCAAACAGACCATAATAATAGAATATTTTAAATTGGTAAATTTGAGATTGATGAAGGGTGAATACCAAGAAAGTCATAATATTTTATTTTAATTAATTTAGGCTTAGTATTATAATTCATTATATTTTAATTACTAATGCAGCGCAACCTCCTTTTACGAAACTAGTTGCAAGAAGAGATCATGAGCTTACTTATGTTAATGGTTGATCCTTTGAAACACAAACACATATAGAGATAAACTCTCAATTTTCATTAATTCAATAAAAAAAATAACCACTTTGTCCTAAGGCTTACATCTCCTTATTTATAATAGTAAAACTACTAAACATAGCCAACATTCCTAAAATACCAAAAAGAAAAATAAAACATAAGAAAACAAAATCAACCCTAATTTTCTTGATCAAGTAATCTACGTAATAGGAAATCTCAATCAAAATAAACTAGGAAAGTAGATACTTTTAAAATAATTTGTCTAAATTAAAATATAATGAATTATAATACTAAGCCTATATTAATTAAAACAAAATATGACTTTCTTGGAATTCACCCTGCATCAGAGATGTAAAACCAAATAATAGAAAAAAATTTATTGTTTCAGTGCATTTTTCGGGGGCCTGTATGAACTCTGTATATTGTTTTCTTCCTTCCCGTGATTGTACTCTGTTTGGAGGTCTCAGCGTACGAATCTCACCTGAGAACAAAAGGTACCATATATCAAGAAGCGCAATGCTTTGCTATACACAATGCATGGATTTCTCATTCTCACGTGGATCATCCAACCCTGCAGCAAGCGCAATGAAGCTAGTGATGTCAAGCAGCGAAAAGACGGTAATGCAGCAGGAGGGGCGTAGCAAAAGGAAGGTTCTGCAGCAGCTGAAGGAGGCCCTTCTGAAGTAGCAGGAGGAGAAATTGAAGTGAGCATAGCGTGGAAATGAACATGGCGAAAATCGATCCTCGAAGTGTCACAACAACGAATTGCTCATGAGTTGGTTCAATCGAGTTGAATACAACTAAAGAGACTTTAAGAGTTTGCGGAATCTTGATCATCAAAAACATGACTTCTATTGCACCTGGTTAAGGAAGTTGAGGTTTTAAGTCAGTGGCTGCGGTCTTATCAAGCACCTTAGCTTATACGAGAAGAGTACGAGGAACAAGTCTCCCACTCGGAGAGTCTTTAGTTTTAGTACGTAATAACAGGAAATTGGATTGGCATCCTACATTTCCTTGTACTTTTTATTTGATTAATGTCAGCCAGATGCTTAAAAGTCGACTGAAATTCGGCTGATGACGTCTAATTATACTCCATTCTTTATATGGTGTTCGCTTTGTAAATGTTGTCGCTAGCTCTCATATGTCGTACATATTTTAGATGCCACAAAATCAAAAATAGCATGAACTATGATTCAAACAGTATTATTACGCATATTTGAGAAAAGAACGAAAGAAAATTAGAAACGTGGAGAGCAACACAACACAAGTGATCTGCCGCTGGATTATTCTCAGAAGATTTGGGTTTTGGCGGCGATGCTGGCAGCGTTTGGGCGGCGGTGTCTTGATTATTCTCAGAAGAATTGGGTTAGGTTTTAGATTTTCTTGAGTTGGGTTTTATTATATGTTCTGGGCATTTTAGGCTCACAGGTATTTTGGGCTTTGTTCCTTAAGATGTGTTTGATGAGCTTTCTCAATTGACTGTATTTTCCAAACTTTGGTTAGAATCTCCTCCCCCTCTCAAAAGATAAAATTCTCCACATGACAAGCTCTCTTCTCGCCTGCCGGTGGAGATTTCTCGCAAAAACTTCCCCAGGCCATCTTGAACAGCCTCTGATAGTGATCATCTCCTTTAGGGGACGTTAGACTGCACGATTCATCACATTCCAAACTTCTACACCACTCTATATAAAGCATGATGGAAATAAAAAAAATCAGGGCTTCCTTTTATTGAGGAAGCATAGTTGGATTTGTACTGTTCGAAGGCTGCGCTGCTTCATTTCTTAGTGCAATGCCGGAGGTTGTGGTATGTAAAGCATGATGGAAATAAAAAATCATATGGTCTTTTCATCGCCGGATGCTTCTTTCTTCATTCGGAACATTTTCCCCCTTCTTCATGAAGGTGATATATATGATTCTACCGTCCTTTCTGAAACCCGCTACCAGCTTCAAGATGCCATACGAGTTCCGATTGCCTTCTCGGGCATAAACTTTCCTGAAGCGGAGAGAAAACCTCCAATCATTGTCCCAATAGGTATTAAGGAGTCGACTCGAACTATATGACTTTCAGAAGCATATAAATAAAAGGTCAAATTTTCGTAATCGTCCCTCTAGTTTTACGGTTGTCTCAATTTCGTCTCTCTAGTTTCAATTGTCTCAATTTCGTCCCTCTAGTTTGTTTTACGTTCCAAATTGGTAAAATTGTTAACACCGTTAATGAAACTAACGAAAAAAATATGATTAAAAAATTAAGTGTTCCAATTTTCAATCCGGTTGAACCGATGTGAAGATTTTTTTTTCTGATCATTTTATCTTAAATCGTCATACTGGATTTTTGGCTCTAAGGCCGTTCAATAAGTACCCTAAGAGAGCCCTGAAACTAAATAAGGAGTCTTCGGATGCTCGTTGAAAGGCTTTAGAGCCAAAAATTCATTACGACCATCTAGGATAAAATGATCAAAAAAATAAGATCTTCACTATTTTTAGGGATTCATCTTTTGAAATAATGATTTTTCACTCCCTTTTTTTATAAATGCACTCATTTTATTGTCTTTCAGTATAAAAATTTATAATAAAAATTTCACTAAAATAAAAGAAAGACAGTGCATTTATCATAAAAGAGTGAGCGAAAATCATTTTCCTTCGCTAAAACAAAATAATATTTGACTTTTCTAGACGGAGCTTTAGCAACAACTTGTAACAATAGAATATTCTCTAACGTCATGTTTGTTGACGGTCAAATATGACCGGATATAGCGTGACCTCGGATATGGCAACCTAGATATAAACTCAGATACCAAAAAATAAAAATAAGAAATTTAATTAAGAAATAAACTCAGGACAAAAACTTATGCCACCACACTTGGAGTTAATATGGCCAATCTCTGAGTGCAATAAAACTGTTTAGTTCAGAGATTGAGTGAGCTTACCAATAGCTTGTTCATATTCGGATAGCTGTGTAGACTTGGTGAGAAAGATATTGGAGAGGGTCACTGATCATGTACTAAAGAGGATGTGGTATGAGATTTCTTGTGATTGTTTGTTTCGACTTGGTAGTTGATCGTCATTATTGATTCCACTTGAATTTGAGCATTGTTATTCTGTTATATCGTATATTTTTCGGATAATTTATTTTTAAGGTGTGGAGCCGGATTAGTGAAAATTGAATCAGAGCATATAATGATTATTTGGAGAGACTTGGAAGAGTTAACATTTTGGGAGTATTTAGAAGATTATTTAATTGGAGGTTTTTCCCTTTAATTTTAGAGATGTAAATTTGTATACGGAAAGAATGTAGCCTGGAAGTGTATAAAATACAGCATATTTGGTGTTTTATTCTCGAAAAAGGCAGGTCATTATACACACACAACAGAGTAATGGGCTGGAATACGCAAATGGAATAACTCGCCGGAGTAACTTGCCGGAATAGCTCTAATATTTAGTACATATACGAAAGAATAACTCACCGGAGTAAACAGATCTGACTCGTCAGAGTAAATAGCAAGAGTAAACAAGATCTGACTCATTAGGGTAACTAGCTGGAGCAACTCGGACCAAAATAGATTTGATCGGAGTTATTAGTGCATTAAAAGATGTAACTCGAACCCAACAGAATACTGGCCAAAATTCGTTCAGGGTGTGTGTGTGTGTGTGTGTGTGAGATAGAGAGAGAGAGAGTGGCGGAGCTATGTTGGGCCCGGAGGCCCCTCCCCGACCCCGGCACCCCAAGCTCCCGAATTTTAAAATTTTTATTTTGTATATACCTGATTTTTAATATTATTGATTTTTTTATCTGCAATATATATTATTGATTATTATTCGTGTATAGCTACTTACTCTTAATAAATTTTGTTTGATTTGATAAAAAGCTGATTATTTTACATTCCCATTTCTCAATTTCTTTTATAAATAAAAAATAAGCACATAATAGTTAAAATAGCATAAAGACAAAATACAAAATGATTAGTATATTTTAACTACATTAGAATAGAATTATTTCAATGTACAAATGTACGTAACGTATTAGAAAACAAAAATTTTATAATATAATAAGGCTGCTGATTTTGCCACTCCCTTTTTTGTTAACGTCACTCCTCTGCACTTGCAGAGGAGTGGCATTAACAAAAAAGAGAGTGGCAAAATCATTTCCCTATAATAATAAGTATACATTCTGATTAAAAATAAATACGCCTACTAAGCTCCCTCTTCAAAATCCTAACTCCACTACTGGTCTTCTATCTCGTCAGGCGTGGCGAGGTCCGTAGCAAAATTAGGAAATGGCAAGGCTGCTGGAAACCGGAAAAGGGCACCATCCATCGGCTCACCACTTTATCCTGGCGGAAGGTTCCCCGAGGCTGCTGGAGATCGATGCTAGAATTTTGATGGAAAAGTAACTGGCTAAATTTAAAATGCACTTAATTTGTTGTACGTGGCTGACTAGTACTGAAGGATACGAGGAGTGAAGCCATAAACTAGTACCCTTTAACATGTTATGTGACAGCCACACGTGATGTGTATGGTAAGATACTGTATTGTATGTTACGTACGCACATTGTAGAGATAAATATATTTATATATGTGTATGCGCGCGCGATAGAAGTTATTAAAATAATTCAGTCTTTTTTTATTCAGGTCAACATTCTTCGTGTACCATGGGGTCGATGGAATGTCAGCTGCTATCTTATCTCACCAATATTGCCTGTCCATATAAACTCTATATTTCCATCTACCTTGTACATTTTTTTATATTTCTGCACTTGTTCCAGTGTGAAAAGCAAACAAAATATGTGTGTGAAAAGGCAAAACAAAAAAATTATGAACTCCAAGGGATTGGCCGAGTGATCTTAGCTTGGAACTTACTCCATCCTAAATCTTAATGTCTCAGGTTCGGTCTTTTTTAATTTAGGTCTACATTCTTTGTTTACATATGTACCGTGGGATCGAAGGAATTAATGTCAACTGCTAAATAAAAAATGTGTGTGAAAAGGCAAAACAAAAAAAATATGAATGCCAATGGGATTGGTCAAGTGGTCTTGGCTTGGAATTTAGGTGTTTGCTTAATTTACCCTAATGTCTCAGGCTCGATTCTCCTTGCTAACAAATTTTGGGGCCACCTCATCTCTATGCGTAACTGCAGAGCCGGCCCTAAAGCAAGTGTTGCAGTTGCTTTAGGCAGTTGCTTTAGGCTTCCAAAAAATTCTAAATTATAAGGGCCCATCCTCCTTTTTTATCCCTTATTATAGTCGAGCAAAAGAGGTCTTATTTTTAGTTTTTGCTTTAAACCCCCGAAAAGTCAGGGTTACACGTTCGAAACGGCTTTGGGGGAGACTGTAGGAATTAGTCTGAGGTGGGGGCAAGCTGACCCAAGATTAATCCGAAGTACCCAAGTTTGCCCGGGACACCCTACATTACCAAAAAAACAAAAAAAATATGTGTGAAAAGGAAAAACAAAATAATGGGTGTGTTTGACTGTTTGTGTGTGGGTGTGAGAGACATCAACGTTGACTCCCTTGAATCTTATAATTGCAAAAATCCCCCTTATAGTTAAGTTTCACTCTCGCCTGGTACTTTTTCTAAATTGAATGAATCCAATATCCCCTAATGTGCGAGATTATCACATAATTCCCCTCATGTGTCGCAAATGAGGTCCCCTCCTCATTTAGTCATTTTCATGATCAAACTGATCTACTTTGTAAGCTTAAGCTTGATGTATAAGTTACTCCCTCCGTCCCATTTTAGTTGTCCTTTTTTAATGTTTGTGTCAGTTTATATTCCAATGTGAATCTCCAAAAATATGCAATATGGATCTTATTTGATAGATTTCAATTTGTTCCTTAACACAAAGTTGTGAAAATCATGAAAAACATTATAAATTGAAAGATATTGGCAATAGACACAAAAGTGTCAAAAGGTATAATGGACAATGAAAATAGGACTGAGTGAGTATTTATGTAAAAGGTCGAGTTAATTAATTATAAGGCAAGAGACGTAATACATTTATTCAACAAACACATTTATTCAGAAATCCTTCACTTTGTAAATACAATATCACTAATACCATCATTCAAACAAATCTCTATATAAGATTCCACAAACTCTCCAAAGTCTCTTTAGTAATATTCAACTCGGTTGAATCAACTCATGAGTAATCTGTTTTCTTTAGCCAGTCGGTGATTTGTACTCCAAAGATATTCTATCATGATGATGAAGATTCCGCAAACTCTCAAAGTCTCTTTAGTCATATTCAACTCGATTGAACCAACTCATCATGAGTAATTCGTTGTCTCTAGTTAGTCAATGATTACTCCAGAGATTTTCGATCATGATGATGAGAGGTTTTAGGCAAGTCTCTCTGTCACACCAGGGTGAGGAAGCGTAGTCGATTTTGTACCGTCCGAAGGCTGCACTGCTTCATTTCTTGGTGCTCATGCATGTATTTCTTCCAAATATTCATGTAGTATAGTGTGCCGGACAACGTGAATAAAATTCATTATTGTCAAGGCGCTAACATTTGAGTGTGTGGTATGCCACTCGGTGAGTGTCAATGTCACGAATAACTCCTTCGTTCCTTTCTTTTTTGGGACTCTAGCCGCAAAGACCAGTTCTTTTGCCAATTTGTTGGCCGTTAAGAATATGAATGTTTCCGGTACATATTGAAAAAACAGTGCTGATGATTTTAGTCTTAAAAAATAAATAGTACCCTTGCAGTTTTGGCGAGCCACAAATTGGCTGAAATTGTCAAGACAACCCAATGGCAAGGTTACATACCCTTGCATTTTTTCCTTCTTCAGCAGCTTGAAAACCCCGTCATCAAAAATCAAGGACCAAGTTATTACTGTGAACCATACAATGCAAATAAGAGTTATCCGGATCTTGTTTATGTAGTACAGGATGGTTGTACTGCATATGTTGCCTATCTTAATTATAAACACAATCACGTTTACAATTACTTTAGAAGTTAGACGTCCACAGAAAGCAGTGGTCGCCAAGACAACCCATCTCGAAGCTTGTAAGGAGAGAAAGTTTTGAGCCCAGAACCGGGGGATCGCCATGGTACCAACAAAGATAATGAAGGTGGCCACAAAAATGACGCCCTCCACAACCCTTTGGTTGAAAACATTGCTGCACCTGCGCCAATGTTGAACATAACCTGCCCCCTCAGGTTTGCCCCACCTTGGAGGTTGAGAGAGACGAGGTATTGCGCTAGTGAGTAATATTGGCACGCTACTACCAACATTGTTTCGGAGGCCGCGTGAGCAATATTGGATTGCAATTCATTTGACACAATTATCTGAAGAGAAATGCATTTCGATATCATATCAAATGATATCCAATCAATGTGATTTTTGGTGTAGTCAATATTCTCGACGAGCTCTAAAAGGTGAACAGTTCTGATTATTGTTGTGGGCTCTTACAAATGGTTCAAACTGGACTGGACTGGAGGATAGACAAACTGTACCAATCAGGAAGTCCCAGGAGTTATACCTGGTCTTGGAATCAGTTTATTCAAAGATAGTTTTTTTTTTTCCACTCTTTTCTTTGTGCAGATACATATTTGTTACTGCTCATTTGGAGCAGTAGCAATGTAGCTATAGATATTGGGAACGTCTCAAACAATATGAATGGTTATCACGAGGTAGCCCGCTCCACATGATCAGTTTTTTGCTGATTCTGCGTCAGCATCTGCCGTGGTGAAAAGATGCATCAGAAATAATCCATCTTGGGTCATGAGTGCACAAATCTCGACCGCGGCAAACAGCGGGTGCCAATCTGAAAATTTGTTAGACTTCCTCAGTATGCCAAATCCGATCCAGACCGCGATGATCACGATCGTAAGTATTATCATCGATGCGTTGTAGCATGTCCATAGGCCATCACCCCGTGGCTTCTGTACGAGGTTAGCGACAAATAATGCAGCGAGCAGAAACCAACAAAGAGAATCCAGCCAATCGGAACCATGCTTGTCTGCGCTTATAGATGGAGCTACGGAAGGGCTAGTAAAGGCGGTCGCCCCTGTATAGAAAAAAAAAAAAACCCTTACAATTATATAGAGGGAAAAAAAATTCTACAAGAAATGTACAAGAAAATTTTTAGCTGGCATACATGATCGCCCTTGTGTTGTGAAATCTCTGTCACCGTCTGCGCCATTGATTTCGAAGTATATGGCTCCGACATGAATGGCCAGAAGCATTCCTACCATCATGCCTACAAAACAGAGAGGAAGAAAGGTTTACTCGAATTCGTTGTATTTTTTCATTTTTCGGGAAGCGAGCGAGTGGCTTATATCAATAGTTGTGTGTTCCATAAAATGGAGGAATAGAGATGCTATTCAGGTCATGGGAGTTTGATTTATGGTTTTGTGACACGAGAATAGGTAAGATTTATAGTTGTGAATGAATCAAGGATGAGAGAGAGAGAGAGAGAGAGAGAACCGTTTTTTAGTTAGTTTGATAGGGTACCATGCACGTAGTGTGTAGTACAAAATTTGAGCAATCTGTCTAGGAAACCATTGGTTCAAATTTCTCGAGAGATGCTACCCACACAGCAATCTGTGCACAGATTGTGCACAGATTTCGTTGTGGGGTCCACCACGGGTCCCACACAAATCATCCAAGTCGTTTATTCAATGTAAAATATTTTTTCGAGGATCCCTGTAAAAAATAGGCTCAATCCAATACCTATAGGTGCTTTATCCAACCATCTAACTTTTCTTTTAGATTTCAGGATAATGAAAAGTTATATGATTGGATCGAGCCCCTATAGGTATCGGATTGAGATTATTTTTTACGGGGACCCTTGAAATAATATTTTACATTTAATGAACGGCTCGGATGATTTGTGTAGGACCGGTGGTGGGCCCCACAATGAAATCTGTGCACAGATTGTATGTGTGTGTAGACTTTCTGAAATTTCTCCACGGCTCCTACAGAGATTCGAGCAGTGCACTACGGGTCCCTATTTCGGGGCGATACTGTTATCACATCAAGGTGATATGTCAATTTTAGGCCCTATTCCATAGGAACGAATTTTTCCTGAGGTATTTAATTTCCCTAAGTACCCCAAAAAAATAGGGAGCAAAGATGTTCGTTAGGAGACCCTTTCAAACTCGATTTCGTAGATCACATTTGAGTCTCAAAATATTGATCTTAATTATTCATTTCCTAAATTTCAAATTTTTTTTGGTTAATTTTTTTTGCGGGACATTGATTCTTTGTTATACTGAAAAATAGGTAGTTTAAGTTTAAAATCGTATTTACTGTCTAGCAAAGTACAAGTAGTTCATTTTTCCATTTATCTCCAATCAAAACTACTCTTTTTCAATAATACTATTTTTCTGTGCAGAGTCTATGAACAGTGCAGTTGTGATCAATATTTTTTAGGAGCGTCTCTCCCTCTCTCACTACCATGTGTATAGTTAATGTGTTCACACACTATACTTTTCTCTCTCTCTCTCTCTCTCTCTCTCTCTCTCTCTCTCTCTCTCTCTCTCTCTCTCTCTCTCGTTTTAAAGCTTAAAATGTTACAATATGTATAACTTTTATTATACATTTCTATTTTATAAAATCTATATATTTAAAATCTAGCCGTACGTAGAGATCTACCTAGTGAGACCCATATTGAATATAAACTATGTAAAATTATCATTTTCATTTTTCAATGGCTGTTTTATTTTAGTTGTGACTGAATTTTTTATATGTGAATTTTTGCATTTTTCAATTGTTAATTTTTGTTGTAATGATAAGATATGTTAATTTTTGTCTAAATTCACAAAGAACAATTAATGTCACTATTAACATGCAATATTAAATTAATAATAAACAATGTAATTTCACAATTAACATGTTTCATATGGTGCAAAACAATAGGACTGTATTAGCTAGTGGGATTACAATATATCTTTAGTTCAGTTCCCCCAAAAATACTATATCTTTAGTTCTTTCTCTTTACCCAACAACTTAAGTTATGTGCTTTCAAGATATAACCTGGTCTCTCTCGCCAGTGCCGATCCTGAGCTAAAGTCTACGGTGGAACCGATTTAGACTTCTCAATCAAATTTACAAATTTTGATTGCCACTTCTATTTTAATATATCTTCAGTTCTTCTATTTTGTACTGATATTGCAGTTCCACAGAAACACATATATGAGATTGATTTTCTAGAAAATTATATTTTAATAAAATCTATAGGAGACCTTTGTGGTATGATAGAATCATAGTGTTTCTATGTTACTTACTGTAGTGATATTGCAGTTCCACAGAAATACATATATGAGATTGAAAATTATATTTTAACAGAATTTGTGGGAAACATTTATGCTATGATAGAACCATAGTATTTCTATGTTATGTAAAGTTGTATATCTTGCAGCCTCGGGTAACAAATTCTCTACTAACAGGGCAGATTTTTAATACAAAATAGATTCATTTGAACCTAGTAGAAGTGTCAAAATTTCAAAATTGATCATGAATCGCAGAATTACGATAACAATATGTTAGATCACAACACAACAGCTTGTCTTCTTCATTGGCCCGTTTGCAAACAAATTTGTGACTTCAGGGTTGAATCCAATTATCCAACAGTGTTGGAAACTGTAAAGTCATTGAAATTACAGTTTTGCTACCAATCAGTCAAGAGTACTCCATGTATTGTATGGCAAACAGGTCTGCATCGCTTTACTATCTAGTTGCATGAGAATTAATTGGCCCAATCAAAAGATGACATGTGGCCACTTGCATTGAACAAAATGGAATACACGTGAGTTGAAACGTATAGAATCACATAGTTAAAAGAACGACGACGTTCTGATTAATTCAATGTTGTTTCATGAAAAAAAATGAACATTGCCAGGTGTCACTCAAACAAAGAATTGGAAGGAGCGTACAGTTTGAAGCCCATAGGTACAAACTATCCCATTCAAACAAGAGCGGTTATGCAGGTTTGACAAGGTCAAAGAAATTGAATTCTGGACTTAAACTGCCCACTACGGGCACCATGCAATTGAGGGTAGTGGGATAAGGGATGAATTAAGGCACTACATGCGGTTACAAGTAATAGCCATAGAGGAAAAGTTTGAATTCAAACATGGGAGTGACTTCGAAGGCAGTTAAGCTGGAGAATGGAAGCCGTTGAGAAGACCCCAAGAGTTTGCTCATAAATAGAAGAAATGAAAGAAGGAAAAAACCCAGATAAATCATCAAACAAATAGCGATGTTATGCTTGGTTTGTCCATTAGGCAGTAATTTAGGAACTTAGACTTAGTTCGAAGTAGTTAAGAGTACTTTGTAGTAGTAGTAGTAATCACACTGTAATCTGTTCTATTCGTTTTATTTTGTAGTTGGAGAATCAATTGGAAAGCAAGTTGTTTTGGATTGATCAAGGTGTCTTGTTCTTCTTCAGGTTGTCAAATTTCTAGTGAATCATTGTGCCGTTCAATACTTCTAGAAAGAAAAATAGTCTTCGTTGAGCTAATTGAACCAACGCCACAATTGCCTAATTATTTTTGGCTTGTATAAGTTAAATCTGAAAAGGATAATTTCAAGTCTTTTCTAGCACGCTCGCACATAATTATATTTCTGAAGTAGCCAAAAATCTCAACCAAACACTATCAAAATATGAGCGTCGTGTCATCATTGATTGTAAAATTTGAGAAAATGAGCAAAATGATAGCCTATTACATTTCCGTTTAGTATTAAATTATTAATAACCTACAACTATGTGCAGCTTAAATTGCCTTATGAATATCTATAGCATGTCATATAACATTTCTGGTATATACATGACAGATTCAGAAACAGATTAGCAGGCTGCCTATGTTTATGAGCATAAATAATTAGATCCCAAGAGATGAGCGATTTGGACACTAAGTCGGATTTGTTGGCTTGGATCGTATAGAAGACTCAGTAGTGAACTTCAAGTTTAAAGGCAAGAGACGTAATGCATTTGTTCAACGAATACATTTATTCAGAAATCGTTCATTTTATAAATATAGTATGACTAATACCATCATTCAAACAAATCTCTATATAGATTCTGCAAACTCTGAAAGTCTCTTTAGTAGTATTCAACTCTTGTTGTACTCCAAAGATTTTAGGATTCCACATCCTCTTTAAATAGAATGCACTTGAATTTTCTTTGTCAGCAGAAGTTAGTTTGGGTACTTAACGAACTCATTGTCAGAGTCCATAAAATTTGTATCCATAAGCTTTGTCCAAATTTGAAATATTAAAACTCTCTCCGAATTGAGGGTATGTGTAGTGCAAACTCTCAAAGTTTCTTTAGTCGTGTTGATCAACTCGATTGAACCAATTCTTGGGCAATTTATTCTCTAGTCAATCGGTGATTACGTCAAAAATTCTCCATCATAATGACGAGAGTTTCAGGTAAGTTTCTCGGTCAGCTAGGGCTTCCATGTACTGAGGAAGCATAGCCGAATTTGTACCATCCGAAGGCTGCGCTGCTTCATTTCTTGGTGCGATGCCAGAAGTTGTGGGATGTAAAGCATGAGGGAAAGAAAAAACCATATGGTCTTTTCATCGCCGGATGCTTCTTGCTCCATTGTAGGAACTTTTTCCCCTTCCTTCATGAAAGAGATGTATACGATTCTACCATCCTCTCTAAAATCCGCTACCAGCTTCAAGATGCCAAACGAGTTCCAATCGCCCTTTCGGGCACAAATTTTCCTTTCTCTCCATGTCACCTTGGTGTGATAATGGTTTCGCCCTAGAATAGGGACCTGTAGGAGCAAAGGAGAAATATGACCCAATGGTTTTCGAGACGGACGGCTCGAATTGTGTAGCGCTCTCTCTCTCTCTCATCCTTGATTCATCATAACTATAAATAGTACGTATTCTCGTGTTACAAAACCATAAATCAAACTGCCATGACCTGAATATCATCTCTCCTCCTCCTTTTATTACAAATCTACGATTATGAATCTCACGAATCTCATCTCTCCTCTAGTTTATGAAACCTACAACGATTGATTACATGAATCTCGACTCTCCCCCTCCGTCCATTGTGCTTGAAATCAGAATATATTGTTGTCATGGGAGCTAGATCATGATATATTTCATCAGTATTCGACTACCCCACTTCCCAAAAATCAAAAATACGACGAATTCAAGTAAACCTTTTTCCTCTGTTTTGTGGGCAAAAGTAGTCTCTCTTTTGTTCTATAGCCAAATCTAGTATTTGGTACGGAAGTTTAAGTATTTTGTGCATCTAGCTAGCATCAATTCCTGAAAATATGTTAGCTCATTGTCGTGAATTAACAGTGATTTTTTCTTTCAAAAAGAGCAATTGTGTCCAGAATTTTTCATCATCCTGAAACATGAAGATGCATCCAACGGAAATTGTGTTCTAAAGTTGTGCATGTATCATTGCCGTTTTCCTTTCAAAAAGTCTAGGAACACAACTCCAAAACACAACTTCGGACACAACTATGTTCGGAGCCGTCGGATACTTCGATGCGTGCAACCAACGGCTCCGGAAAAAGTTGAGTATGAAAATTTATTTTAAAGTTGTGCATACATGATTGATGTTTTTCTTTATATGCTTCGGAAAGCCATTCTTTATAGTTCGAGTCAAGGTCTTAATACCTATTGGGACAATGATTGAAGGTTTCTCTACTTCAAGAAAATTTGTACCCGAGAGGGCAATTGGAACTCATTTGGCATCTTGATGCCTGTATCTGGTTTTAGAAAGGAGGGTGGAATTATACATCATCTTCATGAAGGAGGGGGAAAATGTTTTGACAACGGCATCCGGCGATGAAAGGACCATATGTTTTTTATTTTCATCATGCTTTATATACATACCACAACCTCTGGCATCGCACCAAGAAATGAAGCAGCGCAGCCTTCTAACGGCACAAATCAAATTGCACTTCCTCATTACAAGGAAGCAGGGACAAAACTGAAATTTTGTAAACACGGAGACCGGACTATAACAACAAGGTTAGTTTTGAAATTTCAAGATTTGTTTGGTTTAGATTTTGAGAGACGTTTTTTTGGGGTTGGATGTAGATAGAAAGAGAAAGGGGATTAATAATTGAAGAAAAAACTTATGGGAGACGAGCAAAGGGAAGAATTGGATTTTTACACCCAATTCAAAATATAATTCAAAATATAATTCTTAACGAACAAAAAATATTTACACCCATTCTTAAAGTATTTAAATGTTTACACCCAATTCAAAATATAATTCTTAACGAACAAAAAAAACAACTAAAAATAATATTAAAATTTAAAAAAAATGAAACAAAGCGGGGGCCATGGCCCCCATATGATCTCAAGTGGCTCTGTCTCTGCAAGGAAGCCTTGGCTAACCAACAAATTATCCTGAAAACCTTGATCATAATGATGGAAAATCTTTGGAGTAAACTGTAAGTGTCTGTTTCATTAGCAAGAAAAATATAATGGAATATGAAAATGAGAGAAAGTGATGTAAAAGAAAAGAAAGAGAAAATGTAGTTTTTTTTTTTTTGTCGTGTCTGTTTGATTTTTTTTTTTTTTGAATTGATTAAGACGAAAGTTTTGCAAGAAAATAAGAAAGTCAGAGTAATTATTACTCATTCTTGTAAGAAAATAAAATTTTCTTGCATTTTTTGTGAGAAATTAAAGCAAGCTTCCTAGCTTTCGAGGGTTGTCCGTGAAAATTTATATTCTACCACTTTCTAGGACATTCTTGCTAAGCGAACACCAAAAAAGTATATCTTTTATCTCTTTCTTGTATTCTCTACTATTATCTCACTAATCAAATGGATCATAATAATAGCATATTTTAAACTGGTAGATTTGAGATTGATGCAGGGTGAATTCCAAGAAAGTCATATTTTATTTTAATTAATTTAGGCTTAGTATTATAATTCATTATATTTTAATTACTGATGCAGTGCAGCCTCTTTTTACGAAACTAGTTGCAAGAAAAGATCACAAACTCGCTTACATTAAAAGTTCTCCCTTTAAAACACAAACACATATAGAGATAAACTCTCAATTTTCATTAATTCAATAAAAAAACAACCACTTTGCCCTAGGGCTTGCATCCTTATTTATAATAGTAGAACTCCTAAATATAGCCAACAATCCTAAAATACCAAAAAGGAAAATAAGACATAAGAAAACAAAATCAACCCTAATTTTCTTGATCAAGTAATCTACGGAATAGGAAACCTCAATCAAATAAACTTGGAAAGTAGATACTTTTAAAATAATTTGACTAAATTATAATATAATGAATTATAATACTAAGCCTAAATTAATTACAATAAAATATGACTTTTTTGGAATTCACTCTGCAGCGCAGCCTCCTTTTACGAAACTAGTTGCAAGAAGAGGTCATGAACTTAATTATGTTAAAGGTTCTCCCTTTTAAACACAAACACATATATAAATAAACTCTCAATTTTCATTATATAAACAAACTCTCAATTTTCATTAATTCAATAAAAAAACAACCACTTTGCCCTAAGGCTTACATCCTTATTGATAATATTAGAACTCCTAAACACAGCCAACATTCCTAAAATACCAAAAAAGAAAAACAAGACATAAGAAAACAAATTCAACCCTAATTTGCTTGATCAAGTAATCTACGGAATAGGAAACCTCAATCAAAATAAACTAGGAAAGTAGATACTTTTAAAATGATTTGACTAAATTATAATATAATGAATTATAATACTAAGCCTAAATTAATTAAAATAAAATATGACTTTCTTGGAATTCACCCTGTTTCAGATATGTAAAACCTAATAATCGAAAAAAATTGTTGTTTCAATGTGTTTTTCGGGGACCTGTATGAACTCTATATATTGTTTTCTTCCTTTCCATGATCGTACTCTGTTTGGAGGTCTCAGCGTACGAATCTCACCAAAGAACAGAAGGTACCATATATCAAGAAGCGCAATGCTTTATTGTACGCGATGCATGGATTTCTCATTCTCACGTACGTGGATCGTCCAACCCTGCGGCAAGCGCAAGGAAGCCGGAGATGTCGAGCAGCGAAAAGACGGTCATGCAACAGGAGGGGCGCAGCAAAAGGAAGGTTCTGCAGCAGCTAAAGGAGGCCCTTCTGAAGCAGCGGGAGGAGAAGTTTGAAGTGAGCATAGCACGCAAATGAACATCCCGAAAATCGATCCTTGAATTTGTGTGTGACAACAACGAATTGCTCATGAGTTGGTTCAATCGAGTTGAATACGACTAAAGAGACTTTAAGTGTTTGTGAGATCTTCATCATCAAATACATGACTTCTATTGCACCTGGTTAAGGAAGTTGAGGTTTTTAGTCGGTGGCTGCGGTCTTATCAAGCACCTTAGCTTATACGAGAAGAGTACGAAGAACAAGCTAGTCCTCACTCGGAGAGTCTTTAGTTGTAGTTAGTAATAACTGGAAATTGGATTGGTGTCGTACATTTCCTTGTACTTTTTGTTTGATTAATGCCAGCCAGATGCTTAAAAGTCGATTAATGACGTCTAATTAATTATAGTCCATTCTAATTAATAGCATGAACTATGATTCAAGCCGTATTATTACACATATTTGAGAAAATTAGAAAAGTGGAAAGCAACACAACACAAGTGATCTTCATCTGGATTATTCTTAGAAGATTTGGGTTTTGGAGGCGATGTCTTGATTATTCTCAGAAGAATCAGGTTAGGTTTTGGGTTTTCTTAGGTTGGGCTCTATTGTATGATCTGAGCATTTTAGGCTCACACGTATGATGTTTTGGCTTTGTCCCGTAAGGTGTGTTTGAGCTTTCATTGACTGTATTTTCCAAACTTGGTTGGATAAAATGTTACTTTCGCCCAAAAAAAAAAAAAAAACATACAAATGAAAACTATAGGTATCTCAAAAGATAAAATTCTCCACATGACAAGCTCTCCTCTCACCGGAGATTTCTCACCCCTTGTTCAAAAGTTTGAGCTAAATACCACGCAGGTTGGCCATTGATTGCGTTCTTAGCACTTGTCGACGATGAAGAGGGAGGGAGAGAGAGAGAGCGGCAATTGTGCTTGCTTTAAGTGCAAAGGAATCATGTGAACGGATAGAGAAATAAATTTACCGTCTATTTCGACCAATGGTATAAGAGCTATCTTGTGCCACTCTTTGCTGCTTCCCTTTAAAATTCGTTCCTCTTGAATGTGACAATCAAATATAAACAGATCTTTTAAATTGGCAAGGCGCTGAATTGCTTCTCACCAGGAGGGCATGCAAACTCATCATATTGGGACACAAGCAGAGATGCCCAGTGATTGAAGAGATGACAAGTTACGTACCCAGTCACTCTGCAGGCAGAGCTTCCGATTTTTTCCCACTTTAAAAGTTCCAATTATTTCAAGGCAGTGAGGTGGTCAAGATTAGGCAGACCGCGCAGATATGTGAGGTTTTCCCAACCCACTAACTTTAGAGACTCCAGGGAAATGAAGAAGTTGCTCTGAGAATTTACCAATCTCCAAAATCTAAACGGTTTGTCTGGCATGAGGCAGACCAGCCCCTTCTCGCAAAATCTTGATGCGTATTTAATGTGTCCAGACACTAGTCTTTAATTTCTTACACAAATTAAGGTACTCAATTAACACTTTAAGTTGGTGTAAGAAAATAAAAAAATAATATGCGAACGCTTTAGACTTCTCAATAAATTTACAAATTTTGAGTGCCACTTATAGCTATTTTGATACCCGTTATAAAAGTAAAATAAAGAGAAGTAGGGTTACCAGTCCCATTGAATTTCTCGATGTTAAGTATTTTGAATTTCTCAGGCAGTTGGGAGTTCAGGAAGAGGCAAAGTCTTTCAAAGTCTAGAATTTGATCCTCTTGTGAACGAGCCAGAGCATGCTTGATTTCTTTGACTTGCTTAGCCAATTCGGGATTTTCTGCCAATACCACTTTACAAGGATTCTCCTCTTCTTCTTCGTCTTCCTTATCCTTAGCATCTCTTACTGCTTTCTCGGCTATCAAAGCGGCAAGCTTGGAGTTTAGCAATAGTGGTGTCGTTGTCTGACATTTTTGAAATATGAGTGGGATAGGAGCTTAGTGAAATATATTCAGAGATTGGTAGACGATCGGGTTTTGTTGAGAGGATGATCGTGCAGACCCAGGAAGTAATAGAGACCTTTGCGATGGGGGTGCTCTGACAAGCGAAGATGACAGACAGGATGGGCGTAAAGACCTCTGTTTGGCGTGGTTTCGGGCATTATAAGCGTATAAAACTAGTTGTGGTTGCTTTCTTGGCTTACCTATCGTGTCTGCTTTAAAAATAAAATACCTGTGAGTCAATACTTGGCTGTATAGGGTTGGGATATGTGCTGAAAATCCCAACCCTTCTACATAGAAAGAAATGTTACAACAATAATTTATACAGGGTGTGAGGAAGAACTTCAAAGTAAAATGCAGGAAAAAGGCTGCCAAGGTTTTAAGCATCGAATCAAACGATTGACAAAACATTCCAAAATCTGAAAAAAGGATGATCTGGCGGCCGAGGAATGGATCTGGCGGCCGAGTAATGGTTCTCGCGGGCGAGGGATCAATTTGTTAGGGAGATTTTCAAGCAACATGTTTCACTGGTGAAAGAATGAAGTGGAGGCCGTGAGATCAATCTTGCAGTCAACAGATGTGTTTTCCTAGGATGCTGTATTTCTATCTTAAAGGTTGTATGGCTCTGAATTGGGTTCTCTAAGTGGCCAAAAGTATTCACCAAAAGTCCATGGATTTACAAGAAGTCAATCAACAAATCACATTATCCATTCATGATCGGGATGGTCCCTAAAGTGGGACTTAAAATAATCATTAAGCCAAATTGGGGTGTCTACAGCAATACATTAGATCACAACACAACAGCTTACCTTCTTCATTGGTCCATTTGAGAACAAATTTGAGCCTTTTGAGTTGAATCCAATCATCCAATAGTGTTGGAAACTAGAGAGTCATTGAAATTACAGTTCTACTGCCAATCAGTCAAGATTTTTTTTTTTGCTCGGCAAAACGAAACATATATATAAACTCGAAAGGGTACATCGAGGGGGCTCGAACGACGTAAGCTAAACAAACTTACACAATCAAGCAGCAAAAACAGAAAATAAAGCCACGCCCTTTACAATGACTTCCAACAGAAAATTGGAGGAAAAAACAAACACCTCATACACCACTGCAAACAATCTTTATAGTTTCAAGATTCTAATTCCATCCAAAAAAACTTTAAAATCCTCAACCGTGTACACCTTAATGTTGAACTTTACCTTTATCCACATAGCAACTCTAGCTTTAATCTGCTCGCCCACAACCCCAGCTCCCGATCAGTCAAGATTACTCCACGTATTGCGTGGCAAATAGGTGTGCATCGCTTTACTATCTAAGTATGTGTGTCATGTACATCATAGATTGTGGAATTTTGGAAAAGGAGCTTATTGAGCGCTTGTTACATTTTCGTTTAGCAGTAAAATAACCTACAATTATGCATAGCTTAAATCGCCTTGTGAATCTCTATAGCATGTCATATAACCTGTGTTACATGTTCAGAATAGATCTAGATCGAAACAGATAGCAACCTGCGTATTTTTATGAACCTAAACAATTAGGAGCCAAGAGATGAGCGATTTAGACACTAAGTTGGATTTCTTGCCTTATGCTCTATAATTCATAGTTCAATTCGGTCTTGGATCATATAGAAGATTCAACAGTGAACCACGAGACGTAATACATTTATTCAACAAATACATTTATTCAGAAATCCTTCACTTTGTAAATACAATATCACTAATACATCATTCAAACAAATCTCTATATAAGATTCTACAAACTCTCTAAGTCTCTTTAGTAGTATTCAACTTGGTTGAACCAATTCATGAGCAATATATCCATTTTCTTTAGTCAGTCGGTGATTTGTACTCCAAAGATTTTCTATCATGATGATGAAGATTCCGCAAACTCTCAAAGTCTCTTTAGTCATATTCAACTCGATTGAACCAACTCATCATGAGCAATTCGTTGTCTCTAGTCAGTCAATGATTACTCCAGAGATTTTCCATCACAATGATGAGAGTTTTAAGGCAAGTTACTCGTTCAGCCAGGGCTTCCTTACTAAGGAAGCGTAGTCGATTTTGTACCGTCTAAAGGCTGCACTGCTTCATTTCTTGGTGCTCGTGCATGTATTTCTTCCAAGGATTCATGTAGTGTAGTGTGTCGGACAACATGAATAAAATTCATTATTTTCAAGGCGCTAACATTTGAGTGTGTGGTATGCCACTCGGTGAGTGTCAATGTCACGAATAACTCCTTCGTTCCTTTCTTTTTTGGGACTTTAGCCACAAAGACCAGTTCTTTTGCCAATTTGTTGTCCAGTAAGAATATGAATGTTTCCAGTACATAGTGAAAAAACAGCACTGATGATTTTAGTCTTTCAAAATAAATAGTCAGTGTAAGTCATTCGAACGAAATATGTAAAAATCAACATGAATTTAGTCTATTTATCCGATGTAAGATTTAGTACTCACACATATCCTAAGAGTTCATTTGGTAGTTGCTTTTAATCCAGTGGGAATGTGAGTTTCAGACCGCTGTGACTGTGCAAAACATGGGCTAGCTAGCTTATTGGCGAAATATAAGCTAGCTTATTGGCGAGTAACCCCTCTGATGGGTATTTTGTGCCCTGGCCTCCGGGCCTAGCTAGGTTATTGGTGAGTAACCACTTCAGGCGACCTCCTTTCCAAACTATCATATCAGCTTGGCCCATTCTTGAACAGGCAAATGCAGCCCAACCAATTGACTCCGCCCACATCCATAATTTTTCTGATATGTTTTTTATTTTCCTTGCAGCTGGAAAGGGAATGATGAAACATTTGCCCAAGTTTGGGCTTGTTCGCAGTTGGTATAAGTTTTTTATGCTACTCATCATTTATGGAGTTAATGTAGCAGCATTCGTGGCTGGTTTGGAAAAAGCCGCAGATGATGTGGATGAGGCGCATAAAGAATTTTGGGCCAATATACAAGCTTTCCTGATGACTCTTTCTTACGTACTATCAGCCGCCAATTGCCTCCACAAACCAAATGAAAAGGAAAAAGCCTGGAATGTGTTTAAGTTTCTAATGTTGGTAGCCCTATTCCTAGTGGATGTCTACCTCCTGCAAGTCACTTACTCAAAGAAGGGAAAGGATATTTCTGCAGAGGACAAAGAACATTATGGCAGTATGCAACTAGTATTGTTCCTTTCTTCTAGCCTTTCGTCAACTGTTAGCTCCCATGTTGAACTGCTGCAAAATGAAGGTGAACCTGTTGCACAAGATGGCCATGATGTGGAGTCACAAATTGGCTGAATGTCCCCCATTAATCACCACACAGGCCACCTACACAAGGTTAAAAATGAAAACATCATACCCCATCCAAGGTAGTCTCTCTCTCTCCCCTTCTCCGGTTAACAAATAGTGCAGTTTTTCCGGATCTTGTTTGTGTAGTACAGGATGGTTGTACTGCATATATCGGATATCATAACGCCCTCCACAACCCTCTGGTTGAAAACATTGCAGCACCTGCACCGATGTTGAATATTGGCACACAACTACCAACATTGTTTCGGAGGCCGCGTGAGCAATATTGAATTACAATCCATTTGACACGATTATCTGAAGATAAATGCATTTCAATATCATATCAAATGATATCCAATTAACGTGATTTTTGGTGTGGTTAATATTCTCAAGGAGCTCTAAAAAGTGAATGGTTCCGATTATTGTTGTGGGCTCTTACAAATGGTCCTGATTGGACTGGACAGAAGGATAGCCAAACTGGACAAGACCTCAACCCATGGAACTACAGAGGTGTCCAAGGGAGTACAGCCATGTGGTACTCTAATAACCTCTATCACCCCATATTCACCTGGGGCCAAGGACCACGTGGTGGTAGAGACTAGCACTGTGCTCCAGGAACACTGAATAATCACTCGGTGTCCAAGATTTGACAAACTATACCAATCAGGAAGTCACAGGAGTTATAACCTGGTTTTGGGTCAATTCATTCTTGGGAGATGAATTGCCGTATTCAAGGAATTTATTGCGGAGATACTAATTTAGAGAAGGAGAGGCTGGTTTTGCCTACAAAATAGAGAGGAAGAAAGGTTTACTTGAATTCGTTGTAGTTTTTCATTTTTCGGGAAGCAAGCGAGTGGCTTATATCATTAGTTGTAGGTTCCATAAAATGGAGGAGAGATGAGATAATTATGAGTTGGATCATTGTAGAGTCGTTCATAATGAAAGGAGGAGAAGAGATGATATTCAAGTCATGGGAGTTTGATATATGGTTTTGCGACACGAGAATAAGTAAGATTTATAGTTGTGAATGAATCGAGGATGAGAGAGAGAGAGAACCGCTTTTCAGTTTATTTACTAGGGTATCACGTAGTGTGTAGTGCAAAATTTGAGCAGTTTGTCTAGGAAATCATTGGTTCAAATTTCTCCTTGACTCCTACAAATTCTAGCAGTGCACTACAGGTCCCTATTCCGGGGCGATACTATTATCACACTAGGGTGAAATGTCAATTTTAGGCCCTATTCCATGGGAAAGAATTTTTTCTGAGGTAGTGGGTTTCCCTCAGTACCTCGAAAAAATAGGGAACAAATCACCTCTAAAACTATCTTTGTAAGGAGACCCTTTCAAACTCGATTTTGTAGATCACATTTGGGTCTCAAAATATTGATCTTAATTATTCATTTCGTAAATTTCAATTTTATTTTGGTTAATTTTTTTTTTGGGACAATGATACTTGTAAAAACAAATTAAATGTTACTCCGTATATTGAAAAATAGATAGTTTAAGTTTAAAATCGTATTTACCGTCTAACAATACGAGTAGTTCATTTTTCCATTTATCTCCAATCAAAACTACTTCTTCAATAATATTGTTTTTCTGTGCGGAGTCTATGAACAGTGCGGTTTTGATCAATATTTTTTAAGAGCGTCTCTCCCTCTCTCACTACCATGTGTATTATTCACACGCTACTCTCTCTCTCTCTCTCTCTCACTACCATGTGTATTATTCACACGCTACTCTCTCTCTCTCTCTCTCTCTCTCTCTCTCTCTCTCTCTCGAGCTTAAAATGTTGCAATGTGTATAACTTTTATTATACATTTCGATTTTTATAAAAACTATATATTTGAAATCTTGCCATAGAGATCTACCTAGTGAGACCCATATTGAATATAAACTATGTAAAAATAGTATTTCCATTTTTCAATGGCTGTTTTATTTTAGTTGTGACTGAATTTTTTATTTGTGAATTTTGCATTTTTCAATTGTTAATTTTTGTTATAATATTGATAGGATATGCTAATTTTTGTCTAAATTCACAAAGAACAATTAATGTCACTATTAACAAGAAAAATTAAATTAATAATAAACAATGTTATAACAATTAATGTCACTATTCACAATTAACATGTTTCATATGGTGCAAAATAATAGGACTGTATTATTTTCTGGGAGTACAATATATCTTTAGTTCAGTTCCCCCAAAAATACTGGTAGTGTTTGGTTGGGAGTTTAGTTTAGTTTAGTTTTGGTAGTAGGTAGAGAGAGAAATAGAGTAATGATTGAAAATAGGGGTAATGATTGGAGAGAGATAGAGAGAGATGAGAAAGTAATAATTAGAGAAATAGGATAATGATTGAAAAAAGAAGTAGGGTAATGATTAGGAAGAAAACTAAAACTAAAACTGAGTTGGCAACCGAACAAAGCCAATACTATATCTTTAGTTCTTCTTTCTCTTTACCCATCAACTTAAGTTATGTGCTTTCAAGATATAACCTGGTCTCTCTTGCCAACGCCGATCCAGAGCTAAAGTCTACGGTGCGACCGATTTAGACTTCTCAATCAAATTTACAAATTTTGAGTGCCACTTCTATTTTAATATATCTTTAGTTCTTCTATTTTGTACTGATATTGCAATTCCACAGAAACACATATATGAGATTGATTTTCTAGAAAATTATATTTTAACAGAATGTGTTGGAGACCTTTGTGGTATGATAGAACAATAGTGTTTCTATGTTACTTCCTGTACTGATATTGCAGTTCCACAGAAACATATATATGAGATTGAAAATTATATTTTAACAGAATTTGTGGGAAACATTTATGCTATGATAGAACCATAGTATTTCTATGTTATGTAAAGTTGTATATCTTGCAGCCTCGGGTAGCAAATTCTCTACTAACAGGGCAGATTTCTAATAAAAAACAGATTCATTTGAAACTAGTAGAAGTGTCAAAATTTCAAAATTGATTATGAATTGCAAAATTACGGCAGCAATATGTTAGATCACAACACAATGGCTTGTCTTCTTCATTGGCCCGTTTGCAAACAAATTTGTGACTTTTAGGGTTGAATCCAATTATCCAACAGTGTTGGAAACTGTAAAGTCATTGAAATTACAGTTTTGCTACCAATCGGTCAAGAATACTCCATGTATTGTATGGCAAAAAGGACTGCATCGCTTTACTATCTGTTGGCATGAGAATTTATTGGCACAGTCAAAAGATGACATGTGGCCGCTTGCATTGAATAAAATGGAACACACATGGGTTGAAACGTATAGAATCACATAGTTAAAAGAGCAATGACGTTCTGATTAATTCAATGTCATTTCATGAAAAAGAATGAACATTGCCAGGTGTCACTCAAACAAAGAATCAAAAGGAGCGTACAGTTCGAAGCCCATAGGTGCGAACGGTCCCATTCAAACAAGAGCAGTTATGCAGGTTTGACATGGTCAAAGAAATTGAATTCTGGACTTAAACTACCCACTACGGGCACGATGCAGTTGAAGAAAGCGGGATAACGGATGAATTAAGTCACTACATGCAGTTACAAGCAATAGCCATAGAGGGAAAGTTTGAATTCAAACATGGGAGTAACTTTGAAGGCAGCTAAGCAGGAGAATGGAAGCCGTTGAGAAGACCCCGAGAGTTTTGCTTATAAATAGAAGAAATGAAAGAAGGAAAAAGCCCAAATAAATCATCAAACAAACAGCAATGCTACACTTGGTTTGTCAATTAGGCAGTAATTTAGGAACTTAGACTTAGTTCGAAGTAGTTAAGAGTAGTTCATAGTAGTAGTAATCACACTGTGATTTGTTCTGTTTGTTTTATTTTGAAGTTGGAGAATCAATTGGAATGCAAGTTGTTTCGGATTGATCAAGGTATCTTGTTCTTCTTTGGGTTATCAAATTTCTAGTGAATCGTTGTGCCGTTTCAATACTTCTAAAAAGAAAAATCTTCTTCGTTGAGGTAATTGAACTGACGCTACAATCGCCTGATTAAGTTTGGCTTTTATAAGTTAAATCTAAAAATGATAGTTACAAGCCTTTTCTGGCACGCTCGCACATAATCATATTTCTGAAGTAGCCAAAAACCTAAGCCAAACACTATCTAATTAAATATGTATGTCGTGTCAACATTGATTGTAAAATTTGAGAAAATGAGCAAAATGATCGCCTATTACATTTACGTTTAGCATTAAATTATTAATAACCTACAACTATGTGTAGCTTAAATGGCCATATGACCATCTATAGCATTTCATTAAACATTTCTGGTATATTCATGACAGATCCAGAAATAGATAGTTGGCTGTCTATGTTTATGAGCCTAAACAATTAGATGCCAAGAGATGAGCGATTTGGACACTAAGTCAGATTTGTTGGCTTGGATTGCATAAAAGACTCAACAGTGAACTTCAAGTTTTAAGGCAAGAGACGTAATACATTTGTTCAACGAATACATTTATTCAGAAATCGTTCATTTTGTAAATACAGTATGACTAATACCATCATTCAAACAAATCTCTATATAAGATTCTGCAAACTCTCAACGTCTCTTTAATTAGTAGTATTCAACTCTTGTTGAACCAATCCATGAGCCATCTGTTTTCTTTAGTCAGTTCATGATTTGTACTCCAAAGATTTTCAGGATTCCACATCATCTTTAAATAGGATGCAATTAAATTTTCTTTGTCAGCAGAAGGTAGTTTGGGTACTTAAGGAACTCATTGTCAGAGTCCACAAAAATTGTATCCATAAGCTTTATCCGAATTTGAAATATCTTAAAACTCTCTACGAATTGAGGGTGTGTAGTGCAAACTCTCAAAGTTTCTTTAGTCATGTTGATCAACTCGATTGAACCAACTCTTGGGCATTTCATATTCTCTAGTCAATCGGTAATTACGCCAAAGAATCTCCATCATAATGATGAGAGTTTCAGGTAAGCTTCTCGGTCAACTAGGACTTCCTTGTACTGAGGAAGCATAGCCGGATTTGTACCATCCGAAGGTTGCACTGCTTCTTTTTTGGTGCAATGCCACAGGTTGTGGGGATGTAAAGCATGAGGGAAAGAAAAAACCATAAGGTCTTTTAGTTGCCGGATGCTTCTTGCTCCATTGTAGGAATTTTTTCCCCCTCCTTCATGAAGGAGATGTATACAATTCTACCATCCTCTCTAAAATCCGCTATCAGCTTCAAGATGCCAAACGAGTTCCCATAGCCCTCTCGGGCACAAATTTTCCTGAAGCAGAGAAACCTCCCATCAAATTCCCAAGAGGTATTAAAACCTCACTCAAACTACAGAGAATGGCTTTTCAAAGCATATAAAGAAAAACATCAATGGTATATGAACAACTTTAAAACACATTTTCGGACACAACTTTATCTGGAACCGTTGAAGGGCTCATACCTCAAATTTGTAATCTACATTTCCATTTTGTCCGTTTCTTCCCAATTGAAACATATATATAGAAAAATCAAAATACAAAATCCTACTATACGACAATAGTATTTACAGAGCAAATACCATACAAAGAACAATGAATATAATGAAGAAAATGAAGAAGATTGATTAATCACCCATTGATGCTAGAAGCAATACATACTTAAACACTGGTACCAAATATTACTAGATTTGGGCTATAGAACATATGAGACATACTAGTTTTGCCTAAAAAACAGAGAAGCAGAAAGACTTACTCGAATTTGTCGTAATTTTTTTTTTCCAGGAAGTGGGTGACTCGACTACTGATGAAATATGTCATGATCTAGCTCCAACGACAAGAATTTATTCTAATTTTGAGCACAATGGATGGGGGAGGAGAGTTGACATTCCTGTAATCAATCATTTTAGGTTCCATAAAATGGAGAAGAGATGAGATTCGTAAGATGGATCATTGTAGATTCATAATAAAAGGAGGAGGAGAGATGATATTCAAATCATGGGAGTTAAATTTACACAAAATGCTAAGCGCACAAGAATAGGTACTTTTTGTAGTTGAGAGAGAGAGAGAGAGAGAGAGAGAGAGAGAGAGAGAGAGAACCGTTTTTCAGTTTGTTTGTTAGGGTACCATGTAGTGTATTGCGCAATTTGAGGCTGTCCATTGATGGGTGCGTAAATATGCCTATTTAAGCCCCCTAACTTAAGCTTGTTATGTCCGTTTAGTGCGCTATTTGGGGTTTGATATTTGTTAACTGCGTTTCAGGACTCTCGATGCCGATAGATAATAGTTGGAGTTAAAAGCGCAAAGTCGAATTTTTATTTTGTGCCAAAACAAAACCATTCGTCGAAGCAATTGAAGTTTGAAGCGGCAATTGATGAGTTTATGGCATTGACTTGTTTGGGTCAAAACCCATTGGGCCCAATCATTTATCGGCTGGGAATTCGAAGATTTATAAGTGAGCCCAATAATTAGTGAACTGATGGAAAATTGGCCTTTGGAAAAGAAAAAAAAGGGTTTTACATGGGAACTATTAAAAAACAGAAGGGTTTTGTTTTGTGGGTGGACTTCTGGAAACGGGGGATATTCCCACGAACGAAAGGAAAGGCTGCGCAGAAACGGACCAGGACGCATAACGAGTCTAACGACGGACGGGGGCTGCCTTCACGAGTCCTTTGTTCCGAAGTTGAGTTTTCTTTCGAGTTTTATTTATTTGAAGTTTTTTATGCTTTGTTTAATTACTCGCACTCCGATGATTTGTTTTAATTTCTGTTTTTAATAAAAGTTATTCGTTAGTATTTGATTAGTTTATATTTTTTATTTGTTTTTCATATCGCGCAATAGAAGCATGTTTCGAATTAGGTTTTCTTTTGTTTCTTGTGCAATGATTAGTGAGTAGTCGTACAGGTAGGGTCGCGGGGTGATTAGCACATCGTGGCCATCCATCTCGAAAACCATTGGTTCAATTTTCTCCTTGCAACAGGTCCTTGTTCCGAAGTGATACCGTTATTACACCGGGGTGACATGTCAATTTAGGCCTAATTCCATGGAAAAGGAATTTTTTGGGCGAGAATTGGGTTCTCTCATTAAGAAAAAATAGGGAGCAAATGAACTCTAAACACTATCTTTGTTTGAAAACCCTTTCAAACTCGATTTTGTAGATCACCTCAGGGTCTAAATTTTTTTTTATCTTGATTGTTGTTTCATAAATTTAAATATTACTTTGGTAAAAAAAATATTAGGGGACATTGATACATGTAAAAACAAATTAAGTGTTATATTGAAGATCAAGGTAAATTTAAATTCATATTTACTGTCTAACAAAATATGAGGAGTTCATTTTTTTTCATTTATCTTCGATCAAAACTACTTTTTTACAAGAATAATATTTTCTTTGTGCGAAATCTATGAATGGTGCGGTTGTGATCCATACTTTTTAGGCATAATTTCGAGCCGGTCCTATTTTTTAAGTTTGTACCAATAATTCCATGTCATACTAGATCCTCCTCCAAATAAGTCTCACATGCATCTCTCCCTCTCTCACTACCATGTGTGCAATAATCTCTCTCTCTCTCTCTCTCTCTCTCTCTCTCTCTCTCTCTCTCTCTCTCTCTCTCTCTCTCTCTCTCTCTCTCTCTCTCTCTCTCTCTCTCTCTCTCTATTTTAAAGCTTAAAATGTTGCAATGTTTATAACTTTTATTGTTTCATATCTATCTATTTTTAAATCTATATATTTGAAATCTAGCTATAAAGATCTACCTAATTAAGGAGACCAATATTGAATATAAACTATGTAAAAATAGATTTTTCATTTTTCATTGTCTGCTATGTTTCAGTTGTCACTGAATTTTTTATGCTATGAGTTTTTGAATTTTTTAATAGTTAATTTTTTATGTACAAATGTTTATTTTCTATTCTAAACACAGTTAATTTTTGTTGTAATGATAATAAATATTAATTTTTGTTTAAGCTCACAAATAACAATTAAAGTCACAATTAACAGTATTTAATTAATAATAAACAATGCAATTTTATAATTAACCTGTTAATTTAAAATATTAAAAGCGTTAAAAATTAACAGTCTAAATTCACAATTAAATTGTTCAATTAATAATTCAAAAAATTAAATTAACAATTATTAGTTACTCCCTTCGTCCCATTTTCATTATCCATTATTCTGTTTGTCTCTTTTATATCTTTTGCCTATATCTTTTAGTGTGGATCTTGAAAAATATGCAAAAGGGTCTTGTTTGATAGATCTCGATTACTTTTATAATACAAAGTTTTTAAAATTATGAAAATCATTATCGACTGAAAGACATATTTAAGCAATTAAAAAAATAACACACAATTCAAAAATGGACAATAAAAATAGGATGGAGGGAGTATATTCACAATTAATAGTATTCAATTAACAATTCACAGCCTTGAATTACCAATTAATGGTCTAAATTAGTAATTAATAGTGTTCATTTGATAATTAATAGTTTAAAATTAACAAGTAATTATCTAAATTTACAATTTATGCTGAAAATTCTAAATTAACAGTGTTAGACTAACAATTCACAATGGAAATTAACAATTTCTAGCCAAAACTTGTATAATAAAAGTTATAGCATTTAAAGTTTATAGTATAGAAAATATATAATAATAGGATTGGGTCGTCGTGTTTGGGCCACACTCTAAGCCCACAACCAAAACCCACAATCGTTCATTTTTAAACTCCACATTAAATATTGTTTCTTTAGCTTTATGTAACTTTAAATAATTCGCATCTATTTCTCTTAAATTGATGACATATTTAATTTTTAACTTAATTACAATATATGTTCATTATGCATACAAAAAATTTGATCAGCGATTTGCTCGCAAGACTATCGATACTGGTGAAACTAAATTTTTTGTTGAAAGAAATTGGATAAGACCTAATAAAATGTTATTAACTTGTTGAGTGTTGGTTTATTTATGTCTAATGCACTATGGACAAAGGCGGACCCAAAGTGAGACACATGGGGTCATGTACCCCCACTGACACCAAAAAAAATTTTCTTCAGCTTGCCTTATCAAAAACAGTATGTAGCTCAAGACCAATTCCTTTGCACCATTCTCTCTCTCTCTCTCTCTCTCTCTCTCTCTCTCTCTCTCTCTCTCTCTCTCTCCATGTCACCTTGGTGTGATAACGGTATCGCCCTGGAATAGAGACCTATAGTAGCAAAGGAGAAATATGACTCAATAGTTTTCGAGACTGACGGCTCGAATTGCGCAGTATACTACATGGTACCCTATCAACATACTAAAAAAATGGCTCTCTCTCTCTCATCCTTGATTCATTCACAACTATAAATAGTACCTATCTCGTGTTACAAAACCATAAATCAAACTACCATGACCTAAATATCATCTCTCCTCCTCCTCCTTTTATTACAAATCAACAATTATCAATCTCACGAATCTCATCTCTCCTCTAGTTTATGGAACCTACAACAATTGATTACATGAATCTCGACTCTCCCCCTCTGTCCATTGAGCTTGAAATTAGAATATATTATTATCGTTCGAGGTAGATCATGATATATTTCATCAGTATTTGACTCCCCCGCTTCCCGAAAACCAAAAATATGACGAATTCGAGTAAACCTTTTTCCTCTGTTTTGTGAGCAAAAGTAGTCTCTCTTTTGTTCTATAGCCAAATCTAGTATTTGGTACTGGTGTTTAAGTATTTTGTGCATCTAGCTAGCATCAATGGGCGACTAATCTTCTACATCATATTCCTTGTTCTCTGTAAGGCTTTTGCTCCGTAACTAGTAAGGTTTTGTATTTTGATTTTCCTGAAAATATGTTAGCTCGTTGTCGTGAATTAACATTGATTTTTTCTTTCAAAAAGAGCATTTCTATCCAGAATTTTTCATCATCCTGAAACATGAAGATGCATCCAACGGGAATTGTGTTCTAAAGTTGTGCATGTATCATTGCTGTTTTTCTTTCAAAAAGTCTTGGAACACAACTCCAAAACAATTTCGGACACAACTATGTTCGGAACCATCGGATACTTTGATGCGCACAACCAACGGTTCCGGAAAAAGTTGTGTACGGAAATCTATTTTAAAGTTGTGCATATATGATTGATGTTTTTCTTTACATGCTTCGGAAAGCCATTCTATTTTGTTCGATTCGAGGTCTTAATACGGGACAATGATTGAAGGTTTCTCTGCTTCAGGAAAATTTGTGCCCAAGACGGCATTTGGAACTCATTTGGCATCTTGATGCTCATCTTCATGAAGGAGAGGAAAAATGTAACGACAACAAAGAAAGAAGCATCCGGCGACGAAAGGACCATATGGTTTTTTCTTTCCATCATGCTTTACATACCACAACCTCTAGCATCGCACCAAGAAATGAAGCAGCATAGCCTTCTAACGGCACAAATTCAACCAGTAGTTGTATTGTATCCCAGAAATTCGAATTGGATTCGCAATGAAAGGAGCCTTCTACAAGGCCATCGAGAATGTCAAACAAGATTACAAGCGGGTTACCCAAAAGCTGGGCATTGAGTTTTCGTTCAGTTGGGTGACATTCACCCTGGCCGTGGTTGTATTCTGTTTGGAGGACTCAGCGTACGTGGAGTCCCTTCCACACTGGCTAGTACGAATCTCACCCGGGAGCAGAAGGTATCATATGTCAAGAAGCGCAATGCTTTATGGTACACGATGCAAGGATTTCTCATCCTCTCGTGGATCGTCCAACGGTCCAACCCTGCCGCAAGCGCAAGGAAGCTGGAGATGACGAGCAGCGAAAAGACGGTCATGCAGCAAGAGGGGCGCAGCAAAAGGAAGGTTCTGCAGCAGCTGAAGGAGGCCCTTCTGAAGTAGCAGGAGGAGAAATTGAAGTGAGCATAGTGCGCGCGGAAATGAACATGCCGAAAATCAATCCTCGAATTTGTGTGTCACATACAACAATGAATTGCTCATGAGTTGGTTCAATCGATTAAATACAACTAAAGAGACTTTAAGAGTCTGTGGGATCTTCATCATCAAAAACATGACTTCTATTGCACCTGATTAAGGAAGTTGAGGTTTTAAGTCAGTGGCTGTGGTCTTATCAAGCACCTTAGCTTATACGAGAAGAGTAGAGTACGAGGAACAAGCTAATCTCCCACTCAGAGAGTCTTTAGTTGTAGTTAGTAATAACTGGAAATTGGATTGGCGTTGTACATTTCCTTGTACTTTTTATTTGATTAATGTCAGCCAGATGCTTAAAAGTCGACTGAAATTCAGCTGATGACGTCTAATTATACTCCATTCTTTACTTTATATGGTGTTCGCTTTGTAAATGTTGTCGCTAGCGCTCATATGTTGTACATCAAAATCAAAAATAGCATGAACTATGATTCAAACAGTATTATTACACATATTTGAGAAAAGAACGAGAGAAAATTAGAAAAGTGGAGAGCAACACAACATAAGTGATCAGTAGCTGGATTATTCTCAAAAGATTTGGGTTTTGGCGGCGGTGCTAGTGGCTTTTGGGCAGTGGTGTCTTGATTATTCTCAGAAGAATCGGGTTAGGTTTTGGGTTTTCTTGGGTTGGACTTTACTGTATGATCTAGGCATTTTAGGCTCACATGTGTTTTGGGTTTTGTTCCTTAAGGTGTGTTTAAGCTTTCTCAATTGACTGCATTTTCCAAACTTTGGTTAGAATCCCCTCCCTCTTTTAATAAAATGTTACTTTTGTCGGGAAAAAAAAAACATACAAATGAAAATTATAGGTATCTCAAAAGATAAAATTCTCCACATGACAAGCTCTTCTATCGCCTGCCAGTGGAGATTTCTCACCCCTTGTTCAAAAGTTTGAGCTAAATAGCACGCAAGTTGGCCATTCATTGAGTTCTTAGCACTTGTCGACGATGAAGAGGGAGAGAGAGAGAGAGAGAAAGAGCGCGCAATTGTGCTTGCTTTAAGTGCAAAGGAATCATGTGAACGGATAGAGAAATAAATTTACCTTCTATCTCGACCAATGGTATAAGAGCTATCTTCTTGTGCCCCTCTTTGCTGCTTCCCTTTTCAATTCATTCCGCTAGAATGCGACAATCAAATATATACAGATCTTTTAAATTGGCAAGGCGCTGAATAGCTTCTCATCAGGAGGGCATGCAAACTCATCAGATTCGGACACCAGCAGATGCCCAGTGATTGAAGAGATGACAAGTTACCCAGTCACGCTGCAGGCAGAGCTTCCAATTTTTTCCCACTTCAAAAGTTCTAATTATTTAGGAGGTCAAGATTAGGCAGACCGCAGACATGCATGTGAGGTTTTCCCAACCCACCAACTTTAGAGACTCCAGGGAGATGAAGGGGCACTGTTGAGGGGGAAATGAAAAAGGTGCTCTGCGAATTCACCGATCTCCAATTTCTGAAGGGCTTGTCAGGCATGAGGCAGACCAGCCGCTTCTTGCAAAAACTTCCCCGGCCATCTTGAACAGCCTCTGATAGTGATCATCTCCTTAGGGGACGTCAGACTGCACGATTCATCACATTCCAAACTTCTACACCACTCTATATAAAGCATGATGGAAATAAAAAAAAATCAGGGCTTCCTTTTATTGAGGAAGCATAGTCGGATTTGTACTGTCCGAAGGCTGCGCTGCTTCATTTCTTAGTGCAATGCCGGAGGATGTGGTATGTAAAGCATGATGGAAATAAAAAAATCATATGGTCTTTTCGTTGCCGGATGCTTCTTTCTTCGTTCGGAACATTTTCCCCCTCGTTCATGAAGGTGATGTATATGATTCTACCGTCCTCTTTGAAACCCACTACCAGCTTCAAGATGCCATACAAGTTCCAATTGCCCTCTCAGGCATATACTTTCCTGAAGCACAGAGAGAAAACCTCCAATCATTGTCCCAATAGGTAGTAAGACCTCGACTCGAACTATATGACTTTCGGAACCATATAAATAAAAACAGCAATGGTATATGCACAATTTTAAAACATATTTTTGGACACAACTTTGTCTCGAGCCATTGGATACACTTGAACCCACATGCATCTAAGTATCCAACGTTTCCAAACACAGTTGTGTCCAAAGTTGTGTTTTGGGACACAACAGTTGCTAGACTTTTTGAAATAAAATCACTGTTAATTCAGGGCAATGAGCTAACATGTTTGAATCATCATTAAAGGGCTCATACCCCAAATTTGTAATCTGCATTTCCACTTTGTCCCTTTCTTCCCAATTGAAACAAATTTTCAGACAAATCAAAATACGAAATCCTACTGTACGACAATAGTATTTACAGAGCAAATACCATAAAAAGAATAACGAATATAATGAAGAAGATTGATTTGGCTAGAAGCACAACATACTTAAACAACGGTACCAAAGTACTAGATTTGGCTTTAGAATAGAAGAGAGAGACTAGTTTTGCCTACAAAACAGAGAGGAAGAAGGTTTACTTGAATTCGTCGTATTTTTCATTCTTCGGAAAGCGAGCGAGTTGATTACTGATGAAATATTTTACGATCTAGCTCCAACAATTTATCTTCGTTCGGAGACTCTTTCAAACTAGATTTCGTAGATCACATCAAGGTCTATAAATTTTGATCTTAATTGTTCATTTCGTAGATTTAAAAATTACTTTGGTAAAAACTTCCCCGGCCATCTTGAACAGCCTCTGATAGTGATCATCTCCTTGGGGGACGTCAGACTGCACGATTCATCACATTCCAAACTTCAACACCACTCTATATAAATCATGATGGAAATAAAAAAAATCAGGCCTTCCTTTTATTGAGGAAGCATAGTCGGATTTGTACTGTCCGAAGGCTGCGCTGCTTCATTTCTTAGTGCAATGCCGGAGGTTGTGGTATGTAAAGCATGATGGAAATAAAAAATCATATGGTCTTTTCGTCGCCGGATCGCTTCTTTCTTCGTTCGGATCATTTCCCCCTCCTTCATGAAGGTGATGTATATGATTCTACCGTCCTCTCTGAAACCGGCTACCAACTTCAAGATGCCATACGAGTTCCAATTGCCCTCTCGGGCATAAACTTTCCTGAAGCGGAGAGAGAAACCTCCAATCATTGTCCCAATAGCTAGGTATTAAGACCTCGACTCGAACTATATGACTTTCGGAAGCACATAAATAAAACAGCAATGGTATATGCACAATTTTAAAACATATTTTCAGACACAACTTCGTCCCAAGCCATTGGATACACGTGGACCCACATGCATCTAAGTATCCAACGTTTCCAAACACAGATGTGTCCAAAGTTGTGTTTTCAAATTGTATTCCTAGACTTTTTGAAAGAACAAAACAGCAATGATACATGCACAACTTTAGAACACGATTCCCATAGAATGCATCATCATGTTTCGGGATGATGAAAAATTCCGGACACAACAGTTGCTAGACTTTTTGAAATAAAATCACTGTTAATTCAGGGCAATGAGCTAACATGTTTGCAACATCATTAAAGGGCTCATACCCCAAATTTGTAATCTGCATTTCCACTTTAATTGTCCCTTTCTTCTCAATTGAAACAAATTTTCAGAAAAATCAAAATACAAAATCCTACAGCACGACAATAGTATTTACAGAGCAAATACCATAAAAAGAATAACGAATATAATGAAGAAGATTGATTTGGCTAGAAGCACAACATACTTAAACAACGGTACCAAATACTAGATTTGGCTTTAGAATAGAAGAGAGGGACTAGTTTTGACTACAAAACAGAGAGGAAGAAGGTTTACTTGAATTTGTCGTATTTTTCGTTCTTCGGGAAGCGAGCGAGTGAGCTGATTACTGATGAAATATGTTATGATCTAGCTCCAACAATTTATCTTCATTCGGAGACTCTTTTAAACTAGATTTCGTAGATCACATCAGTGTAACATTCCTATTTTTTTTTTTTAACAAAAAATTAAAATAAAATAAAAATCGTAATATTAAACTCAAATTCAATGATCTATTAAACTAAATTGATTAAACACATGAATATATTCATACGGTTTATAATACAATTTACTATACATACATTCTTAATTATATTTATCCTTTCTAACTAATTCCTAACTAAAAATTATGTCCAAACAAATCTTCTAATTCCCTTCCACACTCAATCACCCACTTTGTCATGCATGCTGAAAATCAGGCTTTCACTTATTCACTTCCTCTGCAAATTAATTTTGTAACCACCCACTTCCCCTTTGCATCCTAAACCACATCCATAACCCACCTCTCCACTTCCCCACTCATTCTCCCTATATACAACTCTAACCTCCGAAAATTTAACCACAGTTACTCCTTTCCATGTTGCTACTGAATCCAGAGAAAGAAAAAGAGAGAAAAAGAGAGAGAACTTGAGTTCTCTTCCATGGAATTTTAAGAGAGAGAGAGAGAAAAACGGGTTCCTATATAACACTACTCCATACATCAAATTCGGGTTTCCAATCAACCACTACATCACCAAGCATTCACAGCCCACCTTCCATTCATTCCGAGGCAGCCCCGAAGTCCTCCGATTCCGTCATCTTCTCAAATCGCTAAAAATCGACCGAACCCATTAATCGCTTTTTCGGCCGGATTCGAGGTAGAATAATCACATCCCTACTCTCCCCTAAGTATATTTTTAATCCTACGTGTTAGCTATAATACTTAGAAGTGAAGAGAATCGACCCTACAAGGAAAACGAAAAGACCAGAGGCCATGCTCTGTTTTCTGGAAACTAAACCCAATTGCTACAGTAACTGCACGTTCTATTTTATTAAGGAGATGTGCTGAAACTACAGATTGCCCCCTGTGGTTATGTTTGTTCCCAAATCTGATCCTTAACTAGGTGGTTAACTTATTACATTTATTGTTCAGTAGGATAAATGCATTACGGTTGTATTCCTCCATTGATATGTATAATATTTAATGGTTGTGAATAAGTCAATCACAATAAAATTTTATCACAAGAAAATAAAAGTACTGAGTAAGAGTAATAGTAATAATTAGCTTGAAAAAAAAAATAAATGACAATACTATTTTTTTTTTTTCCTTTCTTTTTCTTTACATAGTAAAATAAAAAGTTTAACTATCATCTAAAGTAAAGTAATAAGTAGGTGAAAGCTAACATTTTTTTTTATGAAGTTAAAAACTATTGAAACATATTGGTTATAGGCTAAAAGATTAATGACCTTATTAATCTAGTCGGATAGGTTATAAAATATAAAATAGTATATAAAGATACTAAAATGATTAAGGCTACTGTTAACCTAAAGGATAAATGTATACATTTAGTTGATATTTTATTAGGTGAGGTACTGAACCGATTAGTAAAATTTAGTATCATCATTAACAAACATAAGTATAACTTATTGAATAAAAGTTAGCTTGTGATTTACTAATTCAAAAAGGCATCGGCCCAATCCTAACATCTACGTGTTTATTTACTCGCACTTATATATTGCTATGCTTGTGTTCAAATTGAAATGTATGATGTTATTGGATGAGTCGTTTATGAAATTTTCATGTTGTACATGTTAGCGCGGACTTAGATTCACTGGATGGTTACAAGTAGTGACTCACGTAGACGGTGTTAAGTAAATGAAAAATGGTAAAGTGTTAAGGTGTGAGATTGTGGATTGTGATTTGAGCCATAGCTATGGCAAGGGTAACCAATGGAGCCCTGTGTTGAAATGGGTAACCAATGGGGCCCTGTATTGAGAGATGTTGTGACGCTAATGTATAATGCGTCATGGGAAAATTCACTTCTTTTGTTCAAGAGGGAATAGGTCCCATGAGACGGTTATAGTTAGTAGTAGGTGATGTCCGACCCTAATGTACGATGCGTCATGGAATGACTCGATCCTCCTGTTATGGTCTTAAGTGAGAACATGCTAGATATATAATTTAGGTGAACTCACCTAGAATCCTGGTACAGGATAAGCAAAAGGAATGGTGGACCCATGAGACGGTTGTAGTTAGTGGATGTGGGAGGAAAAGGATCTCATGGAGAGAATCCTTAAATATCATGTAAGTTGATGGAAAGTAAAGAAAAAGAATGATGTGCTATTATTCTGTACCTTCTGTATGTTGTCAATTTTTATATCATCAAACTGCTAACTGTAGAATAAGGGGTTAGTAGGGTTGGGATTATCTACTGAGTTTCAAAACTCATTATGGTGCCGTTGGGCTAGCGTTTAATGCCAGGTAATCAAGAGACTGAAGAGCAGAATCATCTTCAAGATGATCAGTATCAGGGTGAGGACCTCCCAGCTGAGGAAGGGGAGTTTGTCGAGCCTTGGATACCCTACCCTTAGAAGCTCTATTAATTTAAAGTATTGTTATTTAAATTTTCAAAAGTGTTATCACATCTATCAAACTCTGTTTTTATTTCATTGGGTTGTAAGACAGTTAAGTTGTTTGAATTCGGTATTTAAGATTTTCGCTGCTAAACTCTGTTTAATAAAATTTTATTTCTTAAATCAGTTTTATGGACTATTAAATCAATTAGAAATGATTTAATTAACGTGTCCGAAAAATCGGGGCGTTATCTATAAATTGTGATCATAATTGTTCATTTTGTAAATTTAAAAATTACTTTGGTAAAAAAATTATTATGTGACATTGATACATGTAAAAACAACTTATAAGTGTTATATTGAAGAATGGGTAGTTTAAGTTTAAAATCTATTTACCGTCTAACAAAGTATGAGTAGTTCATGTTTTCATTTATCTCCGATCAAATTTTTTTTTTTTCAAGAATACTAATTTTCTATGCGAAGTCTATGAACGGTACAGTTATGATCAATATTTTTTAGAAATAATTCAAGGCATGTCCTTTTTTTTTATCTCTCCCTCTCTCACTATCGAACTTTGGGTTGGTCCTATGCAGTGTACCTCCGAGCCGTCAGATCGTGCATCCAACAACTTAGATCTCAACTCAACAATCAACGATCGAGAGTCGTTCATTGTCGAGATGAGATCTAAGCCGTCAGATATACGATCCGACGGCTCGCGAATGCGCAGCACAGTGCTTTGCATAGCACCATCCCTAATTTCTCACTACCATGTGCGCATTTAATGCCTTCACACACTAGTCTAGGAGATGCTCTTAGAGCATCCGCAATGAGAATAATCAAAATCAATAACCAAAATGTGCCACATCAGCATTTGATTATCCATGTAGTTCATAATTAAACTTAACAATCTTTACCTCCACATTGGTTATTTTTGCATTCCTATAAAAAAAAAAATCCCACAATACGCAATGCTCCTGTGTCCAATAACAAACGAGTTTCAATCACGCACCCGACCACACCAAATTATTTGTCTCGATGAGACGATTCTAATGTGGGGTATTTTTCGTTATTGAGTTTTGAGTTTAGTTATTGGGTTTGGTTATTGAGTTTTGGTTATTGGCAAAAGTTGTTAAGTTTGATTATGGAATGAGTGAAATTTGGTTATTTGCTAAAAGACTTGTAACTTTGCTTATTACAATGTGAGATATTTTTTTAATATTATTATTAAGTTTGCTTATCCATACCAATTTGATTATTACAATGGGGATGCTCTTAGGCTATCCACAGTGGTATAATCAAAAAAAGATAACCAAAAGTTGACACATCAGCTTTTAATTATTCACTTAAGAGGTTGCTAAGCTTAACAATGTTAAGTTTCACTATGGTCACTTCTAGTCCATAATCAAAATATGGGGTCAACTACAATTTCATTCTCTCTCTCCCCTGTTTCCCGTCATTCACTTCCCTCCATTTACGTTTTTATGAGTTAAAATATATTGATTCCCTCTCTTAATTTTGAAAAAAAAATCGATGACTTCCTTACCTCCTATTATGATTTTTTCCTTTTTTTTTTCCGGGGGTGGGTAGTAGAAACAAGAAAGAATAGTGAAATACCTTAATCCAACGACGATGAATTGAATTGTAGATGATCGATAGATATGAATTTCACTTTTGAAGGAAAATAAAGAGAAATAATTTGTAGGCGAAATGAAAAAGATATAGAATAGCGAACTACATAAAATTTTTATTATTCAATTTTATTTTTTTAACCAAAAAAAAAAAGAGTGGGCGAAGAATGGAAGAAGAAAATACTGGTTGAAACACGTGTGTATACAAATTTTGAAACTAGTTAACTTATGTGGTGTAGGATCCACAAAATTTGATTATTGTAAAGGTTGTTAGTTTTGGTTATCCAAAGCCCAAAATTTGATTATTTCTAAGGATGTTGCTAAGTTTGATTATACCATTGTGAGTAATCTTTTGCACCAACATTGTTAACTTTAAAAACAATTGACATTTGATTATACCACTGTGGATGGCCTTAGTATATAGGGAATATTTGGTGACAGTTTCTCCCGCCCGCATAGATATGACACTTGTGATCATAAAACGTCATGTGAACATTAGAATTTAGGCCATTTATTGCCAAAAGAATATGATGAAAATTTTAAAAAGATTTTGCGCAAGATATTTGATACTCCCTCCGTCCCTAAATAAGTGTTCGGCGCGCAAAACTAGGCCTTCAAAAATATATATTTGTTTCGTTACAAAAATTAAATTTTTTTCACAAATCAATAGATAGCAATGAGTTATATAAGATTGTGAAAAAAAAAATTAAATTTTTTAATGAAAATATGTGTGTTTTGTTAAGCCTAGTTTTGCGCGCCGGACACTTATTTAGGGACGGAGAGAGTAATTAATATGGTTTTTTCTCATTCAACTGAAAGCATACTCATAATTAGTTCTTCAAGTGTCAAGTTTAAAAAAAAAAAATTCATAAAGATTTTAAGTGCTTTAGCAGGATGTTCAAACATCCCTTTCAGTTCTTTCTCTCCACTCAAATCCGATACATGAATAGCGTAACTCAAATACCAAACCAAAATAACAAAAATTATTGTCGATGATTAGGGTGCCAATCTCGTTGGGATGCTAATTTTTTTGTTGTGATGTCGAATGCTCCAGCACTTTTATCGTTGTATGTCGTTCTCTGTTGTAACTCTATCTTGCTTAGTCTTTATTAATAATATGATCGTTTTTGGCTATTCAAGAAAAACAATAATAACAAAAAGTTAGTTGGTATTTAAAAAATCCGTTGGAGTATTAAGGTAAGAAAACAGAAAAGCTATTACTATATTAACATTGACAAAATCTGAAAGCCGAGAAAAAAACAAAAACAAAATTTGAGGAGTCTTTTAGAGTGCACTAAAAAATACGGTAACTATGACTCGAACTGGACATTCTATTGGCAAGCAAGGAGCCTCTATGGTCACGCCCATAGAGAGTGGCTACGTTGGTCGCTCCCTCTCACCCTTTTTTGATTATCAAAAAAACATATACGGAGTAAGGTAGCGAAATACCCTTTGATATCATCAGATATTAAAATATGTGGTGACGCTTTCCTGGCCAAAGAATTTGACTAAAATGAGAATTTGCCTACCCTTTTTTTATTTTTAAAAAAAAATTATACAGAGTTAGACCATCCGCATCAGGATCTCTATATTTTGGACCAAATTATATCTTAAAAAGTCACTTTATTATTACTTTAGCTACTCACTTTAAAAATATCTCCTACATCAAACTCTCTATATAAAAAATATTCCATTAAAAATATTGCTTCTTTATTCTTTAAAAAAAAAAAAAAAAAAAGCAAAACTTGAACCCATCTTTTTATCTGTCTCTAACTTTACTCCTCTCTCTCTCTCTCTCTAACTTTATGCTATGTTTGGAACTTGAGGAAAGAAGAGGAAAAGAAAGGAAAATTAAAAAATTTCCCTCCTATTGTTTGGTGGAAAGAGAAAGAGAGAAGAAAATTACAATTTTAAGTTTTGTAAATAGTAAATTTTTCTCCTCCCACTTTATTTTCTTTTCTTTTCTTTAAGTTCCAAATAGAGCCTTAATCCCCTGATATTCACTGAACTCGACACTTCACCAGCAATTAGCAAACCAAACCACTTCATCAAGCTCCTCTCCGTTGATCAACCCCAAGCCCCTCTCTGCTGATTAACCCCTAGCCACCGCGGTCACCTCCCGAGAAGAAGCCTCTGTCATCGTCTTCGGAGCCCCGAAACCGACCAGACCCACTGGTATTCTCAAGGTCTCGCCGGCGCTCCAGCAGTTCCTCGGCCTCTCGCACCGACGTCATCAAGAAGATCTGGGAGTACGTCAAGCTCTCCCACCATATGACTAGCTGGTACACGTACAACCTATATTACTTTTTGCTCCAGATAGAGAACAATAAAATAATAAGTAGCCCATGAATAGTCCCTCGTGTGTTTCAACGAGGGACTATAACTCCGGCTGTTCTACTGGTTATTTCAACTAGGCCGGCAAACGTAGATTTTGGGAGTTTTTTTTAGTTTTGCTCATTACTATAGTTTTCAGGATCAAATAGCGAACCTAATGTGAATGCTCTAAGTCAGCGAAATACCCTTTTGATATCATCAGATATTAAAATATGTGGTGACGCTTTCCTGGCCAAAAAAATTTGACTGATGAGAATTTGACTGGACAAGTGCCATATATTGGAATATCTCTCTCTCTCTCTCTCTCTCTCTCTCTCTCTCTCACACACACACACACAACTATAATTTTCTCTTTTATATTTAATGTGGCTTCAAATATTTGGACCAAGACCCCATCCAAATTCTCAGGGATCGAGTCTCGTTCATTCAGTTTGGATTATTGTAGGCCTCTTATGGGCTCACAACAATAATCAAAATCTATAAACCATCATGTAGCTCGACAAGTAGATCATCTATGTAATAACATCGACGACTGCATAAACAAAATGGATTTGTGCTAACAAAACTAGACGGACAAAAAGTGGTTTGGAATTTAAACTGCTACATTTTCTTGAACAACAAATCCGTTTTGTTCATGCAGTTATTGATGTCTACATCAGGCTGAATTTTTTTATGGATTGTATACTTTGTGAGCTCTTCAAAATGACTGATTCTGATTATTGTAGAGAGCTGAGGACCCACAGAAACCTAAATATGGCCTAGGATGGGAGCTTGGTCCAAAGATTGATACTACCTTGTTTCCGAATACAAGATGATAAGTGTGGGCTACCACAGCCCAGAGTGGATTTGGGAGGCCCAAAAAATATGTTTTGATTTGAAAATTTAAAGAGTCGCCACCCAAATTTGAGGTTTGCCACCCAAGAAACTGTTTTGATGAAAATGGTTGATTGAATTTGAAAACCAGAGATTCGTTTGCAGATTCGGAAGCCATGTTACAAGGAAGGAAGGGTTTTATGGCACTTCCCTCGCCCGATTTAAAATCGGTCTCTACTAAACATTAGCGGGATTTTTGAAAATACTTTTTGTTGCATTGTCTATCTTTCACTGAGCAGCTAACACGTTTTGACAAGTATAACAAGTAAATCTATGTATACATGTGCTAGTGGACAATGTATATCATTGATATGAAGTAAGGTAGGGGATGATGCCTAAAGAATACAACTCCTATTTCTGAGATTACTCCCGAGCGCTCAAGACTACATTCCTAAGTGCTCAGAAATACTGCTGCCACATCCTGCAAATCTTTGTTAGGCCAAAATGCAGCGACATATGGAACTAATGAAATATGAATTGGTGCTCAGCAAAGAGTTCAAATAGCCAAGAACTGGTCCTGGCCATCCAGACTCCGCACCATTGCATCTTGAAATTAAAACTAGACTAACTTTGTATATTCTAGACTGCTTTTGAGGTTAACAAGAGCATTAAGTGCAGAATTTCCAAGGGAACTATGATTTTCCATGCAAATCTAGATGTATCACTTTCATTTTATTCAATGAAAAGGGAAGAACTTCTGGAAACATGCAAATCTAGATGTATCACTTTCATTTTATTCAATGAAAAGGGGAGAACTTCTGGAAATAACCGTAAGATTAAACTATTTTCAGAGATGTAAAAGAGATACCATAAATCTACGGAAATCCCATTTTCCCTTGAGCATTCAACTCAAAAAAATGCAAAACATAACCAAAATCACTCCTGAGCGCTCAGGAGCACTCCTGAGCGCTCGGGAGTGCTACGGAATGTGTTTGAAAAATCTTGTTCATGATTATTTGGCTTTTGCTTTGTATCAAGGCCACTCAGCCATACATCTAGTATGAAAAATTGGAGTAGGCTGAATGATCTCCCTCAGAAGGGTAACGGCTTGTTTAATTAAAGGAGAAATGAATTTCTACCTTTTCAAGAGAACTTGCTCCTTGACTGGGTCTTGAGGATGGAAAAAGATGAAAAAGCACCATAGGCCAAGATTGAAGGTGATGCTCAGACCTTCAGAATTTTCTTAGAAGCAATTGATCCCATTTTGATTTTTTTTGATAGACTAGAGATGGTGATCTTCTCTGCAAAGTGAATTTTCCTTTGAGAATGAGTATATGAGAGGAGAGTTTTTGTGGTAACCACTCGTCCTCCCTTAAAATGCAGCATGAGAGCCACTATTTATAGACCAAGGGAAATTAAATTTGAAATTTGAAATTTAATTATAAAATAATATAAAAATAATTTTTAAGGGAGATGATTTGATCTCTCTTACTAATTCAGGTCAATACTACTGTAGCAATGACCGGCGTGGTAGAAAACATGGCCATGTCATGGCTGCAAAAAAGCTAGAAAAATTCAAAATTCGATGGAAAAGCATTTGACCTGAGCGCTCGGGAGTGGATCCAAGCGCTCGAGAGCAAAAGTCCTGAGCGCTCAGGAGTGAGCCAAGTCTGGTTTTTTTTGAAATTGAGTTCTAAGCGCTTGGATACGGTCTTGAGCGCTTGGGACCCAAGTTTTGAATTGAAATCGATTTTTGACCATTCAAGAAGCAAGGTTTCACTGCAAGCGAAGCATGTATCGTTCCAAGTTCGTCATTGGGAAACCACAAAGCCGCAAACCGAGGAATTTCGATCGGTCAAATTGGGGTGTCTATAATGAGTATCAATAACAGAGCCGGCCCTGAGCTAAAGCCTATGATGCGGCCACTTTAGGCCTTTAAATTTTTTTTAATTTCAGGATCCTTCTTACTTTTTTACCCCTTATATTAGTAGTCCAACGAAAAGGTCTCATTTTTAATTTTCGCTTTAAGTCCCTGAAAAATCAGGGCCGGCTCTATTCAATAACTACAAAATGACATGCATCATGTGTTACGTTTAACCTAAAGAACTGCTATGTGTCAATTTAAATACCATGTAAGAAGAACTAATCCCAAGCAGCCGTGGTTACGGGTCAAGAGTACCATAGCTAGAAATGGACATGCATGTTTTTTAGGGATTCATCTTTTAAAATAATGATTTTTCACTCTCCTTTTTTATAAATGCACTCATTTTATTGTCTTTTAGTATAAAAATTTATAATAAAAATTTCACTAAAATAAAAGAAAGAGAGTGCATTTATCATAAAAGAGTGAGCGAAAACAAAATAATATTTGACTTTTCTAGACGGAGCTTTAGCAACAACTTGTAACGATAGAATATTCTCTAACGTCATGTTTGTTGACGGTCAAATATGACCGGATATAGCGTGACCTCGGATGTGGCAACCTAGATAGAAGCTCAGATACCAAAAATAAAAATAAGAAATTTAATTAAGAAATAAACTCAGGACAAAAACTTATGCCACCACTCTTGGAGTTATTATGGCCAATCTCTGAGTGCTATAAGACTGTTTAGTTCAGAGATCGAGTGAGCTTACCAATAGCTTGTTCATATCCAGATAGCTGTGTAGGCTTGGTGAGGAAGATATTGGGGAGGATCACTAATCATGTACTAGAGAGGATGTGGTATAAGGTTTCTTGTCATTGTTTGTTTCGACTTGCTAGTTGATCGTCATTATTGATTCCACTTAAATTTGAGCATTGTTATTCTGTTATATCGTATATTTTCCGAATAATTTATTTTTAATGTGTGGAGCCGGATTAGTGAAAATTGAATCGGAGCATATAATGATTATTTGGAGAATCTTGGAAGAGTTAACATTTTGGGGGTATTTAGAAGATTATTTAATTGGAGGTTTTTCCCTTTAATTTTAGAGATGTAAATTTGTATACGGAAAGAATGAAGCCTGGAAGTGTATAAAATATAGCATATTTGATGTTTTATTCTCAAAAAAGGCGGGGCATTATACACACACGACAGAGTAAATGGCTGGAATACACAAATGGAATAACTCGCCAGAGTAACTTGTCGGAATACCTCTAATATTTAGTACATATACAAAAGAATAACTCACCGGAGTAAACAGATCTGACTCATCAGAGTAAATGGCCAGAGTAAACAAGATCTGACTTGTCAGGGTAACTAGCTGGAGCAACTCGGACCAAAATAGATTTGATCGAAGTTATTAGTGCATTAAAAGATGTAACTCGAACCCAACAGAATACTCGCCAAAATCCGTTCGCTCTGTGTGTGTGTGAGAGAGAGAGAGAGAGAGAGAGAGAGAGAGAGAATGGCGGAGCTACGTTGGGCCCAGAGGCCCCTCCCCGGCCCCGGCACCCCAAGCTCCCGAATTTTAAAAATTTTATTTTGTATATACCTAATTTTTAATATTATTGATTTTTTTTATCCGCAATATATATTATTGATTATTATTCGTGTATAGCTACTTACTCTTAATAAATTTTGTTTGATTTGATAAAAAGATGGTTATTTTACATTCTCATTTCTCAATTTCTTTCATAAATGAAAAATAAGCACGTAATAGTTAAAATAGCATAAAGACAAAGCACGTAATTTGCTTTGTTTGGTTGGGGTTTAGTTTAGTTTAGTTTTGGTAGTGGGTGAAGAGAGAAATAGAATAATGATTGAAGAGAGGGGTAATAATTAGAGAGAGATAGAGAGAGATGAGAAAGTAATAATTGGAGAAATAGGGTAATGATTAAAGAAAGAACCGAACACAACCCAAAAAATTAGTATAGTTTTCATCTCTCTCTATCATTTCAATGTACAATGTACGCAATTTATTAGAAAACAAAAATTTTATAATATAATAATAAGTATACATTCTGATTAAAAAAACATACGTCTACTAAGCTCCCTCTTCAAAATCTGGCTCCACTACTAGTCTTCTATCTTGTCAGGTGTGGCGAGGTCTGTAGCAAAAATAGGAAATGGCAAGGCTGCTGGAAACCGGAAAAGGGCACCATCCATCGGCTCACCACTTTATCCTCGCGGAAGGTTCCCCGAGGCTGCTGGAGTGAAGCCATAACTAGTACCCTTAATTTGTAAAAGTAACTGGCTAAATTTAAAAATGCACTTAATTTGTTGTACGTGGCTGACTAGTACTGAAGGATACGAGGAGTGAACCCATAAACTAGTACCCTTTTAACATGTTATGTGACAGCCACAGGTGATGTGTATGGTAAGATACTGTATTGTATGTTACGTACGCACACTGTAGAGATAAATATATTTATATATATGTGCGCGCGCGCGATAGAAGTTATTAAAATAATTCAGTCTTCTTTTATTCAGGTCAACATTCTTCGTGTACCATGGGGTCGATGGAATGTCAGCTGCTATCTTATCTCACCAATATTGCCTGTCCATATAAACTCTGTATTTCCATCTACCTTGTACATTTTTTTTTTTTTTCTGCACACTTGTTCCAGTGTGAAAAGCAAACAAAATATGTGTGTGAAAAGGCAAAACAAAAAATTTATGAACTCCAAGGGATTGGCCGAGTGATCTTAGCTTGGAACTTACTCTATCCTAAATCTTAATGTCTCAGGTTTGGTCTTTTTTTATTTAGGTCTACATGCTTTGTTTACATATGTACCGTGGGATCGAAGGAATTAATGTCAACTGCTAAATAAAAAATGTGTGTGAAAAGGCAAAACAAAAAATATGTACGTGTGAAAAGGCAAAACAAAAAAAATATGAATGCCAATGGGATTGGTCAAGTGGTTTTAGCTTGGAATTTAGGTGTTTGCTTAATTTACCCTAATGTCTCAGGCTCAATTCTTCTTGCTAACAAATCTTGGGGCCACCTCATCTCCACACATAACTGCAGAGCTGGCCCTAAAGCAAGTGTTGCGGTTGCTTTAGGCCTCCAAAAAATTCTAAATTATAAGGGCCCATCCTCCTTTTTTATCCCTTATTATAGTCGAACAAAAGATGTCTTATTTTTAGTTTTTGCTTTAAGCCCCCGAAAAGTCAAGGCCTGCTCTATGTGTAAGCGTTCGAAACGGCTTTGGGAGAGACTGTAGGAATTAGTCCGAGGTGCGCGCAAGTTTACTCGGGATTAGTCCGAAGTACGCAAGCTTGTCCGGGACACCCTACATTACCAAAAAAAACAAAAAAAATATGTGTGTGAAAAGGAAAAACAAAATAATGGGTGTGTTTGACTGTTTGTGTGTGGGTGTGAGAGACATCAACGTTGACTCCCTTGGCTATTATAATTGCAAAAATCCCCCTTATAGTTAAGTTTCACTCTCGCCTGGTACTTTTTCTAAATTGAATGAATCCAATATCCCCTAATGTGCGAGATTATCACATAATTCCCCTCGATCATGTGTCGCAAATGAGGTACCTCCTCATTTAGTCATTTTCATGATCCAACTGATCTACTTTGTAAGCTTAAGCTTGAAGTATAAGTTACTCTCTCCGTCCCATTTTGGTTGTCCTTTTTTAATGTTCGTGTCAGTTTATATTCCAATGTGAATTTCCAAAAATATGCAATATGGATCTTATTTGATAGATTTCAATTTGTTCCTTAATATAAAGTTGTCGAAATCATGAAAAACATTATAAATTTAAAGATATTGGCAATAGACACAAAAGTGACAAAAGGTATAATGGACAATGAAAATAGGACGGAGTGAGTATTTATGTAAAAGATCGAGTTAATTAATTATAAGGCAAGAGACGTAATACATTTATTCGACAAATACATTTATTCAGAAATCCTTCACTATGTAAATACAATATCACTAATACCATCATTCAAACAAATCTCTATATAAGATTCCACAAACTCTCCAAGTGTCTTTAGTAGTATTCAACTCGGTTGAACCAACTCATGAGCAATCCGTTTTCTTTAGCCAGTCGGTGATTTGTACTCCAAATATTTTCTATCCTGATGAAGAAGATTCCGCAAACTCTCAAAGTCTCTTTAGTCATATTCAACTCGATTGAACCAACTCATCATGAGCAATTTGTTGTCTCTAGTCAGTCAATGATTACTCCAGAGATTTTCGATCATGATGATGAGAGTTTTTAGGCAAGTCTCTCGGTCACACCAGGGTGAGGAAGCGTAGTCGATTTTGTACCGTCCAAAGGCTGCACTGCTTCATTTCTTGGTGCTCATGCATTTATTTCTTCCAAGTATTCATGTAGTGTAGTGTGTCGGACAATGTGAATAAAATTCATTATTGTCAAGGCGCTAACATTTGAGTGTGTGGTATGCCACTCGGTGAGTGTCAATGTCACGAATAACTCCTTCGTTCCTTTCTTTTTTGGGACTCTAGCCGCAAAGACCAGTTCTTTTGCCAATTTGTTGGCCGGTAGGAATATGAATGCTTCCAGTACATATTGAAAAAACAGTGCTGATGATTTTAGTCTTTCAAAATAAATAGTACCCTTGAAGTTTTGGCGAGCCACAAATTGGCTGAAATTGTCAGACTACCCAATGGCAAGGTTACGTACCCTTGCATTTTTTCCTTCTTCAGCGACTTGACAACCCCGTCATCGAAAATCAAGGACCAAGTTATTAAGGAAGCTGTGAACCATACAATGCAAATAAGAGTTTTCCTGATCTTGTTTATGTAGTACAGGATGGTTGTACTGCATATATCGGATATCTTAATTGTAAACACAATCGTGTTTACAATTAATTTAGAAGTTAGATGTCCACAGAAAGCAAAGGTCGCCAGGACAACCCATCTCAAAGCTCGTAAGGAGAGAAAGTTTTGAGCGCGGAACTGGGGGATCGCCATGGTACCAACAAAGATAATGAAGGTGGCCACAAAAATAACGCCCTCCACAACCCTCTGGTTGAAAACATTGCTGCACCTGCGCCGATGTTGAACATAACCTGCCCCCCTCAGGTTTGCCCCACCTTGGAGGTCGAGAAAGACGAGGTATTGGGCTGGTGAGTAATATTGGCACGCTACTACCAACATTGTTTCGGAGGCCACGTGAGCAATATTGAATTGCAACCCATTTGACACAATTATCTGAAGATAAATGCATTTCAATATCATATCAAATGATATCCAATCAACGTGATTTTTGGTGTGATCAATATTCTCGATGAGCTTTAAAAAGTGAACGGTTCCGATTATTGTTGTGGCCTCTTACAAATGGTCTAGACTGGAATGGATGGGAGGATAGCCAAACTGGACAAGACCTCAACCCGTGGAACTACAGAGGTGTCCATGGGAGCACAGCCATGTGGTACTCTAGTAACCTCTATCACCCCATATTCATGTTGGGCCACGGACCACGTGGTGGTAGAGACTAGCACTATGCTCCAGGAACACTAAATAATCACTCGGTGTCCAAGATTTGACAAACTGTACCAATCAGGAAGTCACAGGAGTTATAACCTGGTTTTGGGGTCAGTTTATTCTAGGGAGATGAATTGCCGTATTTGGGGAAATTATTGCGGAGATACTAATTTAAGAGAGAGAGAGAGAGTAGTTTTGCCTACAAAACAAAGAGGAAGAAAGGTTTACTCGAATTCGTCGTATTTTTTCATTTTTTGGGAAGCGAGCGAGTAGCTTATATCAATATTTGTAGGTTTCATAAAATGGAGGAGAGATGAGATTTTTGAGATGGACCATTGTAGAGTCGTAATAGAAAGAGGAGAAGAGATGATATTCAGGTCATGTGAGTTTGATTTATGGTTTTGTGACACGAGAATAGGTAAGATTTATAGTTGTGAATGAATCAAGGATGAGAGAGAGAGAGAGAGAGAGAGAGAGAATCGTACGTTTTGCAGTTTTTTTGATAGGGTACCACGTAGTGTGTAGTGCAAAATTTGAGCAGTCTGTCTAGGAAACCATTTGTTCAAATTTCTCCTCAACTCCTACAGATTCGAGCAGTGAACTACAGATCCCTATTCCGGGGTGATACTGTTCTCACATCAAGGTGACATGTCAATTTTAGGCCCTATTCCATGGGGAAGAATTTTTCCTGAGGTAGTTGGTTTCCCTCAGTACCCCGAAAAAATAGGGAGCAAATCACCTCTAAAAACTATCTTTAGGAGACCATTCCAAACTCGATTTCGTAGATCACATTTGGGTCTCAAAATAGTGATCTTAATTATTCATTTCGTAAATTTCAAATTTATTTTGGTTAATTTTTTTTTGTGGGACTTTGATACTTGTAAAAACAAATTAAATGTTATATTGAAAAATAGGTAGTTTAAGTTTAAAATTGTATTTACCGTCAAACAAAGTACGAGTAGTTCATTTTTTCCATTTATCTCCAATCAAAACTACTTTTTTCCAATAATACTGTTTTTCGTGCAGAGTCTTTGAACAATGCGATTGTGATCAATATTTTTTAGGAGCGTCTCTCCCTCTCCCTCTCCCTCTCCCACTACCATCTGTATATTTAATGTGTTCACATACTACTCTCTCTCTCTCTCTCTCTCTCTCTCTCTCTCTTAAAATGTTGCAATGTGTATAACTTTTATTATACATTTCTCTTTTTATAAAATCTATATCTTTGAAATCTAGCCGTAGATATCTACCTAGTGAGACCCATATTGAATATAAATTATGTAAAAATAGTATTTCCATTTTTCAATGGCTGTTTTATTTTAGTTGTGACTAAATTTTTTATTTGTGATTTTTTGCATTTTTCAATTGTTAATTTTTGTTGTAATGATAAGATATGTCAATTTTTGTCTAAATTCACAAAGAACAATTAATGTCACTATTAACATGCAATATTAAATTAATAATAAACAATGTAATTTCACAATTAACATGTTTCATATGGTGCAAAACAATAGGACTGTATTAGCTTGTGGGATTACAAAATATATCTTTAGTTCAGTTCCCCCAAAAATACTACATCTTTAGTTCTTCTTTCTCTTTACCCTTCAACTTAAGTTATGTGCTTTCAAGATATGACCTGGTCTCTCTCGCCAGCGCCGATCTCTACGGTGCGACCAATTTATTCGACATCTCAATCAAATTTACAAATTTTGAGTGCCACTTCTATTTTAATATATCTTTAGTTCTTCTATTTTGTACTGATATTGCAGTTCCCACAGAAACACATCTATGAGATTGATTTTCTAGAAAATTATATTTTAACAGAATCTATAGGAGACCTTTGTGGTGTGATAGAATCATAGTGTTTCTATGTTATGTACTGTACTGATATTGTAGTTCCACAGAAACACATATATGAGATTGAAATTTATATTTTAACAGAATTTGTGGGAAACATTTATGCTATGATAGAACCATAGTATTTCTATGTTATGTAAAGTTGTATATCTTGCAGCCTCAGGTAGCAAATTCTCTACTAACAGGGCAAATTTCTAATAAAAAAACAGATTCATTTGATCCTAGTTTAAGTGTCGAAATTCAAAATTGATCATGAATTGCAGAATTTCAGCAGCAATATGTTAGATCACAACACAACAGCTTGTCTTCTTCAAGAGTAATCCAATTATCCAACAGTGTTGGAAACTGTAAAGTCATTGAAATTACAGTTTTGCTACCAATCAGTCAAGAGTACTCCATGTATTGTATGGAAACTAGGTCTGCATCGCTTTACTATCTAACTGCATGATAATTTATTGGCCCAATCAAAAGATGACATGTGGCCACTTGCTTTGAACAAAACGGAACACACATGGGTTGAAACATATAGAATCACATAGTTAAAAGAACGATGACATTCTGATTAATTCAATGTCGTTTCATGAAAAAGAATGAACATTGCCAGGTGTCACTCAAACAAAGAATCAGAAGGAGCGTACAGTTCGAAGCCCATAGGCGCAAATTGTCCCATTCAAACAAGAGCAGTTATGCAGGTTTGATATGGTCAAAGAAATTGAATTCTGGACTTAAACTGCCCACCAAAGGCGCAAACTGTCCCATTCAAACAAGAGCGGTTATGCAGGTTTCACATGGTCAAAGAAATTGAACTCTGGACTTAAACTCCCCACTATGGGCACAATGCAGTTGAGGGAAGTGGGATAAGGGATGAATTAAGCCACTACAGGCGGTTTCAAGCAATAGCCATGGAGGGAAAGTTTGAATTCAAACATTGGAGTGACTTCGAAGGCAGCTAAGTGGGAGAATGGAAACTGTTGAGAAGACCCCCAAGAGTTTACTTATAAATAGAAAAAATGAAAGAAGGAAAAAGCCCATGATTTAAATCATCAAACAAACAGCTATGCTATGCTTGGTTTGTCCATTAGGCAGTAATTTAGGAACTTAGACTTAGTTCGAAGTAGTTAAGAGAAGTTCGTAGTAGTAGTAATCACACTGTAATCTGTTCTGTTCGTTTAATTTTGAAGTTGTAGAATCAGTTGGAAAGCAAGTTGTTTTGGATTGATCAAGGTATCTTGTTCTTCTTTGGGTTGTCAAATTTCAAGTGAATCGTTATGCCGTTTCTATACTTCTAGAAAGAAAAATCCTCTTCGTTGAGGTAATTGAACCGACGCTACAATTGCCTGATTAAGTTTGGCTTTTATAAGTTAAATCTGAAAAAGATAATTACAAGTCTTTTCTGGCACGCGCCAAAAATGCTTGACGATTTCCTAGTCCGAAATTAATGGGTTGCCCTAAGAGTAGGGCGGAGACCGACGTAGCACAATATCCGGTAAGGCCGGAGTCGAATCCACAAAGACAGTAATGTGTGCTGACTAAAAACTCAGGTGATTATAATTTAAACAGACTCTTAAGTAGCCACCCATTGTATTTGATGCTGATATTAACTAAACTAATGAAATTGTTTGGTTTTTTTAAATAATTAAAAGGAGGTACGGTCGTAGGATTTATAGCACTCGTAACCAGTTCAGATTAACCTGCTCCATTCAGTGTTCTTAAAAACATTCAACTTTAGATTGAAAAAGATACCCCGCAAGATGCGAGACCCTATGGTCGCCGTTTACCTATGCATAGCGGAGAATGAGTTTTGGACCCTCATTCTCTCATTCACATGGGTTCCGACAATGCCTGGATTCTTCTGCGGGAAGTATTTTTCTCAATCTAAAATTATTTTTTCTATTGTTTGAAAATAGGAGCAGTGCCCAAACTGGTCACGGTGTGCTAATCATCCCGCGACCCTACCTATATGACTATTAACTAATCATTGCACATGAAATTAAAGAAACCCTAATTTGAAACATGTTTCTATTACGTGAGATGAAAAATAAACAATAAATATCAACTAATCAAATACCAACGAATAACTTTTATTAAAAACATAAATTAAAATTAGTTACCGGAGTGCAAATAATTAAACAAAACTTCAAATACTTGAAAGGAAAAGAAAACACTAAATAATATTGAACGCAGCCCCGCTCTTCGTGACCGCGGCAGCCCCGTTGTTGCTCCTGCATGGCATGTTGTGGGAAATCCCCAAAAAAAATCCCCTTCTGTTTGTGCGTGATGCTTTTACAGTTACCGTAGCCGACTCATTAAAAAAAAGGGCAAATTTCACTCAGACCCCCTGAGGTATCTAATAATAACAGAAAGTACCCCTCAGTTTTCAAAAATGACAGAAACCTCCCCTATGTCACAGTTTGGGTTTCATTCCGTTAGTTCCGTTAGTAAAGTGGACGGAAAATGTACGAAAATGTACAGAAAATGAAATCTTCAATTTTATTTAGTTCTACATCTATCTTAGGGCTCTCATTGAAAGTCCTAGAGTCACAAATTAATTATGACCATTTAGGATAAAATAATTAAAAAAATAAAATCTTTGTACCAATTCAAACAAATTAAAATTTGGAGCATTTAAAATTTTGCTCTTTATTTGATTTTAGGGCTTTCAATGAAGAGCAAATACTTAAAGTGCTCCAATTTTCAATCCATTTGAATCGGTGCGAAAATCTTATTTTTCTAATTATTTTATCTTAAAGTGCAATAATTAATTTTTAATTCTAAGATTTTCAATGAGAGCCTTAAGATAGCCGTAGAACTAAACGAAGAGGAGATACTTAAGCGCTCCAATTTTTAATTCGTTTGAATTGGTGCAAAGATTTTTATTTTTTTATCATTTTATCCTAAATGGTTATAGTTAATTTTTGGCCCCAAGACTTTCAATGAGAGCCCTGAGAGAGCCATAGAACCAAATGAAGAGAAGATACTTAAGTGCTCCAATTTTTAATCCGTTTGAATTGGTGCGAAGATCTTATTTTTCTGATCATTTTATCCAAAAAGGTCATAATTAATTTTTTGCTCTAAGACGTTCAATAAGAGCCCTAAGATAGCTGTACAACTAAATAAAATTGAAAATTTTATTTTCCGTACGTTTTCCGTCCATTTCACTAACGGAACTAACGGAATGAAACCCAAACTGTGAAATAAGGGAGGTTTCTGTTATTTTTGAAAACTGAGGGGTACTTTCTATCATTATTAGATACCTCAGGGGGTCTTAGTGAAATTTGCCCTAAAAAAAATCCTTCTCCTACTTTTTTAATTTCCAGCCGTGGCCACTTTCCTCCCTGGCCCATCATTCAGTCAAACAAAATGTGAATTATTGGGCCCCACCTAATAGAAGTCCAAGTCCAATTTTTATTTTCACTTCTTGAGATAGTCTAATTCTTTAGCCAATTGATTTGCAAGTATTACCCATTTTTCTCTGTACTCATGCTCGTGGTAAGAGCTAAACTTCAAGTACTACCAACTTCGCGCTTTTTGTATCAAATTGTCCAAATACCTACAATCACAATAATTAAGCATTAAGCTCCGAATACTAATATAAATGGGACTTAGAAAGGATAAATTAGTGGGTGCTTATGTGAACATTTATGCGTCTATCACTTGCACATAATCATATTTCTGAAGTAGCCAAAAATCCCAGCCAAACACTATCTAAATATGTGTGTCGTGTCATCATTGATTGTAAAATTTGAGAAAATGAGCGAAATGATAGCCTATTACATTTCCGTTTAGCATTAAATTATTAATAACCTACAACTATGTGTAGCTTAAATCGCCTTCTGAATATCTATAGCACGTCATATAACATTCCGGTATATTCATGACAGATCCAGAAACAGATAGCAGGCTGCCTATGTTTATGAGCCTAAATAATTAGATGCCAAGAGATGAGCGATTTGGACACTAAGTCGGATTTGTTGGCTTCAAGTTTTAAGACAAGAGATGTAATACATTTGTTCAACGAATACATTTATTCAGAAATCGTTCATTTGTAAATACTGCATGACTAATATCATCATTCAAACAAATCTCTATAAAAGATTCCGCAAACTTTCAAAGTCTCTTTAGTAGTATTCAACTCTTGTTGAACCAATCCATGAGCCATCTGTTTTCTTTAGTCGGTCCATGATTTGTACTCTAAAGATTTTCAGGATTCCACATCCTCTTTAAATAGGATGCAATTAAATTTTCTTTGTCAGCAGAAGGTAGTTTGGGTACTTAACGAACTCATTGTTAGAGTCCACAAAAATTGTATCCATAAGCTTTATCCGAATTCGAAATATTAAAACTCTCTCCGAATTGAGGGTATGTGCAGTGCAAACTCTCAAAGTTTATTTAGTCGTGTTGATCAACTCGATTGAACCAACTCTTGGGCAATTCATATTCTCTACTCAATCGGTGATTACGCCAATGATTCTCCATCAGAATGATGAGAGTTTCCGGCAAGTTTCTCGGTCAGCTAGGGCTTCCTTGTATTGAGGAAGCGTAGCTGGATTTGTACCATCCGAAGGCTACGCTGCTTCATTTCTTGGTGCGATGCCAGAGGTTGTGAGGATGTAAAGCATGAGGGAAAGAAAAAACCATATGGTCTTTTCGTCGCCGGATGCTTCTTGCTCTGTTGTGGGAACTTTTTCCCCCTCCTTCATGAAGGAGATGTATACGATTCAACCATCCTCTCTAGAACCCGCTACCAGCTTCAAGATGCCAAACGAGTTCCAATAGCCCTCTCGGGCACAAATTTTCCTGAAGCAAAGAAACCTCCTATCATTGTCCCAATAGGTATTAAGACATCACTCAAACTACAGAGAATGGCTTTTCAAAGCATATAAAGAAAAACATCAATGGTATATGAACAACTTTAAAACACATTTCCGGACACAACTTTATCTGGAACCGTTGGATGCACTTGGACCTACATACATCTAAGTATCCAACGTTTCCAAACACGTACAATTGTGTTTTGGGATTGTGTTCCTAGACTTTTTGAAAAGAAAAAAAAGAAAAAAAAAACATCAATGATACATGCTCAACTTTAGAACACAATTCCCATTGGATGCATCATCATGTTTCGGGATGATGAAAAATTCTGGACACAACAGTTGCTAGACTTTTTGAAAGAAAAATCACTGTTAAAGGGCTCATACCCCAAATTTGTAATCTGCATTTCTATTTTGTCTGTTTCTTCCCAATTGAAACATATATATTTTTAGAAAAATCAAAATACAAAATCCTACTATACGACAATAGTATTTACAGAGAAAATACCATACATAGAACAATGAATATAATGAAGAAGATCGATTAATCACCCATTGATGCTAGAAGCAATACATACTTAAACACTGGTACCAAATATTACTAGATTTGGCTATAGAACATAAGAGAGAAACTAGTTTTGCCTAAAAAACAGAGAGGAAGAAAGATTTACTCAAATTTGTCGTATTTTTTGTTTTCCTGGAAGTGAGTGAGTCGATTACTGATGAAATATGTCATGATCTAGCTCCAACGACAAGAATTTATTCTAATTTGAAGCACAATGGACAGGGGAGGAGACTCAACATTCCTATAATCAATCATTGTAGGTTCCATAAAATGGAGAAGAGATGAGATTCGTAAGATGGATCATTGTAGATTCGTAGTAAAAGGAGGAGGAGAAATGATATTCAGGTCATGGGAGTTTGATTTACACAAAATGCTACGCGCACAAGAATAGGTACTATTTGTAGTTGTGAGAGAGAGAGAGAGAGAGAGAGAGAACCATTTTTCAGTTTGTTTGATAGTGTACCATGTAGTGTAGTGCGCAATTTGAGGCCGTCCATCTCGAAAATCAGTGGTTCAATTTTCTCCTTGCAACAGGTCCCTGTTCCGAAGCGATACCGTTATCACGCCAGGGTGACATGTCAATTTAGGCCCAATTCCATGGGAAAGGAATTTTATCTGCGGAAATTCGTTTCTCTCATTATTCGAAAAAATAGGGAGCAGATGAATTCTAAACAGAATCTTCGTTTGAAGACCCTTTCAAACTCGATTTTGAAGATCACCTCAGGGTCTAAATTTTTTTTATCTTAATTGTTGTTTCGTAAATTTAAATATTACTTTGGTAAAAAAAATAATTATGGGACATTGATACATGTAAAAACAAATTAAGTGTTATATTGAAGATCAGGTTAAGTTTAAATTCATATTTACTGTCTAACAAAATATGATCCATATTTTTTAGGCATAATTCCAAGCTGTGCGAAATCTATGAATGGTGCGGTTCTGATCCATACTTTTTAGGCATAATTCCAAGCTGGTCCTATTTTTAATTTTATACCAATAAGTCCATGTCTTACTAGATCCTCCTCCAAAGATGTCTCACACGCATCTCTCCCTCTCTCACTACCATGTGTGCGTGCATTTATTGCCTTCTCTCTCTCTCTCTCTCTCTCTCTCTCTCTCTCTCTCTCTCTCTCTCTCTCCTTTTTATTTTAAAGCTTAAAATGTTGCAATGTTTATAACTTTTATTGTTTCATGTTTATCTATTTTTAAATCTATATATGTGAAATCTAGCTATAGAGATCTACCTAAGGAGACCAATATTGAATATAAACTATGTAAAAATAGATTTTTCATTTTTCATTGTCTGCTATGTTTTAGTTGTCACTGAATTTTATGTTGTGAGTTTTTGCATTTTTTAATAGTTAATTTTTTATGTACAAATGTTTATTTTCTATTCTAAACACAATTCATTTTTGTTGTAATGATAATAAATATTAATTTTTTTCTAAGTTCACAAATAACAATTGAAGTCACTATAAACAATATTTAATTAATAATAAACAATGCAATTTTATAATTAACTTGTTAATTTAAAATACTAAAAGCGTTAAAAATTAACAGTCCAAATTCACAATTAAAGTGTTCAATTAACAATTCACAGTATTAAATTAACAATTAATAGTTACTCTCTTCGTCCCATTTTTATTATCCATAATTCTGTTTGTCTCTTTTATGTCTTTTTCCTATATCTTTTAGTGTGGATCTTGAAAAATATGCAATATGGGCCTTGTTTGGTAGATCTCAATTAGTTTTATAATACAAAATTTTTTAAATTATGAAAAACACTATAGATTGAAAGATATATAAGCAATTAAAAAATAACATGCAATTCAAAAATGGACAATAAAAATAGGATGGAGGGAGTTTATTCACAATTAATAGTATTCAATTAACAATTCACAGCCTTAAATTACCAATTAATGGTCTAAATTAGTAATTAATAGTGTTCATTTGATTTTTTTTTTTTTTTTTGATAGGCAACAAAGTTTTATTAAGAACTTGACAAAGTGAACATCGAGGAGAGGCCAAATACAGACCACGAAGAAGAGGTACTGCATAGGCCTGAAGAAAAGAAAAGAAAGTACATTCAATGAAATAGTTTAAAATTAACAAGTAATTATCTAAATTTACAATTTATGCTGAAATTCTAAATTAACAGTGTTAGACTAACAATTCACAATGAAAATTAACAATTTCTAGCCTAAACTTGTATCATAAAAGTTATAGCATTTTAAAGTTTACAGTGAAAGAAAAAAAAAATAAGAGCTTACACCTAAATAATTATTTTGTTTCTGCACAAAAATTCACATACAGTATTAGGTTTGTTTGATATATCTCATCAAGTAGGCTGCAAATAAATTTATGGGTGTTGGCTCTTCCAATTTTGAAGAAGTGAAATGGAGGGGGAGTGCACACGTGGACATCATGGGAAATAACTTGTGCGCATGGAGCTGGTGGGGCATAATGTACCCACGCAGGATCAGCTTGAAAGAACCCCATATTTTTAGAACTCTATTGCAAACTCACATTTGGAGGGATTTTGAGAGATGTAAGTATGGAGGTGAGTTCCTTCCAAAAAAGTATTGGGTGGTCATTGTTTGGGCCTCACTCTAAGCCCACAACAAAAACCCACAATCGTTCACTTTTAAACTCCACATTAAATATTGTTTCTTTAGCTTTATATGTAACTTTAAATAATTCGCATCTATTTCTCTTAAATGAATGACATATTTAATTTTGGCTGCTGATTTTGTCACTTCCTTTTTTGTTAACGTCACTCCCCTGCAAGTGTATTTTTGGTGCAAAAATACACTTGCAGAAAAATAGTACAAAAAAGGGAGTGGCAAAATCATTTCCCTTAATTTTGAACTTAATTACAATGTTCATTATGCACACAAAAAATTTGATCAGCGTTTGCTTGCAAGACTATCGATACTAGTGAAACTAAATTTTTGTAGAAAGAAATTGGATAAGACCTAATAAAATGTTATTAACTTGTTGAGTGTTGGTTTATTTATGTCTGCAGCACTACGGACAAAGTCAGACCCACAGTGAGACACATGGGGTTGTGTGCCCCCAATGACACCAGATTTTTTTCCTCAGCTGGCGTTATATCAAAAATAGTATGTAGCTCAAGACCAATGCCCTTGCACCACTCACTCTCTCTCTCTCTCTCTCTCTCTCTCTCTCTCTCTCTCTCTCTCTCTCTCTCTCTCTCTCTCTCTCTCTCTCTCTCTCTCTCTCCATGTCACCTTGGTGTGATAACGGTATCGCCCTAGAATAGGGACCAGTTGGAGCAAAGGAGAAATATAACCCCAATGATTTTCGAGACGGACGGCTCGAATTGCGCAGTACACTACATGGTACCCTATCAAACATACTAAAAAAAGGGCTCTCTCTCTCTCTCTCTCTCGCATCCTTGATTCATTCACAACTATAAATAGTACCTATCTCGTGTTACAAAACCATAAATCAAACTGCCATGACCTGAATATCATCTCTCATCCTCCTTTTATTACAAATCTACAATTATCAATCTCACGAATCTCATCTCTCCTCTAGTTTATGGAACTTACAACGATTGATTACATGAATCTCGACTCTCCCCCTCCGTCCATTGTGCTTGAAATTAGAATGTATTGTTGTCGTTGGAGCTAGATCATGATATATTTCATCAGTATTCAACTCCCTCACTTCCCGAAAATGAAAAATATGACGAATTCAAGTAAACCTTTTTCCTCTGTTTTGTGGGCAAAAGTAGTCTCTCTTTTGTTCTATAGCCAAATCTAGTAGTATTTGGTACTTGCGTTTTAAGTATTTTGTGCATCTAGCTAGCATCAATGGGCGACTAATCTTCTACATCATAATCCTTGTTCTCTGTAAGGCTTTTGCTCCGTAAATAGTAAGGTTTTGTATTTTGATTTTCCTGAAAATATGTTAGCTCATTGTCGTGAATTAACAGTGATTTTTTCTTTCAAAAAGGGCAATTGTGTCCAAAATTTTTCATCATCCTGAAACATGAAGATGCATCCAACGGGAATTGTGTTCGAAAGTTGTGCATGTATCATTGTTGTTTTTCTTTCAAAAAGTCTAGGAACACTACTCCAAAACACAACTTCGGACACAACTGTGTTCGGAATATTAACCGTGGGATACTTTGATACGTGCAACCAACGGTTCCGAAAAAAGTTGTGGACGGAAATCTATTTTAAAGTTGTGCATATATGATTGATGTTTTTTTTTATATGCTTCGGAAAGCCATTCTATTTAGTTTGAGTCAAGGTCTTAATACGGGACAATGATTGAAGGTTTCTCTGCTTCAGGAAAAATTGTGCCCGAGAGGGCAATTGGAACTCATTTGGCATCTTGATGCTCATCTTCATGAAGGAGTGGAAAAATGATACGACAACGAAGAAAGATGCGTCCAGCGATGAAAGGACCATATGGTTTTTTCTTTACATCATGCTTTACATACCACAACCTCTAGCATCGCACCAAGAAAAGAAGCAGCGCAGCCTTCTAATGGCACAAATTCAACCAGTAGTTGTATTGTATATCAGAAATTCGAATTGGATTCGCAATGAAAGGAGCCTTCTACAAGGCCATCGAGAATGTCAAACAAGATTACGAGCGGGTAACCCAAAAGCTCGGCCTTGAGTTCTCGTTCAGTTGGGTGACGTTCACCCTAGCCGTGATTGTACTCTGTTTGGAGGTGTCAGCTTACATGGAGTCCCTTCCACACTGGCTAGTACGAATCTCACCAAAGAACAAAAGGTACCATATCTCAAGAAGCGCAATGCTTTATTGTACGCGATGCATGGATTTCTCATTCTCACGTGGATCGTCCAACCATGCGGCAAGCGCAAGGAAGCCAGAGATGTCAAGCAGCGAAAAGACGGTCATGCAGCAGGAGGGGTGCAGTAAAAGGAAGGTTCTGCACCAGCTGAAGGAGGCCCTTCTGAAGCAGCAGGAGGAGAAATTGAAGTGAGCATAGCATGGAAATGAACATGCCAAAAATCGATCCTCGAAGCGTCACAACAACGAATTGCTAATGAGTTGGTTCAATCGAGTTGAATACAACTAAAGAGACTTTAAGAGTGTACGGGATCTTCATCATAAAAACATGACTTCTATTGCACCTGGTTAAGGAAGTTGACGTCTTAAGTCAGTGGCTGCAGTCTTATCAAGCACCTTAGCTTATACGAGAAGAGTACGAGGAACAAGTCTCCCACTCGAAGAGTCTTTAGTTGTAGTAATAACTGGAAATTGGATTAGCGTCATACATTTCCTTGTACTTTTTATTTGATTAATGCCAGCCAGATGCTTAAAAGTCGACTGAAATTCGGCTGATGACAGTCTAATTATACTCCATTCTTTATATGGTGTTCGCTTTGTAAAAGTTGTCGCTAGCTCTCATATGTCGTGCATATTTTAGATACCACAAAATCAAAAATAGCATGAACTATGATTCAAACAGTATTATTACACATATTTGAGAAAAGAACGAGAGAAAATTAGAAAAGTGGAGAGCAACACAACACAAGTGATCAGCAGCTGGATTATTCTCAGAAGATATGGGTTTTGGCGGCGGTGCTGGCGGCGTTTGGGCAGCGGTGTCTTGATTATTCTCAGAAGAATTGGGTTAGGTTTTGGGTTTTCTTAGGTTGGGCTTTATTGTATGATTTGGGCATTTTAGACTCACATGTGTTTTGGGTTTTGTTCCTAAAGGTGCGTTTGAGCTTTCTCAATTGACTGTATTTTCCAAACTTTAGTTGGAATCCCCTCCCCCTTTTAATAAAATGTTACTTTTGTCGGAAAAAAAAAACATACAAATGAAAACTATAGGTATCTCAAAAGAAAAAATTCTCCACATGACAAGCTCTCCTATCGCCTGCCAGTGGAGATTTCTCACACCTTGTTCAAAAGTTTGAGCTAAATAGCACGCAGGTTGGCCATTGATTGCGTTCTTAGCACTTGTCGACGATGAAGAGGGCGAGAGAGTGAAAGAGCGCGCAATTGTGCTTGCTTTAAGTGCAAAGGAATCATGTGAACGGATAGAGAAATAAATTTACCATCTATTTCGACCAATGGTATAAGAGCTATCTTCTTGTGCCCCTCTTTGCCGCTTCCCTTTTCAAATACAAACTGATCTTTTAAATTGGCAAGGCGCTGAATAGCTTCCCATCAGGAGGGCATGCAAACTCATCAGATTCGGACACCAGCAGATGCCCAGTGATTGAAGAGATGACAAGTTACCCAGTCACGCTGCAGGCAGAGCTTCCAATTTTTTCCCACTTCAAAAGTTCTAATTATTTAGGAGGTCAAGATTAGGCAGACCGCAGACATGCATGTGAGGTTTTCCCAACCCACCAACTTTAGAGACTCCAGGGAGATGAAGGGGCACTGTTGAGGGGGAAATGAAAAAGGTGCTCTGCGAATTCACCGATCTCCAATTTCTGAAGGGCTTGTCAGGCATGAGGCAGACCAGCCGCTTCTTGCAAAAACTTCCCCGGCCATCTTGAACAGCCTCTGATAGTGATCATCTCCTTAGGGGACGTCAGACTGCACGATTCATCACATTCCAAACTTCTACACCACTCTATATAAAGCATGATGGAAATAAAAAAAAATCAGGGCTTCCTTTTATTGAGGAAGCATAGTCGGATTTGTACTGTCCGAAGGCTGCGCTGCTTCATTTCTTAGTGCAATGCCGGAGGATGTGGTATGTAAAGCATGATGGAAATAAAAAAATCATATGGTCTTTTCGTTGCCGGATGCTTCTTTCTTCGTTCGGAACATTTTCCCCCTCGTTCATGAAGGTGATGTATATGATTCTACCGTCCTCTTTGAAACCCACTACCAGCTTCAAGATGCCATACAAGTTCCAATTGCCCTCTCAGGCATATACTTTCCTGAAGCACAGAGAGAAAACCTCCAATCATTGTCCCAATAGGTAGTAAGACCTCGACTCGAACTATATGACTTTCGGAACCATATAAATAAAAACAGCAATGGTATATGCACAATTTTAAAACATATTTTTGGACACAACTTTGTCTCGAGCCATTGGATACACTTGAACCCACATGCATCTAAGTATCCAACGTTTCCAAACACAGTTGTGTCCAAAGTTGTGTTTTGGGACACAACAGTTGCTAGACTTTTTGAAATAAAATCACTGTTAATTCAGGGCAATGAGCTAACATGTTTGAATCATCATTAAAGGGCTCATATCCCAAATTTGTAATCTGCATTTCCACTTTGTCCCTTTCTTCCCAATTGAAACAAATTTTCAGACAAATCAAAATACGAAATCCTACTGTACGACAATAGTATTTACAGAGCAAATACCATAAAAAGAATAACGAATATAATGAAGAAGATTGATTTGGCTAGAAGCACAACATACTTAAACAACGGTACCAAAGTACTAGATTTGGCTTTAGAATAGAAGAGAGAGACTAGTTTTGCCTACAAAACAGAGAGGAAGAAGGTTTACTTGAATTCGTCGTATTTTTCATTCTTCGGAAAGCGAGCGAGTTGATTACTGATGAAATATTTTACGATCTAGCTCCAACAATTTATCTTCGTTCGGAGACTCTTTCAAACTAGATTTCGTAGATCACATCAAGGTCTATAAATTTTGATCTTAATTGTTCATTTCGTAGATTTAAAAATTACTTTGGTAAAAAAATTATTATGGGACATTGATACATGTAAAAACAAATTAAGTGTTATATTGAAAAATGGGTAGTTTAAGTTTAAAATCATATTTACCGTCTAACAAAGTATGAGTAGTTCAGTTTTTTATTTATCTCCGATCAAAATTATTTGTTTTTCAAGAATACTAAGTTTCTGTGCGAAGTCTATGAACGGTACAGTTGTGTTCAATATTTTTTAGAAATAATTCTGGGCATGTCCTATTTTTTATCTCTCCCTCTCTCACTGCCGAACTTTGGGTTGATTCTATGCAGTGCACTTTTGAGTCGTCGGATCGTACATTCGATGACTCAGATCTCATCCCGACAACCAACGATCGAGAGTCATTCATTACCGATATGAGATCTGAGCCATCAGATATACGATCCAACAGCTCGTAAGTGCACAGTACGGTACTCCGCACACCACTGCACAGCACCATCTCCCAATTTCTCACTACCATGTGCGCATTTAATGCCTTCACACACTAGTCTAGGAGATGCTCTTAGTATAGGGAATATTTGGTGACAGTTTCTCCCGCCCGCAACTAGATATGACACGTGTGACAGTAAAACTTCATGTGAACATTAGAATTTAAACCATTTATTGCTAGAAGAATATGATAAAAAAATTTAGAAAATTTTTGCGCAAGATATTTGATACTGTAATTAATATGGTTTTTTCTCATTCGACTGAATGCATACTCAATTAGTTCTTCAAGTGTCAAGTTTTAAAAATAAAAATTCATAAAGATTTTAAGTGCTTTAGCAGGATGTTCAAACATCCCTTTCAGTTCTTTCTCTCTCTTCAAATCCGATACATGAATAGCATAACTCAAATACCAAACCATAATAACAAAAATTATTGTCGATTATTAGGGTGCCAATCTCGTGGGGATGCTAATTTTTTTGTTGTGATGTCAAATGCTCTAGCACTTTTATCGTTGTATGTCGTTCGCGATTGTAACTCTATCTTGCTTGGTCTTTATTAATAACATGATCGTTTTTGGCTATTCAAGAAAAACAATAATAACAAAAAGTTAGTTGGTATTTAAAATGTCCGTTGGAGTATTAAGGTAAGAAAACAGAAAAGCTATTATATTAACATTGACAAAATCTGAAAGCCGAGAACAAAACGAAAACAAAATTTGAGAAGTCTTTTAGAGTGCACTGAAAAATACGGTAACTATGACTCGAACTGGACATTCTAGTGGCAAGTAGGGAGTCTCTATGATCACGCCCACAGAGAGTTGCTACGTTGGTCGCTCCCTCTCACCATTTTTTGATTATCAAAAAAAACATATACAGAGTAAGGTAGCGAAATACCCTTTGATATCATCAGATATTAAATTATGTGGTGACACTTTCCTGGCCAAAGAATTTGACGAATGAGAATTTGACTACCCTTTTTTATTTTAAAAAATATATATACAGAGTCAGACCATCCGCATCAAGATCTCTATATTTTGAATCAAATTATATTTTAAAAAGTCATTTTATTACTTTATCTACTCACTTTAAAAATATCTCCTGCATCAAACTCTTTATATAAAAAATATTGTTTCTTTATTCTTTAAAAAAAAAGAGCAAAACTTAACCCATCTTTTTATCTGTCTCTATTTTTACTCCTCACTCTCTCTAACTTTATGCTATGTTTGGAACTTGAGGAAAGGAGAGGAAAAGAAAGGAAAATTAAAAAATTTCCCTCCTATTGTTTGGTGGAAAGAGAAAGAGAAAAGAAAATTACAATTTTAAGTTTTGTGAATAGTAAATTTGTCTACCTATTTTCCTCCCACTTTATTTTCTTTTCCTTTCCTTGCTTTAGGTTCCAAATAGAGCCTTAATCCCCTGATATTCACTGAACTCGACACTTCACCAGCAATTAGCAAATCAAACCACTTCATCAATCTCCTCTCCGTTGATCAACCCCCAAGCCCCTCTCTGCCGATCAACCCCCAGCCGCCGCGGTCGCCTCCCAAGAAATGGCCAGAATACACAAATGGAATAGCTCGCCGGAGTAACTTGCCGGAATACCTCTAATATATATTCAGTACATATACGAAAGAATTAATAACCCACTGGAATAAACAAATCTGACTTGTCGGAGTAAATGGCTGGAATAAACGAGATCTGACTCGTCAGGGTAACTAGCCAGAGCAACTCGAACCAAAATAGATTTGATCGGAGTTATTAGTGCATTAAAAGATGTAACTCGAACTCAACAGAATACTTGCCATAATTCATTCGGTGTGGGTGTAGGTGGGTGTGTGTGTGTGTGTGTGTGTGTGTGTGTGTGTGTGTGAGAGAGAGAGAGAGAGAGAGAGAGAGTGTGTGTGTGTGTGTGTGTGTGAGTGAGTGAGTGGCGGAGCTATGTTAGGCCCAGAGGCCCCTCTCCGGAGAGAGAGAGAGAGAGAGAGAGAGAGAGAGAGAGAGAGAGAGAGAGAGAATGGCAGAGCTATGTTAGGCCCAGAGGCCCCTCTCCGGCTCTGGCACCCCGAGCTCCCGAATTTTAAAATTTTTATTTTGTATATATCTAATTTTTAATATTATTGATTTTTTTATCCGCAATATATATTTTTGATAATTATTCGTGTATAACTATGTATTCTTAATAAATTTGGTTTGATTTGATAAAAAGCTAGTTATTTTACATTATCATTTCTCAATTTCTTTCATAAATGAAAAATAAGCACGTAATAGTTAAGATATCAAAAAGGCAGAATACAAAATGATTAATATACTTTAACTGCATTAGGATTTAATCATGTCAACATACGTAATTGATAGGTGCACGATATCATAGATATGAGCACCTAATTAGGGCAAATTAGCGCGTTAGAGGAGCATTTTATCTTATTTTTTGCTTGATGCCGTACTTTGTGTTTTTGTTAGTTTCACAGGAAATAAGGCGGATTTTGAGCCAAGGTTGGATTGCGAGGCTTTGAGGCCAGGTTGGACGTCGCCGGGAGAAGTAGAGGCTGAGGCATGAGGCATCGGGCGACGTCGATGGTACCACCGGGTGCTAAAAGTGCATGCAAAGCTCAAAAAGGCCTACTAACAGAAGCGGTATCGATACAGCTGAGAGCTGTATCGATACAAATGCAATCAGCCACGGGATAGAGATGATTGTATCGATGCAGCTCTCAGCTGTATCGATATCGGTGGCAACAGCGAACGAAAAATAGTTTTAATGTTTTTAATTCTGAATTTTGGGGTTTTTGTATAAATACCCCCGAAACTTCTTTTTTAGGGTTCAGATTTTTATTTTTGTAGCCTTAGACTACGGTGTTTATCTTTCAAGTTCTCGACGATTTCGTTCAAGTTTTCATACTTCGATAACTCGTTTCAATTTCTGTTCTTTATGAAAGTTGTTCGTTGGTACTCAATTAATTCATATCTCTTGTTTAATTTCCCTCGAGTAATAGAATCATGTTTCCAAATAGAGTTTATGTCATTTCTTGTTTGATATTGAGTGAGTAGTTGTATAGATAGGGTCATGAGGTGTGCTTGACGATTTCCTAGTCCTAAAATAATGGGTTGCTCCAAGCGTAGGTCTGAGACCGACGTAACACAATATCCGATAAGACCGGAGTCGAATCCACAGAGACAGTAATGTGTGGTGACTAAAAACTCGGGTTAACTAATTTAACGGGTTCTTAGGTAGCCACCCCTTGTCGTTTTGAATGAGATTTAACTAAACTTAAGAAATTGTTTGATTTTTTAAATAATTAAAAAGAAGGTATGGTCGTAGGGTTCATACCACTCGCAACCGGCCCAAACTCATCTACTCCAATCGGTGTTCTTTAAAACGTTCAACTTTAGATTGAAAAAGATACCCCGTAAGATGTAAGACCCTATGGTTGCCGTTTACTCATGCGCAGCGGAGAATGAGTTTTGAACCCCCATTTCCCGGTTCACATGCGCTCCGACAATGCCCGGATTCGTCTACGGGAGGTATTTTTCCAATCTAAAATTGTCTTTTTCATTGTTTAAAAATAGGAGCAGTGCCCGGACTGGCCACGGTGTGCTAATCACTCCGCGACCCTACCTATACGACTATTCACTCATTATTAAGCAAGAAACAAAAAAAAACCTTAGTTTGAAACATGTTTCTACCACGCGAGATGAAAAATAAACAAAAGATCTATGATAAACAAGAATTAGCGAACAATTTCTATAAAGAACAAAAATTAAAACGAGTTACTGAAATATGAGTAATTGAACAAAGCATCAAAATACTTGAAAAGAAAAGAAAACACCGAATGAATGTAAGTCTGAAACTGTAAAAAAATAATTACTTCGGAACTTCTGTCGTCGCCCCGTTCTTCGTTTAGAAAGTCTAGGTATACCGCATGGAATGCGGGACCGGTCCACCGCACGCCTTTTAGGGCCCATTCCGGGCTACAAAAAATACAGGAAAATATTCATAAATTTTAAAATAATATTTTTTATGGGGCCCTGTAAAAAATTAGCTCTAATGGATATCGGTAGGTATGTTTTTTGAATTTATAAGAGCGAAACTGCTCAATTTCGCAGTTTTCGCCCCCTATAAATTCAAAAAGCATATCTACCGATAACTGTTAAAACTGATTTTTTATAGGGCTCCATAAAATATTATTTTAAAATTTATAAATATTTTTCTGTATTTTTGTGGAGCTCAAAATGAACCCCAATAGTCTTGCGGTGGACGGTCACCCCACCACATTTGCGGTGGTAGTAGTCTGGCTGTTCTTCGTTCCGCCTTTTTCTCCCACGGCCGCAACCCCCTTAAAATCAGTACTTTACTGACTTAAATAGGAGTAGGTTTTAATCCCATAATAACTTAAAAGACCCTTGAACTTCACATTATAAGATATTAGCCATTCAATTTCGAAGGACTTTGCATTTTGATTCAGAACTTTTATAAATTCTTCTTTTTACCCAAAAGTCTCGGATAACGGGCTTGAGCAACCTATAAACATAAAAACACATAATAAAAATCAGTTAACAAATATAAAAGTCTAAGAAATGTAGATTGGAGAGCCAAAATATGTATATTTTTACACTTATCAGGGTGATTAGTACACCGTGGCTAGATCAGATACATTCTACTCCTATTTCAAAATAATAATGAAAAGGCAATTTTAGGTCAGTAAAGCACTTCCGTTAGACAAACTCGGACATTGTCGGAGCCCATGTGAACGGGAGAATTGGGGACCAAAACTCATTCTCCGCTGCGCATGGATAAACGGCAACCATAAAGGTTCGCATCTTTCGTGGTATCTTTCTTTCTCTAAAGTCGAACATTTTCAAGAACAATGAATGGAACAGATAAATCCGAACTGATTGCGAGTGTTATAAACCCTATGACCGTGCCTCTTTTTAATTATTTGAAAAAACCAAACAATTCCATAAGATTAGTTAATCTCAGCATCAAACACAATGGGTGGCTACCTAAGAGCCAGTTTAAATAGTAATAACCCAAGTTTTTTAGTCAGCATATATCACCATCTCTATGGATTCGACTCTGAACTTACCAAATATTATGCTACGTCGATCTCACCCCTATACTTAGAGCAATCCGTTATTTTAGGTCTAGGATTTCGTCAACCGGTAATGCATTAGAAAACAAAAAATAATATAATATAATAAATATACATTCTGATTAAAAAAATATGCGCCTATTAAACTCCTTTCAAAATTTTGGCTCCGCCACTAATCTTCTATCTCGTCAGGTGTGACGAGGTCTGTAGCAAAAATAGGAAATGGCAAGGCTGCTGAAACCGGAAAAGGGCACATCCATCGGCTCACCACTTTATCCTCGCCGAAGGTTCCCCGAGGCCTGCACTGGAATTTTGATGGAAAAGTTACTAGCTAAATTTAAAAGAGTCGTTCTGCAATCACATCCAACACCACCTAAATACACACTCATACATATAAGTGTGTGGGCTTTACATATATTAGAATATTCAGTATGTGTGGAACCCATACATTAATGTGTATGAATGTGTAAAGTGGGTGTGATTATAAAATTATTGAATTGGAATAAAAATGCACTTAATTTGTTGTACGTGGCTGACTAGTGCTGAAGGATACGTCGAGTGAAGTCATAAATTAACTAGTTCCCTTTTAACATTTTTTATGTGACAGCCATAGCCACAGGTACGGCTGTAAACGAGACAAGTCGAGCCGAGCTTTGACAAGTTTGAGCTCGGCTCGTTTATTAAATGAGTTCAAAATTCAAGTTCAAGCTCAGCTCTAGTCTTAACGAGCCAAGCTCTTATCAAGCCAAACTGAGTCATTTACTAAACGAGCCTCTTTAATCGAGCCGAGCCACTCTTAACGAACCAAGCTTTTGTCAAACAAGATGAGCCGATCTCGGCTCGTTTAGAACAAGCCAAAAACTCGAGTTCGAACTCAGCTCATTTATTAAATGAGTCAAGCCGAGTTCGCAAACTGCTCGGTTCGTTTACAGCCCTAACCACAAGTGACGTGTATGGTAAGATATTGTGTTGTATGTGACGTACGCACACTGTAAAGATAAATATATGTATATACACGCACAAAATAGAAGTCATTAAACTAATTCGGTCTTTTTTTATTGAGGCTCCGGCGTGGCTGCTGGAAATCGGAAAAGGGCACATCCATCGGCTCGCCACGTTTTCCTCGCCGAAGGTTCCCCGAGGCTGCTGGAGACGCCAGAGTCTTAATGGAAAAGAGAGTAAACTAAATTTAAAAATGCGCTTTGCTGTGCGTGACTTGACTAGGGAAGGAAACGAGGAAGTGAAGTCATAAACTAGTTCCCTTTAACTATGTTAATGTGACAGGTGATGTGCATGGTAAGATATTGTATTGTATTGTATGTAACGTGCGCACAAAATAGAAGTTATTAAACTAATTTGGTCTTTTAATTTTCTATTCAGGTACCGGTATACATTCTTCGTTTACGTACGTACGTACCATGGGATCGATGGAATGTCAACTGCTATCTTATCTCAGCAACGTGCCTGTCCGTATAAACTCTGTATTTCCATCTACCTTGTACATCTTTTTTTATATATTCCAGTGTGAAAAGCAGAAGGCAAAAAAAAGTAATAATAATAATTATGTGTGTGGAAAGGCAAAACAAAAAAAAATGATGGAACTTCAAGGGATTGACCGAGTGGTCTTAGCTTGAAACTTAGGTATTTTCTCTATTTTAATGTCTCATGTTCGATTCTCCTTGCCAACAAATGTCTTGGGGATGTCACATCATCTCCATGCGTAAGCGTGCGAAACGGTTATAGGAGGGGCTGTAGAAATTAGTTCAAAATGCATACTAGCTGACCCTGGATTAGTCCGAAGTGCAAGCAAGCTTATCCGGGACACCCTGCATTACCGGAAAACAAAAAAACAAAAAAAATTACGTGTGTGAAAAGGAAAAACAAAATGATGGGTGTGTGTTTTGGCTTGGTACTTAATTAGGTGGTTGCTTCATCTTAATGTCACAGGTTTGATGCTCCTTGCCAACAAATCTTATGGTCACCTCATCCCCATGCGTAAGGGTGCGAAACGGCTATGGGATAGGCTAGTTTAAAGTGCGCGCAAGCTGGCCCGAGATTAGTCCGAAGTGCATTACCCACAAAAAAAAAACGTGTGTGTGAAAAGGAAAAACAAAATAATGGGTGTGTGTTTGACTGTTGGCGTGTGTGACTGTGAGAGAGAGATCAACGATGACTCCCTTGGATCTTATAATTGCAAAAATCCCCGTTATAGTTAAGTTTCACTATCGCCTGGTACTTTTTCTAAATTGAATGAATCAATATCCCCTAATGTGAGAGATTATCACATAATTCCCCTGTATCATGTGCGGGATTATCACATAAATCCTCGTGTGTAGCAAATTAAGGTCCCCTCCTCATTTCATGATCCAACTGATCTACTTTGTAAGCTCGACGTGTAAGTTATTTATGTAAAAGATCGAGTTAATTACTTAATCGAACATCAACACCTATTTGAACAAACCAAAAGTTGTGGACTATAAGTTTTTTGTTTTGTCTTTATTCAAAATAAATTCGCATTTTTGTTAGTTTTGGACTACAAAGTTGTGGATTACTAGTTCGTCTTGAAGAGATGAATCAAAAAAGTAAAAAAATTTACGACATTTACACACACAAATTTGGAAATATCCGAGAAAAGGACAAAGAAGCCACATTTTTTTCTTTTTCTTGGACGTTTCCAAAAAAATGCTACTCCGTAATATATTTGTTAAGCTTATTGATAAAAGTCTCTTTTGTATTTTCCTTATTGATAATCGTCTTTTTCTAAGTTACATTGTAGTAATTTATTCTTATGATCACCAAATTTGAGACATTTTCGTACGTACGTGAGGGGAATCTATATCAGTATATAAGGTAGGTTAGTGTAATTTAATGAACTAGAACAACTATCCGAGTAAATATCACAAATCTCAAGGACGTCAATGTAATTAACCAAAAAATATAATTATATTAATATTAACCAAGGCAATAAAAACGTGGTAGCTCGCTTGTTCTCATGCAGAGTCATTTGGATAAGGGTAGAATTCAAGAACCAATTTTTCATTTTTTAATTTTTAGTATGAATTCAAGAACTAATTACATTCAAACAATTAACAGAGAGTCTGTGGAAATGGTCTGAGTCTTACAATGGGTCTTTATTTATTACACAAAAGGGTGTTGAATGTTTCTTGGTCATGAAAACTTTCTTAGGGTTAAGGCCTATAAATACCAACCCATCCTCTCCATAATTTCTCACACATTGCAACCATAGCCCTTGAGTCGATATTCTTATTTCTTTGCTTTTTCTAACTCAATTTGGCCATAGTTTTTCTTTTTCGGAGAAAAAAAAGACTAAGAGATGTTCCATCAAATTTGGGACGCGATCACTGGAGAACACGAGGGGAGGACGATCAAAGGAACGGTTATCTTGACGAAGAAAAACGTTTTGGATTTTAATGACTTCAACGCGTCGATTCTCGATAAGTTTCATGAGTTGTTTGGAAGAAGAGTTTCTCTGCAGCTAATTAGTGCCGTTAATGCTGACCCTGGTTAGTTCTTCATCTGGATTTTTTTTTTTCCTTTTTTAGGCATATTTCGTATTTCAGCTTGGTGTTTAGCTAGTAAACATCTTTTCCAATTTTTTGATTAATTATTCGTCTCAATGGAATGAATCGAAAAGTATAAAAGTATAGATAGAGATTTTAAAAAGTTCAGATAATATTACCCTTAACCCAATTCTCTCTCTCTCTCTCTCTCTCTCTCTCTCTCGAAATGTAGAAATGGGTAATGATCGTACACTAGTTGAGCAGCCACTGCGCGCTCAGCTCATGACATAAACTCTCACTACTTTTCCAACGAAAATTTTGTCTCTCCTTATTTTGTTCGACAACCAAACGCGGCCATAATGGTTACCGTATTTATAATGGGACCAGAATCTAGTGGTCTTGAGTGAACCACATCATGGGCAGACTTGAACCATAAATCATGCAAGTACCCCTTTTTCCACGAATTTAATCTTCTGTTATGTTTGGCAATTAATCAAACTGAAATCCTTTGTTGTTTGCTCCTTTTTTTCCTTTGGTTTTGAAAGATTGATCATCAGTTGGCCAATCACCACAACCCGTCGCCCGTAATGTTTTTTGTCGTTTCAAAAAAAAAATTACATTTTTGACAACCGGTTGTCGGAGCTAGCATCCATGCACACACCTTGTCATTCGCTCATCTGAGGCCGCTCAAGTAACTGTTAGGAGCTATCATATCAGCCTGCCGAGTTAGCTAGTGATCCATATAATCCAATAATTACTCAAGTTTGGTACAAAACTTAGTCACACATAATCCTTTAAAATAGTTTTCGCTCTCACTGCCAAACATCGCACTGCGCTCATGCTCTTAAACCTCATAGCATTCATGAATTTTAGTTGCTTGGAAGGTTTTTGAAAGACATTCTCACGATCGCGCTCCCGCACCTGCATTAAGGCCCGGTTTGATAAGGGTATTAGCTTTTAGGATTGGACTACCAATCTCAAGGGACTAACAATACTTTATTTGGTAACCCAAAATGGGTTGGGACTATTAGTCAAATGGACTACCAAGGTGAGTTTTAGGGGGTATACACAATACCCTCTCACACTTGATATTGATAATCCAATCCCAATACAAGCCATGCGAAATTACTTTCTTATCCTTGTTTAAACCAACTAATTACCAATCCCTTCTCCCTGTTACAGATTTTAGATCTTGTTTTTTGGGTTCCATTAAACACGAAAAAATAGCTAACTCCATATAGATTAGATTTGCTACTATTATTGATATATAGATTAGGTTTGCTAGTAACTGTTCGGTATATTTTTGAAATTTCCATCTGTGTAATAATTTTTTTTCAAATGTATTTTTTTGATGCTGTGATAGTTTTTTGGAAAATTGGTTTGATCCAGAAAATATTCATCTGGGTTTGAGTTGGTTTGATTAGGTATTGAATAAATTAGTTTTGCATAAGGGCAAAAATGAAAATGTATACTATCAATCCAATCTTATCCCATGTGAAACAAACATGATAGTAATAATCTCATCATCTAATCACATCTCAAACAAACATACTCATTACCAATCCCTTCTCATTATCAATCATAATCCTAATACTATTCCCAGCTCCCGATATTAATAGATTAGGTTTGCTACTAGTACTAGACCCGATGCCGTTAAATCCTAGCTCCCGTTAGTCTTTGTAACAATTTCAAAGATTAGTATAAAAAAAAATTGCTTTTTAGAAAAAAAAAAGAAAGAAAGAAAAAGGTATAAAGTAGTAACTGTAGGAGTCTGATGTCTTCCAACCCTTCTTGATCTAACCCTAGAGTTTGTTGGGGCTACATATATGTTAGGTTTTACTTTGAAAAAGCATGGTGGAAAGTTTGCTGAAACCCCTCCAGCTGATCAAATTGGAAACTCTGGCTATAATCCTCTCAACGATGGGTCAATGAGTACCATCTTCCATTCAAGTAAAGGAACCATTAAATCGCCAATTATTTTGCCCCAATGGTCATTTTTCTTATTTTTATTGCTACCAAAAGTTTATAACAATGATTAAACAATGTTTTTTTTTATTAATTTCGTTGTTTCCCTTCTTTTCATTGTGCACTTGCTATCGAAAAGTTTTTTTAAAAAAAATTGAGGTCATTGCGCTACATCATCAATGAGATGTAGCCATAGGGAGTAATACGAGACTTTTTTGGTTCGAAGAAAAGAAGATTTTATTAATCTGTGAAATAGTAATATAAAGATTAAAGGGCATGATGGCATCATAACGAAGCACGTGCATCCCAACGAGTTGGCTATTACACGTTTTATGAGATTACCACTTGTTTGAACTATAAGGTCAATTATGATTAAATTTGGGAAATGATTTTGTCACTTTTTTTTTGTTAACGTCACTCCCCTGCAAGTGTATTTTTACATCAAAAATACACTTGTAGCTGCAGGGGAGTGCCGTTAACAAAAAAAAGGGAGTGGCAAAATCAGCAACCTTAAATTTAAGTGGAATTTTTCATGTTTCTAGATGATTAGGTACTCTTCCAAAATCAAAAGACCAAATGCAGTGTTTGGGATCCAACGGCTTAATTAATTGTCCCTTGACAAAGAGGAAGACTAATCGGCTCTCTTAATTAGCCTTCTTGGACATAGAGCAATTTTAATTTTAATAAAAATTCAACAATACAGACCTTATATTTGGGTAAATATTAGGAGTACATGCATCCTTAAATTATGTATAAGAAAATCAATATTTGAAATAGAATCATAATGTCAATTCTTAATTCTGTATTTTGTATAGAAATTCAAAATATTTATGCATAAATTTATCACCAAACTTGAATTCATAACAGTTATCTGCATGTCATGAGTTTATGTCTAAACATTGCTCCCTCTATTCCTAATGATGAGAAGATGCGTAATTTTTAGACGAAAAATAAAGTACTTCCGTGCATATTTTTTTCAAAATTTTTGACACTAAATTAAAGATCTCAATGGCCAAAAAAAGGTTAAAGATCTATCTCAACAGAAAAAAATTCAACAATTTAGTGTCAAAAAATTTTAAAAATTATGCACAAAAATGCTATATTTTTTATATAAAAATTGCATATATTTTCGCAATGGACTATCTTGTAGAGTATAAAGTTTTCGACTATCTTTTCGACAAATATTATGAATTTTAAAAGGTGATTCAAGTAGGGCATAGTGCTCACACCTTAATACTACGTATTATAGCACTATAATAGTATAAGAGCTTTTTTTAAACAGCGAAAAAGAATTTATAATCATTGGAAACAACTATACGATGAGATATATATTGACATGTCTAAAATTAGTTTGCAACAAAAAAAAAAAAAAAAAACCATTTTTTACTTATACATATATAGTAATTGTTTTGCTCTTTTATCTTGTCTCTCTAGGCTCTAGCCATGGGAGAGATGAAAGGAGCAGTCATTTCTACGAGTCTAAACAACTAGTCTTTACAATTGGTTGTAAAAAAATAATTTAAAAAAAACACACATCATATTGGTTCACAGTATAAATGCACTTTGCACAAAAACTTTTGGATACTATTTTGAAAACAAAAATCCGTGTAATTTACATATAGTGGAGTGGAGATAATTTTCGAGAATTAAAAAGATATCATCTGTTATTTTTGTAAAAAAGAAATCTCCTTGAAAACTGAATTTGAAAACTTTTTGTAAACAAATTTGTTGTGCCCTCGATAAATTATGATTTTTACACTCTCCTTTTTGATGAATGTCACTCTATTTCTTTTATTTTAGTGAATATTTTGTGTGTAAATTTTTCACTAAAAGACAAGAAACAGCTGATTGCATCTAATGTGACAATTATTTCTCTTGATAAAATGAGAACATACAAAAAGACAGGGACATAGCTAGCCTGAATTTTTGCGTAGAGTGGATGAAAATACACAATCAAAAAAATTAAAATAAAGAGAAATAAAGACATGCATCCAGAATTTTCATAAGATAATAAACAATCCGTGTCCCCAAGCCTATTGATAAATTCAACATAATTATCAACTCAATTCAAGATTCAGTTCAATTAGAGAGTCACAATGATCTTAATATCTCATATCATAAACTCTGAAGAACTAACTTTTTGCTTGCCAAATTCCTCGTTGTCCGTGGTGGAGTAATCAACCTTACCCGTTGGCTACCTCGTCGTTCGTTTGCCCGTTGTCCATTGAACAGCTTTGTTTTCACGTGAGAGAGAGAGAGAAGAGGTTTAGTTGAGAGATTTATGTTATGTATCTTTGCCTGAAGCCCTAAATAGAAGTGGATCCAGGAGTGCTGTCGTGCATTAATATTTGATTATACTGTATAACAATATTAACCCTACTCATTTATTTTATTTTAGCCCATATCTTTAAGTAATTGTTGTTGATATCCTTATTTTGTTTAAAAGGATTGCAATTAAACCTCATTAAGACCATCTTTAGTACAAAATTGTCTCATAGCTCGAAATATACTAAAGCCGCTAGTACTAAATTTTTAAACAAAAAAATGGAAGGAGCGGGCTAAATCTCTGGAGGGCCCTATTCCAAAGTCGACAGAAAATCGTGATGGGCCAAGCCCAAAAGATAGCCAATCTTCAATAATACCGTTATAATAGGAAGGTCCGAAAATCACTTGGGTCCGAACTTTTTTTATTTTTATCAGATGAAATGTAATGCATTCACAAAATGTCTTTCCGCCGTCATAAAGATATTCATCCGACAACAATAATAGGCAAACTTGAGCCACATAATTGCCGTGCACGTCTCCAAGCGTAAAAACGTCTTTTAAAATATCCAAACCTACTTCAATTCACAAGAGAGAAGATTGAGAGCACAATCGCGAAGTGAAGAGCCGATGATTGAGAACAGAAGCGGAAGGTGATTTGTGACAGCCTATTTATGGCCAAATAATCAAAATGAATTATTTTTTGTCCTTATTAAAATATTTTCGCGTTTATTAGTTTTGTGTTAATTTTTGTAGACTTTTACAACACGTCAATTTTTGAAGTAAAACTAATAAACACGAAAAAAATTTAAATAAAAAATAATAATTCATTTGGATTATTTGACCAAAATAGGCATTACCATTAGGCTCCGAGCAAATCAGAATAATTACACAAAACCCCCCCGTAGTTTGGCATATTTACGCATTGCGCCCTATATGACAACAGTTTCAACATTCCGTTAACGTCCGTTTATCAAGGGAAGAGAGAGAATTTGGTTTTCTTCTACTTCTCTCTCTCTCTCTCCTTACATTACTGCTGAAACCCCACAATCGATAGAAGTTTTGGGGAATCGTAAAGATTTCGTGTGTCATGGAGGATCAATTGGTATGTACTCCTAACATGCATAGTTATATCTTTTACCGGAACAAAAATACATGCATAGTTTATATTGACATGTCATTGGGCCAAAACGTTGTGGATCTTGTTTTTCGTTGTGTTGGTTTGTAGCCTTCATGTCTTCCATTGAGCTTGCTGCCATCAATTTTGCATTTTGATTGGTTCAGTTTCTATGTGTGTTTTTGTGTCACCGAGAATTTGGAAGTTAAATTGAAATATTGATTGCTCTTTGGGAGCTACTTGTGGACAGAGTTGAGATTACGATTCCACAAGTAGCGATTACAAAGTAGACATTTAGTATATAATAATGTCCAAGCCAGCTTACGCCCACCTCGACTAAGCGACTAGGGAGTAGACATAGAGGGACTTAATGGAAAATTTGGATAATTGATGTATAACTTCAGATAATTTTTGTGCTTATTAACAATTTTAGGACAAATTCATGTGCAGAATGACGGATCCATGGCTAGGGTTTTATGACTATGCTTTCTTTAGGAGTTTGATAGACCCTTCTGAATTTATGTTACGCTAGGCTTCAATGTGCTAATGCTTTTCGCTGCGACCTTTCCCTCCCCCATGAGAATATACAAGCAAAAATGAACTGAAACTGTGGGTAATTGAACATTTGATATAAGAAGTTGAAGGAAAATAATGCATGGATACGTGAAGGGCAAGGAAGAATAGAAAAAAAAATAAAAAATTGAGTTCAAAGGGAGATAATGAATAACATTTCAACCTTAGAATCACAGACATGTCTAGCGGCCTCACGTATCTGTGTCAAACACGTGTCGGTCACGGAAACACTCTCCGGACACGTATTGGACATGCCTAAATACTTGTCCAGTGTTTTTATTATACTACTTCTTTGACTTAGACACATTGTGGATACTCTAGGACATGTTGACAACACTCTTGGAACATGCTAACAACAAATTGAAATGGCTCCAACGTTTATATGAATTCATAACATACCACTATAATACAAATACACATACATTTGACGTGTTCGCATATGCGTGTCGTGTCGTGTCCATATCCCGTATCCGTGTCCGTGCTTCTTAGATTTCAACAACAAATGAATGAAGAGAAAACAAATAGAAAGGAGATTAGTGAAAGAAAGAAAAGGAAGAGAAGTTGTGTAGCAAGGTAGTAAGAGAATAAATGTTATTGCAGTCTTGCAGCAATAGGGAGAGGGCCAGTTTATATATGTGTTTAAGTAGTAGCATTTAAGCTGCGAACATAGTCTAACCCACGAAAACAGGCAACGTAAGAAAGGAATTGCGTAGTAGTGGCATGAGCGGGAGGGAAGAAAGAAGACAGAAATCGATGAAACTTTCCTTCTACTTTTAGTGGCTGTAATTTGATATGTTCGAATGGCTTAGACCGAGACCACTTTGATAGTGTAGGGTTTAAGTTGGAAGTTTCATATTCCAATTTTAGTTTCCCATTAGGATCGGAATCTATTGTTTCTTCGCAATTCTCACTTATTCATCAGTTTAACGACTTTTTGTCCTCTTTCCCCCCTTCTTTATCTATTTTAATCAGTAATAAAGTTGGAATGCTATATTTTGAATATGGTTTTTTTTTCAGAGCAAGCATTGAGAGGGAAACTTGGGAAGCCGGCATATTTGGAAAACTGGATTACCGAAGTTACCCCTTTAATCACTGGTGATTCAGAATTCGGTGTCACATTTGATTGGGACGAGGAGGTAGGAGTTCCAGGGGCCTTCATAATAAGAAGCTTGCACGACAGTGAATTCTACCTTAAGTCTCTCACACTTGATGATGTTCCCGGACATGGTCGTATTCACTTTGTTTGCAACTCTTGGGTTTACCCTGCTGACAAATACAAAACAAACCGTGTTTTCTTCACGAACCAGGTAAGATTTAGTTGTATTAATTTTTTGATCAAGGCATAAGTCATTCGATAGTATTTCCACCTCCAGATTTGTCGTCAAGGGTTGACTGCCCATTTTGGTTCTTTAAGAGTTTGTTAGAAAGAAATTCTTTAAGAGTTTGTCAAGCAAGATACGTATTTGATTTTTGCTTTGTTTTATTTTCTGTTTTTTGTTTTATTTTTCCGAAAACTAAGAAAATCTTGTTTGATCATTTCACAAAAATGTTTTCAAGTGTTCTTTTTCGTTCATTTTTGTATGAATCCTTAGTAGAAAATTATATAAATGATATTTTCTAACTTTCAAACTATATTTGCATGAAAAGGAATATGTTACTGCGAAAATAATGAGCTACAGATTGTTTATAATAACATGATAAATGAAGAAAAAATAAACAATACCGAACTCTGAATCTTCTCTGAGCTTGTGTAACAGTAATTTCCAAATCAAGTGAACTCTTCAAAAAATGATCATACTATGTATAGAATATATTTCAGTAAATAATTTCAAGCTACTCATGCCCTGCTACTATCCTATTCCTTGTGGAGTTTGCAGTGGGCAGACTGCCCTAAACTAGGTGAATTGCATGCTAAATATGTACCGACTAATTAAAATATACTTGTGATGCAGACATTTCTTCCAAGTGAAACTCCAGCACCGCTAATTCCTTACAGGGAGGATGAATTAGTGACCTTGAGAGGCAATGGAGCTGGAGAACTTAAGGAATGGGACAGGGTTTATGACTATGCTTACTACAATGACTTGGGAGAACCTGATAAGGGTGCCAAATATGTCCGCCCAGTTCTTGGAGGGTCTTCAAAATACCCTTATCCCCGTAGGGGAAGAACAGGCCGTCCCCCAACCAAAACAGGTTAGTCTTTTTTTCAAGTTTTAAATCAATTCACTCAGCTAGTCTACAATTGTGTTGATATTTGAATCGTCCAAGGTACCAGTACGGAAATCATATTATATAAGAGAGATAAAGATTAAGCCTTGTTTAGTCTCCATCACTGGGGCCAGGGAGAGGTAGATTGGGCATGGGCCTAGCATTTAGCATTTTTTTTCACAAAGTGGTGAACGTCAAGTTCAATTTACAACCTTAATGGCAGTAGGCAACTTTCACTGCTAAACAGGTGCCCCTGCTAAAAGAGAAACAAGAACCTTTGCCAAATAGTATGGGTCATAACGAAAATTGGATGGATTTGGAGGATCCTCATAACTCTACCAGAAGTCAACTAACAGGGCAGATTCCCTATCAAACACCAATTACTTGAGGAAATACAAAAAAAAAAAAAAAGAAGCTAAAAGGTACAAATGCTCCACTAAAAGTATGGATTCACTTGAGGAACATCCCACAAAATCTAAGTCAAAACAGATTCATTTGAACCTAGTTGAAGAGTAGAAATTCCAAAATTGAACCCTAATTGCAGGAATTGAGGCAGCAATACGTAAGCACAAAACAACGGCTGGTATTGTTATTGTTCATCAGACCATTTCCGAACGGATTTGGGCCTTGTGGGTAGAATCTAACAATATTGGAAACTGGAAAGTCATAGAAATTGCAGTTTTTGCCACTAATCGATCAGTTTGCTCCACGTATTAAGTATGTGTGTCATGTCATTTGGGAATATGGGCTTGTTGAGCACCTATGATATTTGCAGTTAGCACAAAATTGAATAACCTACAATTAGTGTAGCTTAAATCACCTCAGGTTTATCAAAAGTACGTCATATAATCTTTCTGCTATTTTCATCACAGATCCAGAAACAGAGAGCAGGCTGCCTCTTCTTATGAGCCTAAATATTTACGTGCCAAGAGATGAGCGATTTGGACACTTGAAGATGTCAGATTTCTTGGCTTATGGACTGAAATCTGTACTTCAATTCCTTGGCCCAGAGTTTGAAGCTCTGTGTTTTACCCATAATGAGTTTGACTCATTTGCTGATACGCTAAAACTCTATGAAGGAGGAATCAAGCTGCCTGAAGGCTCTGCTCTTGACGATATCAGGGAAAACATCCCCTTTGAACTGCTTAAGGAACTTTTTCAGACTGACGGTGAGGGGTTGTTCAAATTCCCTATGCCACAAGTAATAGCAGGTATTGAATGATTTTGAAACTCGACCAATTTTGTGCTTAGTTGAGAGGAAAGGAAAGAAAAGGAAACATATGCAGGCAATCTCCTTTTATACGGGGTTTCCCCCTTCAAAGTTTTCTTGAGGAATTTTGTTTCCCTCAAACTGTCTTTCTGTTGAAAGTATGAAGATCATCCATTGCATGGAAAAACACAATTTTCAACCAACTTTTTTTTCCCTTAGAGTCACTTCTACAAATTACTTTCTTGGAAGGTATTCCGCTATGGTTTCTCGGTTACTTTCCTTTAATCATGAAAAAGAAAGAAGAGGTTTCTTTTTTTCGTTTCGTTTAACAAGAGGGAATGAGAAGAATAAAGGAAAAAGTTGGTAGTTGTTTTTTGATGTACTATCTTCTTTTTACCTTGCGACTTCTTTTAATGATTTGTTAATTTTCCATTTAATCAAAACATTTTGCTTTTTGGAGCAGAGGATAAGACTGCGTGGAGGACAGATGAGGAATTTGGAAGAGAAATGCTGGCTGGAGTGAATCCTGTCATAATCAAGCGTCTTCAAGTAAGCTAGAACTTCCATTATGAACTTCCTTAGCATCCATCTGGTTTCAGAGAAAATGGATAAAATGGAAAGATATTATGGAAGATTTTTCTTTTTACATACCTTTACTTCATTATCAACTTTTGGTTTTACCCTTGCAGGAGTTCCCTCCAACAAGCAACCTAGATCCTAAAGTCTATGGCAACCAAAACAGTGCAATAACTAGAGATCACATAGAGAATAACCTAGATGGGTGGACAATTGAAGAGGTATACTTCCTGTGTTTAGTATTTATTATGCAAAAAACAGATTATAAATCAAAATTCCCAGAGAAAATGAAGTGTAGTCCATGTTTGAATCTAATATGTTTTTCTCAGGCACACAACTCATTTTGTCTGCACTTTTGTTCTTATTTTGGTGCTTGTGTGCTCACGCATTATAGAGTTGTTTTAGTAACTTTTATAGCATCCAACTCAACACAAATTGGCAGTGAGTGGAGATGTCGCCCAGGCTCATATACTAGTTTTTGAGGTTATAATTAGCCAATTTAGGACAAGCTCTAACAGTAACCAATAACCATTTTCTGTATAGGCACTCAGAAGCAATAAGCTCTTCATACTAGACCACCATGATGCTTTGATGCCATATGTGAGTCGGATTAATTCAACAACAACAAAGATTTATGCCACAAGGACTCTCCTCTTCCTGCAAAACAATGGAACTCTGAAGCCTCTGGCAATAGAATTGAGCTTGCCAAATCCAAAAGGTGATCAATTTGGGGCCATAAGCAAAGTTTACACACCAGCTGAAGATGGTGTTGAAGCTTCTGTTTGGCAGTTGGCTAAAGCATATGTTGCAGTAAATGACTCCGGCTACCATCAGCTCATCAGCCACTGGTATGCATTTTAGATTCTGTGTTTCATGTTCCTTGTTTTATGTATTTATATTGTTTCTGCAAACTTTCTTCCTGAATTTTTTAATGGAAAACTCCGCCTGGTCAGAAAACACAGATAAAAAAAAACAATGTTCGCACGAAAATCAAAACGTTACTTTTTCAACCTTTTCCATGTTATTGGTTAAACGCAAACTCGTAATGAAAAAAAGTACAAAATAATAGTTAAACAGATGTTTGCAGTTTTTTGGAAGGCTTCAAGTTATTATCTCCTAAATGGATTGCAGGTTGAATACTCACGCCACGATTGAGCCATTTGTGATTGCGACAAATAGGCAGCTAAGTGTGCTTCACCCAATACACAAGCTTTTGCATCCCCATTTCCGCGACACAATGAACATAAATGCACTTGCCAGGCAAGCCCTCATCAGTGCTGGAGGTCTTCTTGAGAGCACAGTTTTTCCAGGAAAATACGCAATGGAAATGTCATCAGTTCTGTACAAGAACTGGGTTTTCCCTGAGCAAGGACTTCCTGCTGATCTCATCAAGAGGTAAAATCCTTAGTTCGTCTCACCATATTAAATTTTCCATATTAATTGTAGTCAAAATCGGAACTTAAAAGTTGTGGATGGGAAATCATGATCAATGTTAAAAGGGTATGGAACTATGGAATATTATGTATATACAAAACATAATCTAATATGATGTACCCAATCCTGTTTTCCAGAAGTGTTCAGAACTTTTCATGCTCATGTAGGAAAAATAAAGATGGTTTTTTATTATTATTATAGTAACTAGAACCCCTTTTAGGTCTCTGTCACATAAATAACTCGACACCTACCACGTGCCTTTGGAGCACGTTCTATGATTCTGGAAGACCTTCATATACATATTTGATTTTGAACTATGTATCTCAGAGACAAATATTGAATTAAATTCAAGGTTTTTTCAGACTATATCTTGTACTTGTTCAAGATGGAGCATGCCCTTGTTTAGAATGTGTATTACTTCCACTCTGGATTTTATATTTTCTGAATCTAGAGTATTATATTGAAATGGAAGCGAATTGATTCCTCAAAGTGTCTTATTTAGTCTTCTAAAATTTGGCTTTTATCCAGAGGTGTGGCCGTCGAGGATGAAGATGCTCCGCATGGCCTCCGGTTGCTAATAAAAGACTACCCTTATGCCGTGGACGGACTCAAAATCTGGTCGGCAATCGAAACATGGGTCCACGACTACTGCCACTTCTACTACACAGACAACAGATCTGTTCAGGTGGACTCAGAGCTCCAATCTTGGTGGAAGGAACTCAGAGAGGAAGGACACGGCGACAAGAAAGACGAATCCTGGTGGCCTAAAATGCAAACTGTAAAGGATCTGATCGACAGTTGCACCACCATCATATGGGTGGGGTCCGCCCTCCATGCGGCTGTCAATTTCGGGCAGTACCCTTACGCTGGGTACTGCCCGAACCGCCCGACCATCAGCCGTCGGTTCATGCCCGAACCGGGCAGCCAAGAGTACGAGGAGCTTAAGGAGAATCCAGAAAAGGCTTTCTTGAAAACAATAACGGCTCAACTGCAGACCCTTCTTGGAATTTCTTTAATAGAGATTCTGTCCAGGCATTCGACGGACGAGGTTTATCTTGGCCAGAGAGACACGCCAGAGTGGACGACAGACACGGAACCATTGAAGGCCTTTGGGAGATTTGGAAAGGATCTGGGTGACATTGAGGATGAGATTATGGAGATGAACGGTGATGAGAAATTGAGGAACAGGGTCGGGCCGGTTAAGATGCCTTACACTCTGCTGTTTCCTACTAGTCAAGGTGGGCTCACTGGCAAGGGAATTCCCAATAGCGTTTCTATATGAAGTTGTATTGCAGTTCCATAGGAGCTTACAGAAATGTGTATTGTGATGGAACAATAGTGTTTCTATGTTTTGTGAAGTTGTGTAAAGTCCAGTTATGTGGATGGTGTTGGGATTTATCAAATGTATGGGTTCGTTTTCGGTGTTTTCGAAACCTTCTAAGCTTATACTTAAAGATTTTTTATTTAATCCTACATTAGGTAAATAATGGGATGAGAGAGAGTATATCTAAACTCAGTTTCCATGGCATTGTGGTTAGTCTTTCTTTGGCCAGTGGATCTTTAGCAGATTCTTCAAATGACTCTTCAAACTTTATGGGTAGCATTTCTTTGCTAATAGTAAGTGCTAAAAAAAACGTGAGCAATTTCAGTAAGACAACGGTGGAATATAGTCTTAGAAAGTGAATCACAAGATTCCAAATCTTAGAAGAGAATGGTGTCTTTTTTTGGACTACATGCCTTGGGGGCTGTTTGTCCACTTTGGAAAATGGGCTGGAAACTCACCCCCCAAGTGTTGAACCATAAATTTTTAGCCTAACGGTACCAAGAAAGTTTTCCTTTTTCCGTTCACGCCAAGGCAGGTAGTTGGAAACAACCTAGAAGAAAGAGCCCTGTATTAAGACTTCTCTTGGACTCCGGTACGAAATAGCAATGTTATGGTGATTATCTCTGGTGATTATTAAGTGATGTGTCACCTCTGCATTAATAAAATACATGATAAATGAGGTGTACTCTATCAATATAATGATGAAATATCACATGGTATTTAAAATATGATCAAATAATCACCAAAGCATTTGTGAGTACAACTGTGCAAAAACACTTGTTTTACCAAACAACCTTTATCTCTTCCCACACAAAGCCCAAAGTAAAGGATCAATACTACATGCACAGACCTTATGTATACAAATTCATATATGGATGTCCCTCAAATCATCTGATGCACGTAGACTCCTCGTTATTTTATTTTATATAGTCAACGGGCATCGAACGATTGCAAATATATTTGTGTTTGGATTTGTGAACAAAAGTCGAGCACAGCTCCAAAAAATTTCAACAGGGTGTTCAAGAATTTTATATATATATATACACGCGCGCGCGCGCGCACACACACACCAAAATGCATATATTAATGTAAATAATGTGACCAAAAAATACATAATATGCTACGGTGAATTTTTATATTTTTAGTCAAACAAGACTCAATCAACGCATAAATACACTGATATATTTTTGTAGGAAATTGGGTGGTGAATAAATTGGCATAGATCTTTTTGGATATATACTCTTCTTTTCGGAGATATAGAGTTGATTGTCGTCACAAAGAAGCCAGAGCACGATACTGATAACAATAGATACTTTATCCTCTCTCTCTGATTTTTCAAATTTTACCGTCAAGAATGCGTATCTTATTTTGAACTGATGTATTAGATGTTCAGTTGTGAATTACCTAAATTAATGGGTGTTCATACTTCCTGGTACATAGTATAGAACTAAACCGCCTATGGGCACACAGACTTCCGGCAATGCAAATGGGTGGTTGGGCTGAGACTTGGAATAATTCTTTGTAGCACTGGAATTTTTGTGATAGAATTGACTTGCTTGACTTGATTACTTGGCAGACACACACTGTAGGTGGAAATGCGTGTTGTCAAGAATAGCCAGCCGGCCCTTGTGGGACCCACATGGTCGGGTCAAACCAGATGCATGATTTGATCAACGAACATAAGCAATTACAAGTGGTAATTCTTTTTCTTTTTTTTGCATTTCTTGTTTGCGTTTTATTGGTAGAATTAAAATTTAAAATAAAATATTAGCATTCACACGGTTATCTAGCTATCTACCATTCTCACTTGAACATGACAGGACATGATATCTTCCAACCACCAATATTTTTAAATTTTTCTTTATTACTACCTTTTTTGGTTTTGGGTCATTCTCAAGACGTTTCCGTCATGCATGAAACCAAAAAAATACTACCTACGTACCCAAAAATTGTCCGGCTTGCAAAAAAAAATAATAATAAGAATAATAAATTTCTGTATAAAAAAAAAAAAAGAGTTGTTGGAATTTTTATTTTTTTTTTGCGCTAGTTATTAGATATTAGTAAGTTCTTTCAACTTATGGAAAATATTTAATTTTTTCTATAGAAGTACGTACATTGTTCTAAAGTTCTCATTTTACAGATCACATAATTTTTTTTTGGGACAAAAGAAGTATTACTCAATTAGGTGTGAATATGACTCTTACTAGCTTTGAATGATCAAGTAGAAAGAATCGTGGCACGAGCTAGGGGACCAAGTCAATGCAAAGAACATCTAAGGGATATGAAGTACTCACATAGTCCCAAATTGTTGCTCCTGCTCTCAAAAAAAATTCTATATCTTTCAATTTATAATATTTTTTATATTCAATATGGATCTTATTTCATAAATCTTAATTAGTTTTATTAAAAAAAAATTGAAATCGTAAGAAAAAATATAGATTGTGAAACATAGACAATTGTTTGAGTGGCACGATTGCCCAAAATGGAACAACAATTTGAGACGGAGGGAGTATTTTTTAGAGTAAAAACTCTATTTGGCTTGGTACTCCATGAATTTAAAAAAAATATATATGTTAATACTACTCCAGTGGTGTCAAAGCTATTTTTTTTAAATACAGGTCACAGCCATTGGGTATCTTGTATGATGCATAAGCTAGAATTTTAGATCACGAATTCTTTACGTGGAGTTTTAATAAAAAAATTATTGACAGGTTCGCAAGGTAAATTTTTTTTTTTTTCTTGCCAATCGATAGAGGTCTAGCCTATTCCTAAGGGATTGGGCAAGAGGAACCGCTAAACTATAAATGGGTGGGGCAAGCTCAAAGGCCATTAACCACCACACCAAATACTCGCACTCCTGGTGAGAATTGAACCATCACCTTCCATGTGAAAGAAGTGAGAAAGTATTATTGGGCTACAAACTTGTTGGTTTTCATAAGTGGTTAAAAATTATTTGTTGGGGCTTTGTCAATCGGCAAGCCATTGGAGTTGGATAGTGCCAAATAATGGTATTTATCGTTGGGAGAAACTTATTCACGGCTCAGCCGTGGACACTTTGGAGGATCGCAATTGGTTCCGTAAACAACTATTCACGGCCATGCAGTTAAAAAGATTTTCCCATTTATCTTTAATGACATTGGAGATGCTAGATTAGTGCTCAAACTCACTGGGGAGGGTTTTCAAGCTTACCAATAATACCCCCTCCCATCCATTGTTGATGATCTTCATGAAACCAAAAACGAATATAAGAAAAGGTTAGGAAACAGATAATTTTTACTTAACCACGAGGGGTTGGCCCGGTGGTCTTGGCCTGGAATTCAAGAGTTTGTTCCCTATGGTCTCAGGTTTTGATTTCTCTCTTGCCAGCAACTCGCATTTGAAGAGACTGTCGGTGGGTTATATAGTTTAGTCCGAAGTGCATGCGCGCAAATTGGCACTGGACACCATGTATTACCCGGGAAAAAAAAAGGGAGGGTAGAAAACTAAAAATTAAACAGGAAATAAGAGTTGACCTTGAGGAACCCTAATATTCATGCATAGGTATATTCTGTAAGAACTTTGGCCAGAGAAAGTGAATTAGAGACAATGGTGGGAATATTAATTTTTGTGCAATGGAAAAGGTTTTAAGGGGTATCATATTCTGATTTAATAACTGGTCTAGATATTCTTGAAAAAAGAATCATTAATCCAAAAGAATATTGGAGTAACTAAAACTATACCAAAAAAAAAAAAAATTATCATCAACACTACCCCCTATCTTCAGAAGAAACTAATTTTGTCCAAGCACACCCCAATTACTTCATATTGTTTAATTGGAATATGAAGGACAACTTATTCTTGTTATGGTTGTTCCACCAGACATAATTAAGTGTGGATTTGAGCAAAATTGATTATTTCCAAAGTGAGTTGGTAATTTGATGTTAGGTAAAAAAAAAATTAATTTGTTGTCAAAGTTTATGGATTAATCATTCGAAGCTCAGCAAGATGAATCATAAAAGCATAAAATATAAGCCGATTAAAAACAATTCACCAAAATACAAACAAACTTTCTTTTAGGGCCTTTTTCATTTTTTTTGAACTTTTCTTAAATTTTCAATTGTTAGTTTTTACATTTTACATTCTACTTATCAAGACCAATAATGAATTCAGAAAAAAAAAATTCAACAAAACAACTAAAAAGACAGTGGCAATAATTTTAACAAAAAACTGTCTTTCAAGACCACAGACACAATTTGAAGAAATTATTTTGGTTATGAAAGAATTTCAAGAAATGTTTTGATAGATTTTTCAAGGACATATTAGCAGTGTAATGTTTTGATTCTATTTGTACGTGTAAGCATGTTTTTGGAGGTGCCTTTTCCCATGAAATGACAAAAAGATTCACGTTTATTTTTTAGAAGAAGACACAGCAAGGAAAAAACAAATGACAGTAAAAAACATACCCATCACTAAAGGGTCCACCAGAATAGACATCTGAAGGAATTGGAATTTCGGACAAGGTGCGTTAATACAATGTAAATCCAACAAGAAATTAGAGCGGTTGGGTCAACCTTTTTTTTTTTTTTGGTACGAACCAAATTTGACACGATCCGACAACCTAAAAATTAAGTGGGACGAATACATATTGAACTCACGTAACTCTGGAAAAATAAGAATAAATGTTTAATTTTGGGTATTGATAATGTCACTCTCCAAATTTATAACGCCACTCTCTAGTGACGTTATAAATTCTCTTAATTTTTCTTATTGACCCATTAACCTGAGATGACACGCTCAAGCAGCACATGACATTAGGCCTTTCATTTCAATAAATCTAAGGACACATACATTTTTACACAAATCTTGTACATAAATTTTTATGGGTCCCACCAATATAATCCGAACCGCTCATTATTTTTAAAATAATTTTTTAAGAGTTTTTGTAAAAAATCAACTCGATAGGATATCGGTAAGGGCTTTTTCAAAAATAGTAGAGTGAAACAGTCTGATTCGCTCTGCTATTTCTGAAAAAGCCCTTACCGATATCTTATCAATTGATTTTTTACAAATACTGTTAAAAAATTATTTTAAAAATAATGAACAATTCGAATCATATTGGTGGGATCCGAGGTGAGCCCCATAAAAAATATGTGCAAAATCTGTGTAAGAAGGTATGTGCAAGTAGCACAGTGGGTTTCATTTTAGGTCTAGCCTTTTAGTTTACAAATTATATTGAGATGCTTTTTTTATTATTGGGGTAAAAACGGTAGAAAAGTAGTACTTATTTGTTATTGAGATTTACGTCTAGTACTTCTGGCTTAAGACATCTATTTTAATAGCATGATTTGGCTATTGTTGGTTAAATTTTTTTACTTATTGATGAGCTCTTTGAATTCTCAATATAATTTCACTTTCTTAAAAAAAAAGGGGCTCCCGAACATTCTCTAAATTTTCACCCAGAAGGTTTTGCTACTTTATTGTCCACTCAGCCAGACAATGGAAAGGGGAACCAAAGAATCAAATTCCTACGATATATTTTAAAATAGAATGCAAAACAAAAAGTAAAAAGACGAAGGAAAATTAAGTTTGTAAATCTTTCTGAAATAATTTAAAATAAAAATCTTCATAAAACTCAGACCCTTGAGGCTATAACATAAACTTTTACCTCCAGACCGATTAGCCTACCCCTCATGCATCAAACTCACACCTCCGGGTAAGGACGGCAATGGTGCGGTTCGGTTTCCTAATTAGCAAAACCAAAAAGCGTAACATATACTTAAAACCAAAATTGACAGTTTTCATTTTATCTAAACATAACCAAAACCACGGTTATCAATTCGGTTAAGTTTTTCACCAAAACCGGTGGCAAGAAACCAACACAAACCGATCAAAAAAGAAGAAGAAGCCAACACAAACAAGAAAATGATAAGCAAAGAACAAAACATAGGTAGTAGTAAACACCTAAATCCCAAAAATCAACTGGTACAAGAGTCCTAGCAATGGAAGTGTCCAAACGAAGACCTAATCCCCAAAAACCAAATGATACAAGTGTCCAAACAAAACCCATAGTAGCAGTTGGTCTTTAGCAAACTCCCACTCTTCTTTGGCAGGAAGAGAGGCGCAAGACTTTGAGTTGACAAACCCTAACTGAACTGAACTGAGTTGATTTTATAGGTAGGCAGGTACGTATGTATGTTAGGTTTTCGGTGTGTGGTTAACACAACCGAAACTGGAACCAAACCAGCCGATTTTGTGAAATCAAAAACCAAAACCAATACTACGGTTAAGAACCGCACTAATAATTCGGTATGGTTCGAATAACTAACGGTTCAAGCGAAATTGCCATCCTTACCTCCAAGGTGGGAGAAACCCCTGGCCTTTCACAGCTAAGTACAACAAAATAAACAATTTAAATCACCACTTTAAGCTCAAGGTGGGGCCAAAATAAATCCTAAAAAAAACTTCACCAAACTTTAGAAAAATATATATATTTTAGAGAAGCCTTGTCCTACCGCCACAAATGGGGCCCGAATATAATAATTGTCACATATCGACAGTGAACCCCATTAAAAATGAATGCAATGTCAGTCAACACAACACACATGACCACTTGAAAATATTCTGGGACAAAAAAAATTGTTTCGTAAAATCAATAACTCCATTGGTCTGACGGTCAAAACTTGAAATACAAGAGTTTTGCTCCCTCCTTAATCTCATATTCGAAATTTTTCAAGCGCTATCAATTTATGCAGGTCCAATTGATACAAGACACTGCTTTGGCTTCAACTAGTTCTCCAAAGACTATTTGAGATGCGCGTAAAATGATTCTAACGCTCAGATTTATCGAAAGAAACAAGAAAAGAAGAGGAGACTTCATTAAATTATTTAACGAGGACATTGTCCAAAGTCTTCTTAAAAGAAAAAACAAAAAAAAACACCTTCCAATGAGATCCAGTGAAGTTTCTCAGTACACCACCCTCGTTAATCTTTGCCTATAAAATTCTACCAACCCTCCTCATTCCTTCACATCTATCAACTCTAAAAAGAAAAAATCTTATCTTGATTCTCCCACCATCAATATCTCTGTTTCAAACAAAAACAGGTTTCTCACATGGATCAACTCAATGATGATAACAGCAACAAGAGGACCAAGCATGAAGTAGCAGAGATCAAGAAGATCAAGGGAACTGTGCTGCTGATGAAGAAGAACTTACTGGACTTCAATGACCTTAAGGCAAAATTTGTTGACCGGTTTGCTGAGATTCGTGGACATAAGGTCTCTCTTCAGCTCATCAGTGCTGTTAATGGTGACCCAGGTCAGCTCTCTGCTATATTCATTTCCAAACTTCATTGATTTTGTTTCCTTTTCCTCTTTGTATCTGCTGCTGCTGTTTCCTGTGAATTGTTAACAAGTTAAATGGTTTAGCATGTTAATTTACTTTTCCAAGGGCAGAAAACATTAGTATAACATTGCCAAACAGACCATAACAAATCCCCTGTAGTTTTCTATACTTGGTTGTGATCCAAATGTGAATCCTCTGAAGTGACTCTCATGTGTCACAGAATGAGATTCACCACAGTCCCACTTGACGATCAAAGTAGTTCATTTTGTAAGCCTCATCATCATCTATGCGAAGTATCAGATTATTCAGATATTAGGATCATCTACCAGGACGAAGCATAATTGACCTGAGAGAAATGGACGGTCAGTGTCTGGCCGCTCATTTCAACGATTTTTGGAAGGGCATAACAAAAAGAAACCATAACAACGAATCATACTTAGCAATTAGTAGGGTCTGTATGAGAAACAGATTGCGGCTTCCAGCTGCGATTTGCAACTGAACTTAGTTTTAGGTAATCCATTCCACTGCATAGTCAATAGTACACTCACCTGTAACTTTTTTGTTCATCACTTTTTCTCTCAGGTGGATTACAAAAAATCTCTTAAAAGTAATGATTGTCAAACTCTACCGGTCTTCTTTACTAGTTAATACTACAAAATGGCCACAATCCAATACATCTGCACTTATCAAGCTATTTGTGAATCTTGGCTTTATGGAGGGAAAGCAAAAGCAAAAAGACAATGTACTGAAGAAAAAAACTAAGTAAGAAAAGAAACATTTGCACTTTTCTTTTTTGTTTGATTGGGTCATAAACAGGAGAATAAAAAGGGTAGGTAAATGACAAAAAAAAAAAGAGAACTTTCCAGTAGGTTCCGCAAAAAAGCATCAATAACACTTCATAATGCCATTTTTCTTTTCATCGACAAAGCCGAGGTCCAAACATAGCACCTATTGGGACTATTACGAGTGATAAATTGCCAAGAGGCCTTTGGCCGAACAACAGGTGCTGGGAGAAGGAGGTCAAGAGTTCAACCCCTCTTCCAAGGTGCTAATATAACTATACTAACACCACTGTCTTTTGCTGATAAAGAAAATTTTATGAGTGATCAATTAACCTGTAGCAGGACATCTATACAGCAAAGCTAGCAAATCTTGTGAACAAGCACTAAAGCCAATATTAACTATAAAGATAAGGCCTCCTAGCTAGCTCTCATCCAACATATACTTCACCTAACCAGTATTGTCTTTTAATACAGTAGCAAATTATCGGTATATTTCTCGTTTAAAGTTTTTCTGGCAGATGAACTACAGGATCTAATTTGAAGATTATCATACCTATGCAGGGATACTTGGAAAGCCAGCATATTTGGACTGGGATACGAAAATAACCCAAATAACAGCTGCAGATGAGACATTTAGTGTTAATTTCGAATGGGAAGAGGAGGTAGGGGTACCTGGGGCTTTCATAATAAAGAATTCCCACCCCAATGAATTTTACCTCAAGACTGTCACCCTCGAAGATGTTCCCGGTCATGGCCGGATCCACTTTGTCTGCAACTCTTGGGTTTACCCAGCTGAGAACTACAAAAAAGACAGAGTATTCTTTACTAATCAGGTATGAAACAATATTTTCTAGAATAATGCAAGATGAATGTTGATGATGTTGTTAATGCAAGAAAGGCGGGATCCAGGATTTCTAGAGAGGCCTGTTTAGTAATGGAGTAAAAAGGGCAAAGATAGTTTTTTTTACTCTACACGATTCTCAATATGTTTCTCTATCTATCTCTCTCCACTCATTACATCAAAAATGTCTCAAAACTTAAAACCAAACAAAGGCAGCAACTTTCATGTAGGTCATTGGGGCAACATTTTGGTACCTGAGGCGTCAAATAGGCAAAATAAAAGCAAAACCCATACATATTCTTGAGAAATTTTGCTAGTAATTGAGGTGTTGCAACTAGGCTTGCAAACGAACCAATCTGTTTGCGAGCAGCTCAAGGCTCGACTCAGCTCGGTTCGTTTAATAAAAGAGCCGTGCTTGAACAGATTTCTTGGCTCGTTTAGTAAACAAGTCAGCTTGAGCTATCGTAGCTCGGTTCATGTAGATAAGCTTGATTCCTGGGTAAGGGCTCGTCTTGTTTAATACTCGAAACGAGCTCAAGCTCTCAAAACCAATCAAGCTCAAGCTCACCAAATTTAAAACAAACTGAGCTCAAACACCCTAAAGCACCGCTCACCTCGTTTGCAACCGTACTTGCTAGACAGGCTCCACCCTTGAATTTAAGAAGTATGAAAATTATATGAAAAGCATTGTTACAAAAACACAATGCATAGAGCAGTGTTGGATGGGGCCCACACACTGCATTATGTGTACTTTGCTAAAAAAATCTGTGGTTTGTTAGATATCTGCTCCTAAAACTGTCACAGAACTAAATACAAATTGAGGATGTCAGTCTTCGAGAATACCGTCCCATAATGGTTGGGAAGTTTTCCTACTTTAATTTACATTAGTAAAGGGTGCTTCTTTTGAATGCCATCTATAGAGAGACATAGAAGTACGCATTTAGTGGGGGGGGGGGGGAATGATTTATAAACCTCTGAAAATATGCAGCAAGTATTTTGAAGTTCAACATTTAAACACGCTAGTAGCTCTTGTGTTTGAGATAAGCATAACCAATGAACCTAAAGCCCCTCATGATACAACCTTAATCAAACAATTTTTGAATACCAAAAATTTATGACCACGCTCAAAATTTTGTTTATGATCAACATAGCAGTGTTGTTGAGTTAGCCTAACCAGGTCTATTCATCTGCTAAAGAAGACGAATCTTATTACTTGATGCAGACATATCTTCCAACCGAGACCCCACTTCCACTACGTCACTACAGAGAAGAAGAACTACTAACCCTTAGAGGAAATGGAACTGGAAAACTCGAGGAATGGGATCGTGTGTATGACTACGATGTATACAATGATTTGAGTGACCCAGAAAAGGGCCCAAAGCACGCCCGCCCAATTCTTGGAGGGTCTTCCGAATACCCTTATCCTCGCAGGGGAAGAACAGGCCGACCACCGGCAGAAACAGGTCAGACATTTGTGTCCACTCTCAGCCACTACCTGGATATAGTACTTTTACTAATACTTCCCCTCCATCATGTCTAGTGGTAACTTCGTAACTAAGGCACACGGATACTCCCAAAAGTGCCCCGTACTTTTATCCAATATATGTATCTGATATCGATACGCACCCCCCGTATGGCCAGATAACTATCCGATATGGCGGGAAACTGACCAGAAATTGCGGTAACTTCCTTACAGATGTACTGTTGTTGTAACAATATCCTAATTTTTAAGATAGTGCCGTATTGCGCTTTTAATATCGTATGGCCCATATCCCAACCGTGCTTCCTAGTTTGGCATGAGGACTGAACAGAAAAGACGAATACATTCAATTGGAAATCCTGTTACCGTTATTGCTCAGATCTCCTATATTCTGATTATATCTTTACAGAGAGATGCTAGTCCCATAATATGTTTTCTGCTGTATTCTTTACAGATCCTAGACACGAGAGCAGGCTCCCTCTTCTTGAAAGCTTAAGCATTTATGTACCAAGAGACGAACGATTCAGCCACTTGAAGCTCTCAGATGTAGTCGCTTATGGGTTGAAATCTGTATTTCAATTCCTTGTCCCCGAGGCCGAGGCTCAATTTGACAGGACCCCTAGTGAATTTGACAGCCTCGAAGACATACTAGAACTTTATGAAGGAGGAATCAAGGTGCCAGACTTCCCTTTCCTAGAGAGCATTAGGAAAGAGATCCCCTTTCCGATACTCAAGGAAATACTTCGAACCGATGGCGAACGACCATTCCATTTTCCAATGCCACAAGTAATCAAAGGCATGATAAAATTTCTAAGCAGTTATTTCCTGTTCAGAATAGACACTTCTATGGACACTAATGCTTAATTTGATTTTCCTGAGAACATCTTCCAGAAAAGATTTTCTGCATTTTTTCTAGTGTTTTACATGAAAATGGAATTCAACAAAAAATTGTTTCTGCAGAAGTCATTTTTCAGAAATGTTTTCTGGCAAAGAGTGTAATAAAACACTTTGTAGTTACTCATGTCATGGAACAACTTTAACAGCTTGGAATTTGTGTGTCTAACCATGATTTCCCGAAAACAGAGGACAAGTCCGCATGGAGAACAGACGAAGAATTTGCAAGAGAAATGCTGGCTGGATTAAACCCTGTTGTCATCCGTCTTCTCCAAGTAAACTAAATTTTTCTTGTTGTATGCATTTATGTTATCCATTATTCCACCAAAAAGTAACAACAACAAAAAAGAAACTCACAAGCATATTCGTAACTCGATTTTCTTTAGTTTGAGAACTCGTGTACAGCTTATCTAAGAGGATTTACACCCTTCACCTTCAATTATAACAACCAGAAAACATATTTGCAGGAGTTCCCTCCAAATAGCAAGCTAAATCCCAAGGCATACAACGACGAGGCCAGTTCAAAGACCAAGGAGTGCATCGAGAAAAACCTAGAGGGGTTGACTTTAGAAGAGGTATTTTTCATAGAACTACCATAATGGTGAAAATTTTAAACCAAACAGTTCACAAAAGGAACCCACAATATCATCTAACTGAAATAAACCCATTTTCTTGAGATAGGCACTGAAGTGCAACAAGCTATTCACATTAGATTACCACGATGTTCTGATGCCATACCTGAGCCGGATAAACTTGACTTCCACCAAGACATATGCCACAAGGACACTCCTCTTCTTGAAAAATGATGGAACTTTGAAGCCACTGGCAATCGAGCTGAGCCTCCCTCACCCTGACGGAGATGAATTAGGAGAAGTTAGTGAAGTGTACACTCCAGCAGAACATGGAGCTGAAGGCACTGTTTGGCAGTTGGCTAAAGCTTATGTTGCAGTAAATGACTCTGGCTATCATCAGCTCATTTGCCACTGGTATGTGTCTTTCAAGGAATCCAGCTCCATTTGTTTCAATGTACAAGTATGTAAAATAAGTTTGCAAATTGCAAATCACTTTTTCCTTGTCTTCAGTAGTTTGGTTGACCTACGGAAAAAAGAAAAAAAAAGGAAAACAATAAAAAGAACATATCAATCTAACTGAAAGCACTGTCCTGAAGAATAAAACATAAACCAGAACATCAGCATTACAAATACAATACAACTGTAAATGAATATACTTCTTTTCTTTCTTTCTTTCTTTTTGGTAAATATGATTATGAACATATATACTTCTGTCAACACATAAACAGTAACATATACGTACATAAATACAGAAAGACTAAAATCCTGATTGAACGTGATGGCTGCAAACAATGTACCTTCAAAAATCTATTAAAGTGGGTCGGCGCCTCGGCGGTCAATAACCGAGTTAAATACCTTACAGCCACAGGTACTTTAAGAAGGAACCAAGTCTCACCATATCATGAAAATACTTCACTTCAAAAAATAGCCTACTCACTTTTGGTCCAACCAAACAAGGGGAAATCGGTGAAACATTAACACTGGAAAGCATTTTTTGTCGAAAGCCTTCATTTGTATATTTCATGGTCTAGTTTGTAATGGTTACCATATCTTTGATTTTGTTCACAGGTTACACACCCATGCAGTAATTGAGCCATTTGTGATTGCAACAAACAGGCAGCTAAGTGTGCTTCACCCGATTAATAAGCTTTTGCATCCTCACTTCCGCGATACAATGAACATCAATGCACTCGCCAGACAGACTCTCATTAATTCAGGGGGACTACTTGAGAGAACAGTTTTCCCAGCAAAGTATGCCATGGAATGGTCAGCTGTCGCATATAAGGACTGGGTTTTCTCAGAGCAAGCACTCCCTGCTGATCTCATCAAGAGGTAGTCACATATAACGATAAATCACTTAGACATATGTATGCTGCAAATCTGAAAAGTTGAGATCCACATCAATGCAAAAGTTGTTCAAAATTCACTGATGTGTAATTTGTATGAACTAGATGAAAAAGTAATCAAAGATCCATCACTCAACAGATTCAAAATTCAAAACTTTAAATCGAAGTGACATGAATTCAACACATTATCCATTCATTATAATATTGATTTTGCAAGTAAAAAGTGTTCCTAAAGTTGAATCCGTGAATCCGTTGAACAGCTTATCAAACTGAATCGTATACATGGGTATGCTGAGTTAACGACGACCCACCAACACCCCCCCCCCGATAGGAGTCAATTGTTTGGTTATTCAACCGAATCATGAAATCGCAGCTACGTGTGTCGTAGGATTTTGACAATACAGATTTTAGAGTTTGGGAAACAAAACTCAGAACTTGGTGACTGATACAAACGATCTAAAGGCTCTAAGCAAAGAAAAGTACCGTTCATGAATCCATATCCATCCTCATTGCTTACTAATTCTGCACTCTTACCTTTTTCATTGTGCAGAGGGGTGGCAGTTGACGACCCACAATATCCGAACGGTGTACGCCTGCTAATAAAGGACTACCCATATGCTGTTGATGGCCTGGAAATCTGGTCTGCAATCAAAAAATGGGTTGAGGAGTATTGCTCCTTGTACTATAGCTCAGATGACATGGTTGAAAAAGATTCTGAACTTCAATTGTGGTGGAATGAGATCCGGGAGAAAGGTCATGCTGACAAGAAAAATGCATCATGGTGGCACGAAATGCATAATCTCAAAGAGCTAGTGGAAACGTGTACTACTATCATATGGATCGCTTCTGCCCTCCATGCAGCAGTCAACTTTGGACAATACCCTTACGGAGGGTACCTTCCTAACCGACCCGCCATGAGCCGCCGGTTCATACCCAAACCGGGTTCTCTTGAATATGATGAGCTTGAGTCAAACCCAGACAAGGCTTTCTTGAAAACAGTTACCCCTCAGCTGCAGAGCATCCTCGGCATTTCCCTGATAGAGATTCTGTCAAGGCATACTTCAGATGAGGTTTTCCTCGGACAGAGAGATACTCCTGAATGGACAGCAAATGAAGAAGCGTTAGGAGCCTTTGGGAGATTTGGAACGAAGTTGGCAGAAATTGAGGAGGGAATTATAGGGATGAACAGTGATGAGAATTGGAAGAATAGGGCTGGACCAGCCAAGATGCCTTACACACTGCTATTTCCAAGTAGCAACGTTGGTCTTACTGGCAAGGGGATTCCTAACAGTGTCTCAATCTGAGATTTTTTATTCAGGATGTTATCACTTATCACTATGTTCTTAGCTGTAGTAGTTTTTACTGTACTGCTAGAATAGTTAGTCTTTGTCCCACGTCGGATAGTTGGAGTTATGTAATAAGTCACTAAGTAATATAAATAAAAGCTCTCTCTCGTGTTAGAGTTAATTAACACCCTAAACACTTCTTTCTCATTCTCTAAACAACATGGTATCAAAGCGAGATCTTAACCTTTATCCACCACAACCCTAGCCTAAACCCTAGCCTCTGTACATAATCCCTAATCAGGCCTCTGCCTCAGATTAAAAAAAAAAAAAACCCTAACTCTTGTTCACCGATACTGTTCACCGCGGGTTACTGTTCATCACGGTTACTGTTCACTGATACTGTTCATCGCGCTTACTGTTCATCGCGCTACTGTTCATTACTGGTACTGTTCACTGCTTTTATTATTCATCAACACTGTTCATTGCTGATTTTCAACTCTGGTAATAGTTTTCTAACTTCGGTAAGCCTTTGGTTTATGGGTGGTTGTTTTGGACCCGTTGTAGTAATCACTTCGTATATGTTGATGATGTTACGGATCTATCGTGTTTGGTACTTGGTTGCTGATGCTATTGGTTGAGTACGGGTTCTTGATTAGTTATTTTTTGTTGATTCTTATTGGTTGTTGCCTCTTCATTGTTCGGTAAAATGTCTGAGCAAAAGTCTGATTCTGTTTCTAGTTCTACTAATGGTGTGGATCATTCTTCTCAATTTCGGGAGAGATTGTCTATTACCTTTATACTTTTGAATGGCAAAAATTATGCTGTTTGGGTTAAGGCAGTTGAAGTTTATTATTTGGGTGAGACACTATATCATATTTTGACTGATGACCCTCCCGCAGCCACTGCTGCCACATATGGGGCATGGGTGTCTGAGGATGCCCGGATTCGATCTGAGTTATGGAATAGTATGGAAGACCATATTTCTAGCACATTGATCTTCTTACCTACAACTAAACAAGTATGAACACAGACTCAGAAAATGTATTCTGGTGTTAACAATCTCCGTCACACATATGATTTTCATCAGTCCTTCTTTTCTATCTCACAGGGTGATTTATCCTTGGAGGCTTATTATTCCAAGTTTCGTGGTATTTGTGAGGAGCTCAATATCTGTGAGCCTATTTCTGCTGATGTTCAGGTTATGAAGCGCCAACGTGAGCGTATGCAAGTGACTCAATTCATATCTGGTGTATCATCGACTACTTATGGTCCCGTTAGTAATCAGCTTTTGGGGTCTCGAGATTTACCTTCCCTCAGTGAGGTTTTTAGTCGACTTCGTCAGTCTTCTCTATCTGTGCCTGTGCCACCTCTTGATCGTTCAGCATTAGCTTCCACTGTATTTGGTGGTTCTTGTAGCCGTGGTCGTGGGCGTGATCCTGGGTTCAGTGGTCGTGGTCGTGATTCTGGAGATAGTGGTCGTGGTTTTGTTGGTCGTGACTCTAGTTTTGGTACTCGTGGGGGTCGCATGTCTAGGGGAGGTGGTCGTGGTCGCAGCCGTGATTTCCGGTTTTGTACTCATTGTCGGGGAACCAATCATACGGTGGAGTTCTGTTATGATCTTCACGGTTTCCCTCAGGCTCATCGGGTTGTTATCTCTCAGGATGCTGGACAGCTTACTCATTCTTCTGCCGCCAATGTGGTGACTATCTCTGCGGAGGAGTACCAGCGCCTTATGTCATTTCAGTCTCCAGCTGCGGGTTCTTTCTCTACTGCTACGCTTGCTCAGAAAGGTCCATTCGCTGCTTGTGTTGCATCTTCCTCCACTCCTACTCCTTGGGTTATCGATTCTAGTGCTTCTGATCATATGACTGGTACTTCTACTCTGTTTTCTCACCGTCAGTCTGTTGATAAACCATCTCATGTTACCTTAGCAGATGGTTCTACCACAGAACTTACTGGTTTGGGTTCTGTTCCTGTCACTTCATCTCTTACTTTGGACTCTGTGTTACATGTTCCTAGTTTTCCTTTTAATCTTATATCTGTTAGTAAACTTACAAAGTCCTTAAACTGCTCCATCACATTTCTTCCTCATGGTTGCGTGTTTCAGGATCTAAAGACGGGGCGGAAGATTGGTGGGGGTACTGAATGTGGAGGTCTATATTACTTTGCCAATAACATCTATCCTGCGTCTGCTGCCCTTCGGTCATCAGTATCACCATATCAACAACATTGTCGTTTGGGTCATCCTTCTCTTTCAAATTTGAAGCGTCTAGTTCCATCATGTAGCAATATTAAGGATTTACAATGTGAGGTCTGTGAGTTTAGTAAACACCGTCGAGTGTCTTTTTATCCTAGGATTGAGCGTCGTGTGTCGCATCCTTTTCAGTTAGTACATTCGGATATTTGGGGTCCTATTCATGTTCCCACTATCACTGGTTTTCAGTATTATGTTATTTTTGTAAACGATTTTTCTCGTGTTACATTTCTTTATCTTATGAAAACGAGATCAGAATTGTCTTCTGTTTTTAAGCCATTTTATACTGAAATAAAGACTCAATTTTATACTTGCATCCGTATACTTCGTTCAGATAATGCACGTGAATATTTTCATAATACTCTTTCTTGCTTTTTCGATGATCATGGGATACTTCATCAATCTTTTTGCGCTCGAACTCCACAACAAAATGGAGCTGCTGAACGTAAGATCCGACACATATCTGAAATTATGCGTGCCATATTTATACAGATGCAAGTCTTTAAATCTTATTGAAGTGATGCTGTTCTTACAGCCTGTTACTTGATTAACCGTATGCCCTCCACGGTTCTTGGTGGTCAGATACCCCACAAAGTTTTATTTCCTAGTCGTCCTCTCCACTCATTACTCCCTTGAGTATTCGGGTGTACATGTTATGTTCATGCGCTTGATCCTGACCGGGACAAATTTGACCCCCGGTCGATCCGGTGTGTCTTTCTTGGTTATTCGCGCACTCAAAAAGGGTATAAATGTTACTCACCTTCTCTTCGTTGTCATTTTGTGTGTGCTGATGTCACCTTTAATGAGTCATTGCCATTCTTCTCGGGTACACCTGAGTCTGAGTATGTTATTCCTGTCAATGTTCCTCCTATTCCTGTGCCACCCATGCAGGTATATGTTCGTCGACGACATGTGTTAACAGCCCCACCGGTGCCTACCACTGCGCCTCCTCCGTCCCAAGATTCGGTTCCACCACCGCCATCACCTCCTATCGCTCTTCGCAAAAGTATTCGGTCTTGCACTTCTCATCGTATTGCTCGGTTTGTTTCCTATACTCATCTGTCTCCATCCCTTCGTGCTTTTACTACTTTTGTTTCGTCCATTTCTGTTCCTCACACTGTTCAGAAGGCCTTATCTGTTTCTGAGTGGCGGACAGCAATGGAGGCTGAAATGTCTGCTCTTCATGACAATGGCACTTGGGACCTGGTTCCTCTTCCGCTCTGAAAGTCTCCCGTTGGATGTCGCTGAGTCTTTACAGTCAAGTATAATCTAGATGGCACAATCGAACGGTACAAGGCCCGTCTTGTGGCCAAATGTTATACCCAGACGTATGGCGTTGATTATGCGGAGACTTTTTCTCCCGTGGCCAAAATTTCCTCTGTTCGGGTTCTTATTTCTATGGTCGCTAATCTTGGTTGGCCCTTATTTCAGTTGGATGTCAAGAATACGTTTTTACATGGTAATCTGCTCGAGGAGGTATATATGGAGCAAACTCCTGGATTCGTTGCTCAGGGGGAGCGTTCTCAGGTGTGTCGCCTTCGTAAAGCTCTTTATGATCTTAAGCAGTCACCTCGAGTTTGGTTTGACAGATTTAGTGATGTTGTGTTGCAGTTTGGTATGCGTCGCTCTCATGCTGTCTTTTCTATTCAGTCCAATCGGGGAAAAGTAGTTTTGATTGTGTACGTGGATGATATCATTATTACTGGGGATGATCAGAAAGGTATTGATGAGCTGAAACACTTTCTACAACGTCAGTTTCACACTAAAGATTTGGGTAAGCTGCGATATTTCTTGGGTATTGAGGTAGCAAGATCCAAGGAGGGGATTAGTCTATCCTAGAAAAAGTATACGCTGGATATTCTAGAGGAGACTGATTTATTGGGAGCAAAACCCGTGGAGATTCCTATGGACCCAAACGTCAAACTGTGTGTCGATCAGGGGGAGATATTTCCTCATCCAGACCGTTATCGTCGCTTGGTAGGCAAATTGAATTATCTCACCAATACACGGCCTGATATCTCATTTGCTGTCAGTATGATAAGTCAGTTCATGTCAGCCCATCGTCTTCCCCATTGGGAAGCTTGTCTTCATGTTGTAAAGTATCTCAAGGCTAATCCTGGACGTGGTCTATTCTATCGTTCAAATGGTCATTTGCGTGTTGAGGCCTTTACCGATGCTGATTGGGCAGGATCACCGTCTGATAGACGGTCAACAACTGGATAATGTACTTTTGTTGGTGGAAATCTAGTTACCTAGAAGAGCAAGAAACAAACTGTTGTTGCTCGGTCCAGTGCTAAAGCAGAATATCGTGCCATGGCTCATACTACATGCGAGGTTGTATGGTTGAAAGCTTTGCTCGAGGAGTTGGGGTTTTGCATACAGTTACCTATTCCTATGTATTGTGATAATCAGGCAGCAATACATATCGCTTCGAATCCGGTATTTCATGAGAGAACCAAACATATCGAAGTAGATTGTCATATTGTTTGGGAGAAGATAGATAGTGGCGTGTTGACTACCCCTTTTGTGTCTACAGGAGCTCAATTGGCAGATATCTTCACCAAACCGTTATTTAAATCACGTTTAGAGTTATTATGTAACAAGCTCGGATTTTGTGATATTTATTCTCCAGCTTGAGGGGGAATGTTAGAATAGTTAGTCTTTGTCCCACATCGGATAGTTGGAGTTATGTAATAAGTCACTAAGTAATATAAATAAAAGCTCTCTCTTGTGTTAGGGTTAATTAACACCCTAAACACTTCTTTCTCATTCTCTAAACAACACCAATAAGTTTATAATGATAAAGGTCATCAAAAAGTGTCAAAATTCACCATTAGTACCTCATTTATAGCTAGTCATAGGATAACTGATTAAGGACCAAGCGCAAGAAAACATGTAAAAGGTTGTAGTTCTTTTATGAGTAATAGGTCAATAGTTCTTCTATGAGTAATTGGTCAATAAATAGCCCTTTAAAATTTATGTTCGAAATAACCAGCAGTTGGAGTTGTATGTTCAGCTAGTCAAGCCTACCTGGTAAAAGAACTTTAGTAGATCCATTTACGTAGCTCGCTGGAAGATAAGAGTCTTATAGCCCATAGACCACTTTTTTCCGGGAGTCATCCCCGTTGTCAAATTTCTTAGCTCACAACTCTAAGCTCTCCGTTGACAGCAAGATCAGAGAGGTAGCAGGTAGGCAAACCTTCCAAAATTTTAGGAAGAGGATGACTCCTTGACTCAACTGCAGCATAGATCCCAGATGGATAGCACCTGCCATTGCATCTTAAAAACGTTGTGCACGAGATGTTTATATTTCATATTAATAAACAAACCATGCTGTGATGGGAATCAGGGATTGATGAGCACCTAAGCCAATGAAACATAAGTGCTATTTGGACCTGTTTGTTTGTCAGGATAAAAATGTTGGATTGGATCGTAAATCCAAACACACTCCTCTAGTTAGCGTTGAGTTACCAATTGGTTTGTCCCAAAAGCTTAAGCAATTCGGAAATGGACCCTACAATGTATATCAAGCTTTTCAACATCCTCCCTCACGTACAACCCTGTTTTGCAAGTGGAGATGAAAATACGCATATACAAAAGCAAAACAGAATACAAAGCGGAGAAGCAGACTGCAAACGCAGAGAAAATGCAAATGGTGAGACTTGAATCCAAGATCTCTCCCAACCTGAGCTCTGTACCATGTTAAGTTACCAATTGTCTCAAAAGCTTAAGCTAACAATGTATACCAAGCTATTCAACGGCAAGAACTTTTGTGGTCATGATTATATCCGTCAGATATAAAATCCCAAAGGGGGGATATACAATCTGGTGGACATTGTAACATTGATCCCTTCAGTATTAGTCTGATGGTATTACTTATCTCGGAGGATTATACCCCCTCAACATTAGTCTAATCAAACAAACGGAAGCTTAGAATATCATTCATGTCAGGAAACCTTGAGTAAGTCATAAAGAATTGACAGAAACATTAATGCATAAAAGGGTGATGTACAATGAGGACACTGGAATCGCTTCCCTTGCTTTTAAAATGGAACTTCAACCATTATTTTTCTGGCAGGATATCAAGCATGATATGTTATATAGAAAAGGAAGACCATTGATACAAAGAACAACATCTAGAATGACCAGAAATACAACCATATGATTGAGAAACACCTAATCCAAATCCTGACTGTCGTAACCTTGAAAGTAATCACACAAATAGAAGTCAGATAACGTACAACAATATAATAAGCACCAAAAGCGGATGGGAAGCGGAACCATTAGGTATCCAACACACCTCTTTCTCAATCCATGTTCTAATAAGATGAGTTGGGGCACCATCTCGGAACCATGCAGTTATGCAACTTGGAAACAAAGTAGAAAGAGCCTGCACTTGCCTCTGCACTTTCAACATCTCAAAGAACACCAAGCTTGCCAGTCTCTGCACACCTCACTTCCAGAGGCCATTCCCTAGCTCCATGATGCTGACAAATCGAGAAAAGAATTAACTTTTTAACCATAAAGTAGATAGTTTTACTAAAAGTAACAATCTTCCCGAGAAGATGTTCAAAAACATGTGTGCAGTCTACACCATTGTGGAGAGAGAGAGAGTGATTGAAGCAGGAATAGACCCAAAGGCCAATATTGGGAAGGAATTCTTTGGCTAATAAAGATTCAAGAATTATGAAAGGCACGTGGTCATTTAGGAAAATTTTGGCCAAATTGAGCAGTTCACAGAAAATTGCTCAATTCACCAGAATCAGTACAACTCAGTATATATATAAAACAATTCAGTCATCAACACGTGGTATCTAATGCATAGTCTCACTCTCACTTCAGGATTTTTGAATCTCCGAATATTCTAACTGTCTTGGGACTTCTTCTAAATGTATCATAACTTTTCACAAAAGGTTTCCAGCTAAAAAACGTAGAAAAATAACAATGAACAAATGTTTTCCGCAGTTCATGAGAGGACGCGGACATTAACCTAACCAAACCAAACCAAGCCTTATGTCCCAATCAGTTGAGGTCGGCTACATAAATCATTTTCCTCCATTGAGCTCTGTCAAGGGCCACTTGTTCACACAAACCCATTATACCCATATCTTTGCGCACAACAGCATCTAATGTCAATTTAGGTCTACCCCTCCCCGTATGAATGCTACCCAAAGTTATCTTATCCGCTCTCTTAACTACTGCATCTCCTGGTCTACGGTAGACATGTCCAAACTACCTTAGCCTATTTTCCCTCAATTTCTCCTCTATAGGTGCTACACGTACCATCTCACGAACCGTTTCATTTCTAATCCTGTCTCATCTAGTTTGACCACACATCCACCTCAACATTCTCATTTCCACTACACTCATCTTGCTCACATGTTGTTTCTTAATAGGCCAACATTCTGTCCCGTAAAGCATCGCTGATCTTATGGCAGTTTCATAGAATTTTCCCTTAAATTTTGTGGGTACCCTCTTGTCATATAGTACACCAGTTGCACTCCTCCACTTAAGCCACCCCACTTGGATCCTATCACATCATCGGCAATCTCTCTATCTCTACTAATAATTGAGCCTAAATACCTAAAATGATCACTCTTTGGTATCTCCTGGTCTTAGATCATCACTCTTCTTTCATGCGCACTGTTGGTACCACTAAACTTGCACTCCATATACTCATTTTCACTCTTACTTATCCGAAAACCCTTTGACTCTAATGCTTCCCTCCAAATTTTTAGTTTCGTATTAATACCTCTAGCGGTTTCATCTACGAAGATAATGTCATCTGCAAACATCATACACCATGGGATATCCTCCTGAAATTGTCTAGTTAATTCATCCATAACCAAGGCAAAGAGGTACGGGCTCAAGGCTAACCCTTGATGCAATCCTACAGTGATTGGAAATTCACTCGTTTTCCCTACTGGTGATCTAATGGTAGTAACGGCACCTTCATACATGTCTCTAATCACCTCGATATACCCTTTGGACACTCCCTTTCTCTCTAGAACCCACCATATGATGTTTCTAGGCACCCTATCTCTAGGACGCGGACATTATAATGAAAAAAATAATATCCTAGACAAAGATAGTAAAAACAAAAGGATGAACTACCCTTGTATCAAGGGTTCCATTATTGTTGATAGAAATGGAGGTGTTTGATCTCTCATTCCATTGCCAAGTTCATCCGATGATTGTTGTTGCACAGCATTCTATGAGAAGTTTACACACATAAGAAGGCTAAAGCCTCGAGAAACCCACCACATAGCAAGAACCAAATGCCTGCTCTCATTTTCAAACATGCATTCTCACTTTTGACAGCCCAAGCATTTTTCCACAACAACGGCCCCTGTAGATAGCCAAATTACAATTTAGAGGAACTATGTTTTGGGCCTTCGTTATGCTGCGGTAAGGTTTACATCTAGGAATTCCATGGTGGATTGAAAAGCGCTTTGATGTTATTAGCTTATTAATTTATTATACATTCACTTGCAATAAAAACCTTGATAAGTACAGCAAAAAGACTGCATAACAATCAAATTTCTGTAAGAATACTAGTTTTTCCAAATCCATAGGTTCCATTAATAATTCACACTTTAGTGAGAGGAACTTTTCCTTCAAATATAATCTTCAGGCCGTCTTTATGTTGCAATGATGCATATTGGTGTTAAAAGTTTATCAATTATATATATTGTCAAGGGAATGCAATATAAGGTTTTGAACACGGATGGTATCACATTTTTTGCCAAACCACAAGGCAACATAACCAAAGCAAAAGCAGAAAACTACCAGACCTACTAAATTCGTAAGGCTCTGAATCACTTGATCAGCAGAGAAGAGGGAAGTTCTACCTGTAATGCCTTAGCCTTCCACTTATCACTTGCATTTCCGAATGATGTAGGATTTTCAAATATTTGAACGTCACCTTAAATCATACTACCGGCACGCTCTTAACAAGGTATGTGACCAGTGACCGCTAATCCAGCAGCTGTATAGCCATTCGTTACAGTCTTCCTTAAATGGATGCTGCCTTTGCCTGGAAAAAAACCAAGAAAAGTAAGGACCTCATGCATTCATATGCATTCATAACTGCAAACTATCCTTGATAAGATACTAAAAAGTAAGATAAAAGGACAGGTTCCAACTTCCAATGGGCATAATGAGAGAAAAATTCAAATTACACCTTAAGGATACTTTTCAGTTACCACAGTAGTACAAACATGTTTTCTCTCTCGGTTGCAACATAAAGGCTAAAATATCAATATAAGTTGGAGATTTTTCATCAATCAACAATTGTTTCTATGTAAACAAGCGTTTGTGCCCGTTCAATGCACGGGACAAACAAAAATTGTGTGGGCTCAACAATTTGTAGTGGGAACCACACAAATGTGTGGTGGAAAGAGTTGGGCCACCACATGGCAATCCACTTGAGGCATTAGAATAATTTTCCCCCAATTCCCCTAAAATCTCTCTCTCCAAATTTTAAAAAATTAAAAGAAAACCAAAAATCTAGAAAATAGGATTGAGGTTTGGATGCTTTTAAAAACAAAACACATTCTCTCTCTCCAAATTTTAAAAAATTAAAAGAAAACCAAAAATCTAGAAAATTAGGATTGAGGTTTGGATGTTTTAAAAAACAAAACACATTTGCTTGTTATATTGATTGACATCAAGGAAACAGGAAAAGAGTATATATTGATGTAAATATAATCGATACTACATTTTCTTGTCTTACAAGCTCTCTTCTTAGTAGCTCTTCTTTGTTTATTCAAAATGGATGTATATTAGAATTTTCATCCTATTTGGGAATGCCATTTTGACTCGATGGGAGCAGGAGTGTGGAGCGGTCTCCCAACATTAGGTTCCTGCAACAAAGCTACTTAAAAGAAATAAAATTGCATGTAAACGAGCAACTATACCTAATAGAAACCTAGAACTGGAAAATCACAAGAGGTTATTCTCTACTTTCATAAGAACTATAATTCATTCATTGGTGTGTTTATAAATCTTTCAGAGCCCACAAGAAGTTATTCATAAAATACAGGAGGGAAGCAAGCAGCATGTACGAGTGACCAAATGACTACACACTACAAAAGAACAAAAAGCCAAGGGATGTAATAAAAAGGAATAAGGAGAAACTTAAACAAAAATGAGAAACCCAGCTTATTTCAGTCCATGCCTTTTTCCCTACCATCAGATTATTTTCTATTATCTTCACTACACATAGCCAAGTTTCGAACATTATTCTCGTTCTGAATAAATCTAAACTATCTTAGTCAAGCTTATGAAATAAGCATTAATTTCCATTTAAGGCAACTGGGTGAAGAAACGTTGACTTATTTAGAAGAAGTGAGGCTGCACCTAGAGAAAACACTTGCTGCAAAGGGGACCAACTTCAACATTGCTTGCTTCAACATAATTCTAGCAGATAATACTTCCTCCTACGTGTGGTAGTACCACTTTACAACCTGTATCACAGCATGGAATATACGTTACCCGAGTCAAAAGCAAGGGTAAGGACACGACAAAACACATTCCTGAAGAACAGAAGAACCAATGGAGAAACAGAAAATTTATTAAATGAATCAAAGGCGTTCACCTGGACAAAACCCACCCAGTAAACAGCAAAGTCAAGTGACTATTGGTATTAACCAGATGTAACAGTATTTATCGTCCTAACAAGACATGAATTTTTGTTTTAATCATTTCTTTGCACCCGTGCAAAGGTGAATTCCAGAGGCGCTAAAACAGGAGAAACTACTTTCCTACATTTTTTCCAAATCTTGTTGTTTTTCTCCTTTCAGTTGGGGGCGGAGAGGGCAGAAAATGCACAATTTCTTTCCCCTGGTAAGTAAAGGGAAGAATATGGGTAAATGCACAAATAAATTGTAGAAAAAATTACAATCTAGTAGAAATTCTGAGACCAACTGAGGGATGAGGCGCCTGCATAGCAGGAGTTCACCACATACCCATAAGCTAAAAGATTTTCTGCCTAGAACCAGACAAAGATCAAAATATGTACTGCAAAGGCTGTTTGCCTTGTCAATAGTACCTAGTTTATCTAGCTACTGACAATTCTTGTACATTTGTCAGAGAAAATCCTTTTCCAGTCATAGCGTCTTTTCAAGATGCACTCCAAACTAATTTAGCATCCCAGGTGATTCACATAATAAAGCACCCATGGTACAGCTATGGGGCCATTTTATGTTTACAAACAAACATGAGACTTTCTTCTCATCCAGCTCTTCCACATGAAAGTATCAAAAAAGTATTTACTTACCGAACTCTCTTCGAATGCATATCCAAAATGCAACAAGTGGAACGATGTCCGTGTTCGAAGAGTGGCAGGTCAAGACAAGTTTTCAGTAGGCTCTAATCCAACCTAGAGGGGGGGGAAGGAACCAACTATGGACCATGGTTAAGAAGGACTTGGACCTAAAGCAACAAACAACACGTGGCAGGAAATGTAGACAAATGAAAGGCATCAGAGAAAAGTTTGACAAACGACTTACTTGTGCTTAGCTTCCAAATATCCATCACTCAATGTTGTATAAGATATTCCATAAAGTCAATAATCCAGCTCCTTCATCTTCTCCAAAATCTCCTCTACTTCAGTAATTTTCCCCATTTTGCATAATCCATTAACGATCGTTTTGAATACTATCCTAGTCGCAAAGCCTCTAGCTAAAACATGTTTCCATAACATTAAAGCACCTTCAGAGTTCTCCATCTTCAGAAACACATCCAATATAATACCATAGCTTACCTCATTTAGAGCCACACCTCTTTTCAGCAGCAAATGCCAAAGCTGCAGAGCATCAGCAAATGCACCTCTTCGAGATAAACCTTTTAGGAGGGTATTATATGTTACAACAGATGGTTCAATACGTTCTTCTATCATTTTGTCACAAATACTAAAAGCCTCGGTTGTATGGCCTTCTCTACAATAACCGTCAAGAAGAGTATTGTAAGTATAAGAATCGGGCTTTAACTTCCAACTGGACATACTCATCACCAGTCCTTCAGCCTCGTGAACTTGACCTAGTTTGCAGTACCCGTTGATAATGGAATTGCAAATGAACAAATTCATCTCCAGTCCCAATCCCAGCATCTCATCCTTCATCCTCAAGGCCTCATTCATTCTACCATTTCGACAGTATGCATCAATTAAAACACCATAAGCACGCTCATCCATAGTAAACGATGGCACTTGTTTCATATCCTGAAGCACCTTCTCCGCCTCCTCCATCTTGCAAACTTTGCAATAACCCTTAATCACCAACGTATATGTAACAGCATTCATTGAAACTCCTTTGTGTTTCATCAACTCCAACACTCCCTCAACCCCTCGTACATCCCCTAATTCGACATATCCATTGATCAAACAATGGTACGTCACTACATTCGGTTCGAACCCCAAACCCTCCATTTCTTTCACAAGTTCAAAAGCTGTACCCACTCTCCCACACCGACAACACGCATCCACCATTATCGTAAATGTACATACATCAGGAACAATCCCAACCCTAACCATCTGCTCATAAACAACGAAAACAGTGTACAACTCACCATTCCTAACCAAACTACTAAGCAAACTATTACAAGACTGTAAGCTCGGCATGCGTCCGCTCTTACTCATCTCATCAAACACATGCAAGGCACACACCGTCAAACCCTTCTTCGCGTAAACCTTCATGATCATATCGAAAACAGTCGGCGAGAACGAGAATTCTCTATAAACCCGAACTAATTCACCCCAAACTACCAAACCAAGTTTCTTGTTCTTAACAAATCCAACAAGCTCGTTCAAGTAAACCCTAGTTTCGTCAAACATTCGGCCCCTCGACAGTATATGGACTATCTTGCAGTATGGTTTTATATCCGGTCTGTACTTTTGCTGTTTGGAAGCTAATTTAAAGAGCTCTAAACAGGCGTTAGGGTTCAACCTGAGTTTTACGAGGACGGCGTCGACAACGTCGTCCGAGAAGTCGAAGGAGAGGTTGGATATGGCGTCGTGGCGGCGGAGGACCAGGAGGCGGCAGATCCGGTCGACGAGGTCGGGCCGGGTCAGCTTGTACTCGTGTCGGGGTTTCCATTGGGAGAGGGGCGGTGACGTGTGGATTGATTGGTGGGTGAAGAAGAATGAGAGGGTTTTTGTTGAATTGATCGTTGTGGATTTCCTCATGGACTGAGAACGGCGGCGTTTGGTTGGTCGGAAAGATTTTCGGGTATTTCGCCGGAGAGTTCTGGCGTTGCCCGGGAAATTTGAAAAAGATGTATTGGGCGGTGGCCTGCTGACCTGTTAAGAATCTTAAGATCAATATATCCCGCCCATGTTAGGGTATCTCCGATAAATGCTGTTAATTTTGATTATTCAAACGTCAAAATTTAGTAATCGATTAAAAAGGTATTACGGCACAGAGAATTGATGTTCACTGTTTGGCGTGGTTGATAAAGGTACCTTCGCGAGTTATATCAGAGAACCCACATCGTCTTCCCACATGTAGGAGCTTAGCAATGTCTGCTTCATCTGTAGATCTCAAGTACTCTGCTTCGAAAAATTGGACGACTCATCTTCAAAAAAATTTAGGAGATTATATTGCTTTAATGTTGCGATTTTGACATAATTGTCTATGCAATTAGCAGGCATCCTATATGTAAGCATCCACATTGTTGTAGTCATCTTTTGGATACTAGAAAGATGTGGAGCTCCCGTAGTATCATTCTGTTAAACGAAATACTCGTCTTGTTGTAGAAGGAGACTCAAGATCCACTTAAACAAGGGTTGAGGCATTCGAAAACATAGGTGAAACAAATTTTAAGGATTTTGCCCATAAGTAATCAGTATGGATTCAATCATTGGTGGCAACTCTATCACGGGGTCGGGATTCAAGTTCGGCCATTTGTAGAACCAACGCAATCCCCCCTGTTGGTTACATTTGCTTCTTCTTTTTTTTGTATTGGTTGGCCATCATCATTTGCGCCATTGTATCTTCAACAGAGGAAGATCCGTTAAAATCTCCTTGCCATACCCTTTTGCTCAACTTGTTCATGATGATAGTTTTGAAAGAGAGTATAGTGATGGTATTGTATATTGAGAAAGAGATTAAATTTTTTCCACCGGTTATGGAAAATCTCACTTTTCCACCACTACCTTTTTCGGTTCTACCGTGTGTTTATTGTTGATCTAAATCGTTCATCTTGTAAACTCCACAGTGTAGTATATCCATGCAAAAAATAAACTTGATCGGATATCGGTAGGAGTATCAAAAATTGAATTTTGCTTTATAAAATGGATAGTTTATCCTTATTATTATTGACAGAAATCAGATTGTCCATTCTATAAACCAAAATTCAAATTTTGAAATATCAATCGACTTCCGGTTAAGCTGGTTTTTTGCATGACAATACTATATTGTGAATCTTAAAATATAAACGGTTCATATCACAACAATATACACTCGGTAGAGCCCATAATAGGCGGTGTTGGAAAAGTAAAGTTTTTATACCGGCGGTGAATAAAATTTATTCTCATTGAGAAAATAGTGATGGTAGTGTCCAGAGAATGATGTCCTTATTTATAGAAAAAGAGGTTGAGAATGGGATTGAAAATGTAGGTTTTTAAATTAGGATTGAGAAAGTAGGCAAAAATGAGATTGGAGGAAAACTTGGTTAATATTTGAAACTTTTTGGTTCTAAAATAAAACTAATCATTGGAGAGGGGTGCCAAATTTTGCCACGAAACCCCTTTTGGTGCGAAATTACAACAAAGCTATGAGTACATTTTAGTCTATACATACCATGTACCTAGGAATTTGTGGAGCCCACCTCGGGTCTCACAAAAATGATTCGAACAGCCTATTATATTTAAAACACAGTTTTTATAGAGCCTAATAAAAAATCAGCTCAACCCGATATCAGTAAGGTTTTTTTTTTAATTTGTGGGTGAGAAACTATTTAACTACCCAATTTTGCTCCTACAAATTCAGAAAAAATCCTTCGCGATATCAGGTTAAACTAATTTTTTACAGGACTCCATAAAAAAATATTTTAAAAATAATGAGCGGTTCGAATCATCTTTGTGGGACCCAAGGTGGGCTCCACAAAATCTATACGTATATGGTATGTACGCATAACAGTACACCAGATTACAGAAACGAAAACATTGTTGCACAAATCTGTGCACAGATTTTTTGTGGAGCCATTCATTCGTTAATTTTCAAATATGTTTTCGAGCGAGGCTGTAAAAAATCACAATACTAGGAAACATGCAAGTGCTTCATCCAATCTTGCAACTTTTCATTCAAAAGAAGTGTGAGACCCAAAAACAGGCCCCACAAAAAATGTGAAAACAAGAACTGTAGGGGGCACTAGAATTCAACCCTGAAGTGAAAAGAAACCTAGGGCTACTGTTGGAATAACGTTGGGTATTGAAAGATTTTTTTTTTTTCAATTTTCTTAATGCCTGTAAGTAGAAGTTGGAGTTAGAGAGAACTTGATTGAGTCCATATATAATCACTGTTGTTGTTATTATTATGATTATTATCATTCTATGAAAAAAGAGTACTTAATTTTAGGACTGTTCACAAATCAGATTCCGGTTCTTAAAAAATGCAATTCGGTTCAAAAGTCCTACGATTTGGTTCCAATCCAATCCATAAGTCACAAATCGGTTTCCGTTTTATCCATGGATTACCAAGAAATTTTTGCGGAATTAAGTTTCAGCATCTCTAATATTATATTGATAAATTCCCACATTTAATGTAAATATTAGATAAACTATATCACATTTATTGTAAAATGCTTCCAAACATAAATATTTCCCCCTTTTTCCCCACGTTTACAAGCATAGGACACACATACACTTGTACAAATGCTAAAATAGCCAGAGCCACACAATTGAGCTACTGCCCAACATCCCAATTAAGTTTCCCAGCCAGAGCCACACTATATGGATACAAACACTTTAGCCCCTTAGTTTTATATGGATACGCTAAACCATATTTAGGTAAAATAATCAAATACTACTAGTTAAAAGTATTTGTAACAATAGGTAAAACTATTTAGACACACACACATATCTGGTTCGGTTAATCCACGGTTTCTAAATGAAAATCCATGGACCGATAATTTTTGGATCCATGTCCGGATCATTAATCCGCGGATCAAATCCAAAACATAAGGGATCGGTTCGGTTCAGACCGATTTCATAGGTCACCGGATATTTCAAGCAGCCCTACTAAATTTACAAAATACAAAAAATAGAAAACTGAGCTGACAATATAACCAGCAACCTCCCGACGGCACCCTTTGCACTGCTCCATTTTCATTGCATAACACGGAACTGAATGGAAATAAAATAAAAAGAAGACAATTGACACCAAATACAAAAACTGCCTTCTAACTTACAAATAGATACAACAGTCAACAGATATTCACAGAAACCATATATAATGTACAACAATAAGTCACCATAAGAAACGGGAGCAACAATCCTGTATGCATCCAGAGGATTGCTGGAAAGTTAAGGACCCGTTTCAATTCATGTTACGATACGGTGCAGAGGGATACCATCGGAAACTTAGAACCACTCAACCATACATCTTGGATATAAACCTGCCTCTGTTGCAACGGTAGAAAGAGCCTGTAGTTCCTTCTGGACTTTCCGCCTCTCATAGAAGACACAGCATGCCAGTGATGTGCACTGCACACCACTTTCCAGGGTCCAGTCTCCACCTTGACAATGCCGACAAATCTGCAAGTGAATTTAACCATCAATTCTATTATGTTGGACTTCACTCAGAGCAAGAAAATATGCAATTATGAAATTAAGCACAAGCACATTCACACGTAGACAGGTACACCCCTTGCGCACGCACAGCAACAGAAAAAAGAGAGCAACGAAGCAGGGTATTTGAACTAGTATTAACAGCAATACAAGATCTTAGTATTATTTTAGTATTATCGAAGGTGATCATTGTAGTATTATTCGACCAAATTCAGAAGTTTCCAGACTTCTTTATTCACCAAACCAACCACAAATTACCACAACGAAGTCAAACGAAATACGTTGATGCCTCGCAAGTTCTTCGAAATTCACCATTTCACGAGTCCCAAATATCAATGGACGATCTCATCACCCCAAACATCATCTGGTGGACCCAATGGAAATCATAACTTTCTTGAGAGTTCTTCAAACTTCAATAGAATCTCATACCAAAATGTTTCCCGGTAAAAAAGGGAAAGTAAGGTGCAACCTGGAATAAAAGGCTAACGTTGGATCTGGAGCCACAAAAACAAAAGGTTAACCTGTAATGAGGAGGTGCGAGCAAAACCAACAAAAAAATGAAAAACATACTTTTGCAACAGAGATTAAAAGGAAAATCCTATTTGCTCCGACCAATATATACATATATACACGAAAAATAGGGTGTCTAGATCAAGCACCCTACACGCATCGGATGCCGTTGATTCCCGCGTTGGGCCCCTCGGTTTTTTTTTTTTTAATTTTTGAACCGCTCGGATCGGTCGTCCGGTGGCCGGAGACGGCCGCGCGCGGTGGTCGGTACCGTTTCCCTACACCTTTGGTCGGTGCAAATAGCACCACTCAGATTAAAATGAACCCCTTGCGCTGTTCAAGTGAACCCTCTCGCAGCCCAAAAAAGGCCAACCCACACTACATCAATACACAAAAAAAACCGAATCCACTAGCTGGTACCCACCCCCAAAGGGCCAAATTCTCTGCCTGCTCTTGCAAACTGATCTCTCACTCTGGTTACTTATAACAAGAAGTCCAAGTAAAATAGTGCTGATAACGAAGCTATTCTACACGATTTCAGAATATGAAACTCATTGTGGTCAAGAGGTGTGAATGTGTTAAAATATTCCTTTTACTTGTGTTTAAAAAAGTTCAATATCGTTAGCAGTTCTTTATTTCGTAAAATAGAATGTGTAGGATTAACTTCTTGCATGTCACTGCTGACTCAAATTCTTGGAGCCACCCCGCATATGGATCATATCTGATGCAAGCAGTCATGAAATAAAGGTGATCAATCCCATGCTACAGTAGACGATTACAGTAATGATACTCACAGCAGCAAGATGTTGGATCTCTTGTTCCAATTGTGAAGTTCTTCCAATAATAGCTATCCCAACAGCAGCTTCATTCTTTAAACATTGACCACATAAGTGGGCTGAATCTTGGACCAACTCACCACAAGGACACAATGCTTTGACAGATAGTAGTAATCAACTCTAGTTCGATGAGCATTCGGAGCATATGACTGATGTTTAGCAATAAATACCCGTCCCAGGCAGGGCATTTCTGAAAACCACTGGTTCAAGTCCACTCCAACTAGTCCAAAAACTCTCTGCAATGCTGGTATTATCTGTTTCGTTATGTAATAAATATCGTTCAATCTAAAGGGGGAATCGATCGCCAGAAAGTCCAGGGGGTCCACCACCATATCAACGAGGCGGGACCCAGGTTCTCCGTGGACTACGACATAAAGTACTCATTCTCCAGACTGTGGTTCTGCCCTAGGGTCCGTCCTCATTGATTTAGCCGCCACAATTGCAGCAAGTGGGAGCGACGAGGAAGCCCTCGTGCTGTAGGTACCTAATCGAACCTCCTTGGCAAAAACAAAATCCTGAAGAGAAACCCTGCCAGATAAAATCCGTTTCCACTGACGAAGCAAGTATGCAGCATGCTTTAACCTGTGTACACACATATTCTTAAAAAACAAACCAATCTGTTTTCATCTTGTAAGAGACTGAAATGAGACACTACTGGAATAATGAAGCGTTTCAAACAAAAAGAGGCATCGTATAGTGAGACACATCAGAACTACTTAGCAAAACAAAACTCGTATCAACTTGAACATGAAAATTATTTGACTATAGTTGACCATTTGCGTTTAATAGTGCTTAACGGTTATACCATACTCGTTCCTTTTTACTCCCTCCCTCCCAATTTGTTTTTCCAATTCTAAGAATCCAACTTTTTAAGGGAACATAATGATTGCACCTAGACATATTCAACTATCCAACATGTACCCTCTAACTTCTTTTAAAAGTTACTTTATTTTTTAAAAGAAAGAGCAAAAAGGGAATCTTATCTATCGAAAAGTCAAAGGGAGAAATATTTTGGGATATGCAAAAGCCTAAAAGTGGACAAACAAATTGCCAGAGCGAGTACAAATTGGCAAATCTATATATAAATCTAACAAGCATGATTACCAATAATAATGCTTTTATGCACTTACAGAAGTTCTCCTCCATGCATCTAAACATGGGAGTAGAACATGTCAAAAGGTCACGTAGAGAGCTTAATATACCATAATTTCATTTATTCCTTTTCTTATCAGGTTGATTCCTTTCCTATACTATTAACAGCATTGGTAGCTCCAAAGCCAAAAGCATTAGAGTTGGTCCAAATGAGGGAGCTGTTAGATTTCTTGGAGGGTTCCAACCTAAAACCAATTGGCAATAGGTGGAGTAACCTCTAGAATTTATTAACCAAGCTTGGGTGACTTAGAGGAGCGATGTGGGACAAGTCTAACAGGAGCATCACTAACAATGTTCCATCAGCTGAAGACAGTACTCGCGTGTTAAATACTGACTATTGTCCATAAAATGTTGCAAAGTCTGGAGTGAGTGAGATCTATGTTAATCTAATTTATTACAGGTTATATTTTCATTAAAAATAACCAGAAGGCCAAGAAGATGGTGACACTCTGAAAGTGCTTAACTCAACTGCCATGCTTAGCTAAGATGCCATGCGCTGACCTGGCCCCATAATGGCAACAGATTCCCAGAAATAATATGTAAGGTATAGACTCACCTATACACAAACAAGCACAAAAATTTTGGACCACAAAGGGAATGCTTTTCTTACCTTGCCACATTTAGCTACATAAAAAGCAACACCTCAAGCAGAATCAAACTCAGAATAATATGCTGTTGATACTAAGTATGTATCTCCTGCTGAACTACACGAACATGGTTAAGTAGATCCGAGGGCATCGTATGGCTTTGTTCTTGGTGTTGTTTAATAGATGTCGAGTGCCAAACGGTAAAGGTGACGTGCAGACTTTCGATTCTATTAGATATATTCGAAAGTAAAGGCTCTAAGCTCCGAACGGTTAGGCAAGACTACGGCGCCCCGGGTATAGGATTAGGATTAGATCGTACCCTAATTGGGGTTACGTTGAAAGATTAATGGATGATCTTTCCCCTCATTATTATTAGTAAGATGGGGCGTAGAAGTAGAAAGGTGCGAAACTTCTACCTGATGGATTCGCAGACTCGAGCTATCCCTCTCCTCTCAAAACGTTCCACCACCGGATCCCATATCGCCTTCGACCGGTATTTAGCGCCCAACGGGAAACCAAGATAGGAGGATGGGAGGCAGCCCACCTTGCACCCAAAATCTGCCGCGAGTTCCTCTATGTTGATCACCTCTCCCACTGCAAAGATGGAACTTTTCATCAGGTTTATCCTGAGTCTTGAAAGCGCCTCGAAGCAACGCAAGGTACATCTAAGGAGTCTGAGCTGCAAATGATTGGCTTCACATAGGAAAAGAGTGTCATCAGCAAACTGAAGATGAGAGGAGGTCAGGCTTAAGGCTAAGCGAGCCAGAAGTGGGCCAAGCTGGAGTTCTTGTTCGAGTGAGCGGGTAAGCAAGCAGCCGAGTTCTGTAATAGAACTACTAATAAGTCTTCTCATCTCTAAGCCAGCTAATTCCTAACAAGCTACGCACCTTCTTGTACTTCCAGCCAAGTAAGGAAACGCGGTTGCTGTTGTTGAGTTAAACAAAGGGTAGTCAGATAATAGACGAATGGAGGGCCTATTCTGGACCAATTAGAAACTAGAATCCCGCTGCGCTGACATTGTTATGAATGAGTTTATGTATTAAGAGAGCTAGTAGTTATGAGTTCGTATTTTTCTAGGAACGTAGCAGTGAACGGAGCTACCGGGTAAACGAGTGAGCTTAGCCCGTAGCCGGGTAGGGAACTTTTGTTGCTTAGGCCGGGTAAACTTAGGCTTAGGAAAGGTAGTTTACTTGCTTACTTTTTAGAGTAAGGCAGCTCAGCTGTAGCTAACTTGCTTGCTAAAGGTAGGGCTAGCTAAGTAAGGTTTGCAGCTGCTAAGGTAAACTTGAGCTACGGACTTAGTAGTAAACAAGCACAGAGAGAGCGTGATGCCTTGAGATAACTTGTCAGCCATGAAAATGTGGTCAAGAGTACCACGAGGAGGTGTGTGCATGTGACTTGGCAGATGGGGTTGTAAAAGGATAAGGAAACATAAAGAGGAAAAAAACAAAAGGATGAGTCATGGACACGCGTTAACAGGGGACTGGGGGAGGCTTAGTTTGGTGAGGAGGCATGCTCTTTAATAGGGAAAAAACAAAAGAAAAAGAGAGGAGGAGGTAACGTGGGGTAAAATATGAGGAGCACAGAGAGATGAGAGAGATGAGAGAGTTGTGATGGAAGAGGGGGAGAGGGAGTCGTAGGAATAACAGTTTGAGCTAGGGGCAGTGACCCTTGGACTACGGTGGTGTGTTTTAAGCAATATCATCACTGTAATTAAGCGTGGGAAACTTGGGAGTGGAGCGTGTGCATCGAATGGTTTAGATATTTAGATTGAGAGGTGCTTAAGGATATGGGTTGTTACAGTTGTTATCGGAGCTTGCAACAACCGGAAGTTTGAGGCAGGTCCCACAAGTGAGGAGCTTGAAGTGCTTATCGTCGTGCTTAGGTGGGCCCGACAAGTGAGGAAGTTGAGGTGCTTGTCGTGCTTGGGCGAGTCCCAAATGAGACGAGCTTGAGGAGCTTAATGTACTTAGGCGGGACTTGTCATACACATCGCTTGGTGAGAGGAAGTGATGACCATGTGGTGCAACGGGGACGTTGCAGCCAAGGTGGGGAGATTGTTAGATCCCACATTGGAAGGGAGAAGAAAAATGAATTGGCACATAAGTATTTGTGAGCAGCTATTGTATAACGTGAGGTTAACCTTTTGAGCCACATGGTTAGAAAAAAAAAAAAACTCAAAAAACAGCAATAACTACAGAAAATGTACTACTGAAAGGACCTTTTGCAAGACCTTAGGTTCACTTTAGGTGAACTGATAACTCAGTTTAACTAGTTACTGTTTTTACTTCCTATAGTATTTAAAGCTGTCAATATCATTTTGGACTGTCCTTTTTAAATCATAACAATTTCTCCCTTTCCAAATCCTTTTCCAATTAAAATAGTTCTCTCTCTATCAAATTCTAGGGAAAGAAGAAGATATTGTATTGTAATGCTTGAGTTTTAGTAATTGATATATACGATACACATACAAATTCCTTGTGTAGGCAGAACGATTACAACTTATTCATAAAAGATCTAAACATCATCGGTGGGTGCATGCTTAATGTCAAAATGTGTGTTGTATTCAGCTCGAGGTGATCAAAGCATGTAGAGTATTTAATGAAAAGATACATAATACCTGTAACACTCTCATTTAATATCCTATTGACAGATATGGAGCTTGGCCTTAATAGCTGATGAAGGTAGTCAATGATTCAACATGCAAAAGCTTTTGATATAGGATTTTACAGACATCAAGTTAAAAAGTGCATACTCACCTTATTTATATCTTTGTGTTAAAAAGAGATCCTCAGTGACTGCTCCCTTATCTTGGCTACAGCCCCACATGTATCCCTGCGGACCGTCTCAATACCTTTAGCATCAAACACGGGTTTGACTCGGTCAGGGCTCTCATAACTACAACCCATGTAGCGCTTCTTCTTGAGGAGGAAACAAGAATGATAGACCTTCTCCATCTTCAACGTGGATTTGGATTCGCCGCAGTTACTGCAGATGCTATCTCATGTCCTATTTCAAATGACTCTTCCACAGTGCGTCCTCTTAGGAGAACAAACATACTGCACCAAAGAACCCGTTTCTACTGATAAACCGTCAAAGTCAGAACAGGCAATACAAAAACAGAAAAAAGATGGCCTACGTAACGTACCCGTACCCAAGTTAGGGACACATATCCACGTATCCTAAGATCTAAGTTTAGGAAGTCCGATGCTTGGACTTGTACCCGCACCTGATACTCGCACCCAAGTCCATATAACATAGTCTACGTTTAATATTGGAATTTTAAATAGTTTCCAAAAAGCTTTCAGTCTGGAAATAGTTTTCGTGGAATGGCTACTACTAGAGAAATCATTATCTGTATATTCTAGAACCACAAAGCAATCAGCACATTTGGCCAAGCATAAGAAATTGACAAGGTCAAGAAAATCATTGGAATACAGACTGAAATTCATCATGGCAAGTACAATGGCGCAGAATGTTGTCAACAAGTGGCTCTATCATCAAAGCAAAAATAATCTACCATCACAGACCTGTTTCAATTGTATGGATCTCGAATCATGATCAATACCAAGGGACAATTGTATACCTATCTGTATCACCGTAGATGGCTTTAGCGTTCATCTATCATGGGAATTTACAAATGATATAGCATTTTCCAGTGTTCTACTGCCACATTGAACGATACTATCAACAAGTTCTGCACAAGGCATGTGTCCACTAAATCCGGCAGCCGTATAGCCGTATGTCACATTCGCTATTAGCTTCAAAGCAAGCTGTCTAGCATTAAATATCTGGAAAAAATAACCAAATAAAAATAAAAATAAAGGAATGAACTCAAAAACTTATACATGCCAAAAAAGATCAAAGGGCAGTTCTGACCAGCAATTCTACCTGTATAATAGCGGATTCTACAACACCCCTTGAAGCTACGTGCAAAACAGAAAGTACAACAAAAAAACAAGGGGAATTTTCACTTACACCTCGTGTAATTTGAGCGATTTTTAGAGACACCCCCTCAACTATATTTTTAAACACTTACACCCCTTTGTACTACAGACTAAAGTGGGACGGTTGGTGTTTCCGTTAGAATTGACAGAAAAGTAGATTTTTTTCACTAGTTTGTGTCATTTCTTTAAAAATTCCAATATTGACCTTAGAAACTATTTACAGGTTCAATAAATGGCATTTTAACTCCTTCTCATTCGTTTCTTTCTAACTCTCTTTCTCTCTCATTGTATGTATGATTTCCAACCAATATGAATGCCTTTTATTTTTTAAATTTAAAAGTTAATCAAATTAAAAGTTACCCCACATAATTTTGACCTAGAATATACATGGTATGATTAATCAATTTTGAGATTTAATGGCTTCAATTCTAATCGTTAATTTAATCGAATGTGAGAATTTCATTAAATTGGAATTAATGTTGCTTGTGATAAAAAATCAATAGAAGTTGTGATAATATCCACTTTTATAGTGGTGCTATAATTCATTATCATCTCCTTTTTACTTACACATTAAAGTTTTGACTAATTTCTTGGGACTAAACTTATATGGGGTAAATTCCAAATCAATTTAATTTTAAGTTCATGAAACAAAAATACATTTGTATTTGGGGGGCGTCGCAACTTGAATGGGGAGAAAGAAAGGAAGAGAGTAAAAAACGAAAACAGAAAGAAAGAAAGAAAAAAAATAGGAAGCTCTATTTGTCGGTCAAGGAAGCTTTTTATGACATGTAAATGTCTTTTAAGATCAATATATTAGAACAGTATTTGGAAGCGAAAATGCCACAAACTGTGAAAAAATCTATTTTGCCGTCAATTCTAACGGAATAACTAACGGTTTCAAGTGTTTAAAAATATAATTGAGGGGGTGTCTCTGAAAATTGCTCGAAGTACAGGGGGTGTAACTGAAAATTCCCAAAAAAACAGAAAAAAATAAAAAGAATAGGTAGCTCACACAAGGATGGTAAAATGTCCCCCAGGACCCCTACAATAACCTAACGAGGAAGCCCCTTGTCTCGCCAATGATTCTGTCTCCAGTTGTCCAACATGGGCATCCATCCACATAATCCATGGTGCAAAAGGTCAGATCAAACACAATCTCTATTACAATAGGGTGTGTTCAAGACTTCCAGTCCATTGAAACATCAAAATCTCTCCAGCCACATATTGGCACAAAAGGGTGGCACACCCATATTTAGTAATGTTTTGATCAACTTACTTTGTGGACATCCCCAACTGTTTTCTTTCCCGTCAGTTAAGATCAGATTCAGTATAGTATCACACTAGCTAACTATTCCACTATCTTCCATTTCTTTGTGGCCAGTCTTGACTTTTCCAAGTTCCAACCACTCGTAAGTTCTTCCGGTCCAACATGGAGTTTGTGCTTTGAACAACGTAGTGCAAACTTCTAAGATCACCCGAAAGAGCAAAAAGCTCAACCTCCTGAATTGTATATCCCCAGCCACCTGACTGGAAAGGACTTTGAATTTGCATCTTTGACAGTATCCCTAATGACACAACTTGATGCCTAACCTTCCACCATTTTCACAAGGAATGGACTCTACTGTTGGGGACAGACAAAACTAGGGGATGCAAAAGAAACAAAAATTAGAACCAGAGAGGAAAAAAGGAGTTTATTTCACATTTTATGCATCTGTCTCTTTCATTTACACCAAAATGGCTATAATCCTCCATAGACTTCCGTCCTTCAGTCAAAGCAAACAATATTTATCTTTTGAAGGAAAAATAAATAACATCTCAATAAAACATCTAAAGAAGGCATAAAGATAGATTGTCATACGAGTCTAGAATGCATGCAAAATTCAAAGTCAGATTTTAAGTGTTCTCGCACCCTGTGAAGAACTTGCTGTGATGGGGCCAACGTCTTCATAGCTTGTTTCACCATAATCCTAGTAGATAATATTTCCTCCAATAAGCGACGTAGTATGCCTTTGCGAACCTATAAATAGAATGAAATGGAGGTTATTAGGAGAGAACCAGAATCAACGACACCATGAAAAAGCCTTAGATATAGAGGCTAGTGAAAACGAAGGATACTGGTAAAATAAACATCCCAAAAGTGTAAGAATAGAAAATCTACTTGTAGAAGCAAATGAACAAACCAAACATACACGTACAGCAGTACAGGGGTGAACATCTTTTCCAGAATAAAACACAACTAATTTGACAAAAATTATGGTAGCACTATTGACAATGAGACATTAGAAGGTATAACTGAAGAAGGAACAGCATTCATCTCCAGGAACCCAGTAAGAACTGAACTTTATGTTAAGTTATGGGTGTATGTGTAATTAGCGTATAATTGAGCCCTTGTGTAATGAGATTAGGAGAAAAGAGTCTCAATGTAATTACTTTCTTAGTCTTGTATAAGTCTAACGTAACGTGGAAAAGAACCCTAATTTTTTGGATCTCCATTCTTGTGTCCAAGTTTACATGGTATCAAAGCGGACGAAACGATATACTTGGGTAACCCATTCTGACATTCTTTCCTCGACGTTGTCAGTGGTTAACCATCAGACTCTTTCTCGGTTGATCAATCAATTTTCTTTCATGCTGTTCGTCAAATCCAGACTGCACGAACCCAACCCAAGCTGCACAAACCTTCGTCAGCTGTCGTATCACGTCGCCTACCACCACCGTTGGCTTTCCGACCTCCGCCGACCGTTGTACCGTGTCGCCAACCCACGCCGGCTGGTTTCTGACCATTTCCGAATACATCCGACCTTGCCTTTTGAGGCTCCTAGGTGTTTCGGGCTCTAGATCTTCTTGTGTAGTGAAAGGTGTCAGAACCGAAGGTGATTTGAGGCTGGGTAAGAGATTTCGAAGGCATTCAGTCTGATCCAAAGGTGATCCGAAGGTATTAAGTTGTTTTTCTGAAGTTCCAGGGCTATTGAACCTTTATTCCGAAGGTACTCAGTTGTTCTTTGAAGTTCCAGGGCTATGGAACCTTTATTTTATTTTATTTTTTTGGAGTTCTAGACCTACTGGGAGCACTGTTTGTTATTTATTTGGCACTGTTGTTCTGTTTTCAAGATGTCAGAGGAGAAAAAACAGGCTTCCGCTAGTGGAAAGGATGAGTTGAGTCGTGTAGGGACTCATGATAATTTTTCTTTGGATATTTGCCCTATTAAGTTGGATGGTACTAACTACTTGATTTGGTCTCGTACTATTACTTTGGCTATTGAGGCCAAAGGGATGTCAGAGTTTATTGAGGGTCTTGTTACTCCACCTATTGAGGTTGTTGAATTCAAGAAATTTAAATCTCAAAAATCATTAGTTATGACCTGGTTATTTAATTCTATGAGGGCTGAAATTCGTCATACTTTTCTGCTTCCACATAAGATTTGGACTACTGCAGCCCAAACCTATTCTCAGCAGGGTAATGATGCACAGTGTTTTGAGTTGAGGAAGAGGCTCCGTACATTAGAATAAAATCATCGTTCTGTTGTTGTGTATTTTGCTGATTTGAATGGAGCATGGCAAGAATTTGATTATTATCAGGGCTTTCAAGCTGTTTGTGTTGTTGATGCTGCTACTTGGTTAAAGCGGTTGGAGAAGGAACATGTTTATGATTTTTTGGCTGGACTTGATATAGAATATGATCCGATTAGAGTGCAAGTGTTGGGTCGTATTCCGTTTCCGTCATTGGGAGAGGCCTATGTCATTGTTCAGCAGGAGGAGAGTAGGAGGGGTGCTATGTTAGACACTCCTACTCCTGAGCATTCTGCCTTGGTTGCCATTCCACAGGGTCCATCTGGTTCTCGTAGTGGGTTTGCTCCTCTACAGAGTGGTAAGTTACAATTTGGTACTAGCAGCGGGCCTATTGATCGTGAGTCCCTTCGGTGTGATTACTGCAACAACACCGGCCATACCCGGGATTTCTATTGGAAGTTACATGGCCGTTCCCCTCGTGGGCGAGGGGGTGCACGTGGTGGTCATAGTCGTGGTCCCGTGCGTTCTCAAGCCCAGGCTCATGTTTCGGAGTCCACTTTGCCTGATTCCGGGTTCAATACTGGGGTTCAGGCGACATCCGATCATGTTGGTGGCTTTTCTCAAGGGGAGATGCAAGTTCTCAGGCGCCTAATAGCTCGGGCTGATTCTCCATCTACTGTAGCTCCTACTTCCACAGCAGCCTCCACTTCATCCTATTTTGCTCACACAGGTACCCCAGTTAGTGCATTTACTGCCTCTTCTGCTATTCCTTGGATCATAGATTCGGGTGCTTCAGATCATATGACAAGTTGTTCCTCTGTGTTTGATTCTTACGCTACTTGTTCCGGTAAAGATAAGGTTAGAATAGCAGATGAGTCATTCTCTGCTATCTCAGGAAAAGGTTCGGTTCGCTATTCTCCCTCTATTTCCCTCTCTTTAGTTCCACATATCCCAAACTTTGTCACTAATCTTCTGTCCGTTAGTAGTCTCACTCGTTCTGCAAATTGTTTTGTGACTTTTTTCCCTACTCATTGTGTTTTTCAGGAACTGGATACGGGAGAAGGTGATTGGCAATGGTGGACTCTATTTTTTGGAGTCTGGAGCTCGTTCAACTCATTCACCCGTGTCATATGGTCTAGCTCAGCAAACAGATACAAGTCCAGCTCTTTCTATGTTATATCAGTGGTACCGTAGACTTGGTCATCCCTCTTTTGGGATTTCAAGGAAACTTTTTCCTCATTTAATTAAACATTGTTCTTCGAGTCAGTTTTTTTGTGAAGCCTGTGAGCTTGGAAAACATAAACGATCTTTTTATGCACCTATTAATAAACGGAGTGCTTCTCCTTTTATGGTTATTCATTCTGATGTTTGGGGTCCTTCCCCTGTTACCTCTCTTAAAGATTATCGGTGGTTTGTCACTTTTATTGACTGTTACTCTCGTGTTACTTGGGTGTATTTACTTAAATCAAAGAGTAAAGTTTTTCAATATTTTAAATCTTTTCATGCAATGGTGCGCACCCAATTTGATGCGAATATAAAAATTCTGCGTAGTGACAATGGCACTGAGTACATTGATAAGACATTTAGGACCTTTCTGGATGAAAATGATATTCTTTTTCAGACGACTTGTGTTGACACTCCACAACAAAATGGAGTTGTTGAACGCAAAAATCGTCATCTTGCTGAGGTTGCTCGCTCTCTTTTATTTACCATGAATGTTCCTAAATATTTATGGGGCGAAACGATTTTGACTGCAACTTACCTTATTAACTGAATGCCATCCAATGTTCTCCACTTCAAAACCCCCATTGAGTGTCTTCCTGTTAGTTTTCGCGTCATGACTCTTCCTCCGAGAGTCTTTGGTTGTGTATGTTTTGCTAATGCTCCTCACCCCTCTGGTGGCAAGTTAGGTCCTAAAGCCCATAAATGTGTTTTCATTGGGTACTCTCCTACCCAGGAGGGTTATAAGTGTTATGATCCTCACTCTCGAAAAATTTTTGTCTCTATGAATGTCACTTTTTGGGAAACAGAGCCTTTTAACTCTCCCTCCGCTCCATCTCTTCAGGGGGAGCATAGACAGGAAAAGATGAGGGAGGTTTATAGTCATGGTCAGGGGGAGACGGAATTATTTTTTAATCAGGATAAGAGGGAGAAGGAAAACTCTGGAGATGAACCAATATCTGCCGAAAGAGCAACACATGACATTGGTGGTGTTACGGTCACGAATTTTTATTTATTTAATTGATTACGTTGCCATTTATTAATTGAGTATATTGGTTGGGTCCTAATTAATTATTTTGTACGCGCTATGGGTATTATTGACACTTTTGTAATCGTTGGAATATGAGATTGTTTTTAAGTAAAATAGTGGTACCAGATTGTAATTTTATAAATAGTGTTACGTTCTATCTAATTCGAATTAACTAATAGCTATAAGATAGGGAGTAGTGGGTAGTTTTACAAAGTTAGAAGATATTTTCACGGTGTAGGGTTTTATTTGGAAAAAGAAGTTGAGAGAACTTGATCTGACTTTCGAGAAAGAGCAACAGCCGAACTTGGAAGGAGGGTTTTCTTGGAGTTCTCTTGAGGTAATAGTACACTCCATCTCTTTCGTTATGTTCATCTACCTTTTCACATAGCAATGGGGTGCATGGATTAGATACTGATGTTGAGTTAATTTAATTATTTAGTTTGTATTTTGGAGAGAGAGAGAACGCACGGGAAATGAGGGTGTGCAGATGATGTCCTGGGTTGTGTATAATGAGTGGCTCCGTGTGTCGATCGAGTTGTGTGCATGGCGGTTGTGGCGTGAATAATATTGGCCTTAGTCTGGGGCGGTGACTTTGCTAAGAACAGAGGTGAAAGGAATCATGACAATGGGCCTTGATTTTATATTGTAACTTGTACGTACATGTGTTGTTTACATAGGTTATGTGTGGAGTTTGGGTAGTCTATTGATACATTGTTCCCTAGCTAGTTTCATTATCAACGTATATACAGTTGGTGATAATATTACTATATGATGCCTTGTTCAGGTTAGGCTCGTTTTGCGTGGTTCGACTTGCATTACTTTTGGGCTCAGGTGAGTGGTTAAGCATGTTACATATTTGCAAACTTCCTCGTATCCCTTAAATTATTGTTTTATTAATGATTGAAATTGGGAACATGTATTTGTTTTATTTGGTTCTTGAAATTGGCATGTGGATTGGTGAAACCATTTGTTGATCGAATAATCTTTTGGTGAGAACTTTGTGGATATAGATGGGAACATATTTTGGAAGTCCAGGGAAATTAATCTTCTGTGTGCGGGTTACTCTAGCCATTAGGGAAGAAACCGGATTAGGCCGGTGACCTTAATGCTCAACGGTTGTTATTGACCGGATCGTTTTTCGAGAAAAGTTCCACGGGCTGCCTACTCGTGGTGACTCAAAGATACGATATTGGATCCAATTATGAGACATTTATTCACTGGCATTTGGTTCTATCGATATTGATTGTGGTTCCCCATTGTCGTTGGAGATTGGTTTATGATCACCATTGAGATTTATTGGCAAATGATTTATGGCCAAATTTGTTGGTTTGATGCACACCTTCGTATGCCAAAAATATGTTATCGTGATAATCTATTTTTAACCATGTTTTAGAACTGTATTATTATACATGCTTTACTACTCACTGAGCTTGTCAGCTGACGGATTTATTCCAATTTCTTTTTCAGGCTAGTCGGGGATTTAGGCAAGGACTCTGGCAGCATCTCGGGGACTTTTTTTAGTTTGACCTCCTTAGGGTGTCTCATTATATTTTATTTTATTAATCGCTTCCGCATTTGAAACATTTGTCAGTTATTGAATTCTTTTTATTGTTGGTGGATCACTTGGTATTATTTGGTTCGTGGGATGTTTGTGCCCCATGCTTTTGTCTGAACCTTTTTGGCTGATACTGTTTTGAATAAAATTTACTTAACGATTCAAAGCTTTGGGATTTAATTTTCTTTTCCTTTTAGGCTACGTGTTCCATGGGTTAGTCTCATGATTCACGGCCGGTCACTTACCATTTTGGGGCGTGACAAGTGGTGATATCGAGAACTTATCACAACGGTGGCTAAGGCCTGACTTGCAGGTCTATACTAGAACTAGACGGAAAAATCGAAAGCTCTCCTATGTGATACCACTTTGTCAATCACAATCGCCTGCTCCAGTTTTGGATTCTTCAGCCAACTCATCTGGTAATGAATCTTCTCCCATTGAACCTTCTTTTATTGATTCCGATAATCTTCCTGTTGCTCTTCAAAAAGGTGTTAGGTTATGCACCCTACATCCTGTCTCTCAGTTTGTTTCTTATGATCGTTTATCTCCTTCGTACCATGCCTTTGTTTCGTCTCTTTCTTCTATATCTTTTCCACAGAATTGGCAGGATACACTGGTAATACCTAAGTGGAAAGGAGCAATGGTAGAGGAGATGACAGCTTTGAAAAAGAATGGCACTTGGGAGTTGGTATCACTTCTAGAAGGGAAGAAATCGGTGGGATGCAAGTGGGTTGTCACTATTAAGCAGAATGCTGATGGTACAGTTGAGAGGTACAAAGCAAGACTTGTTGCCAAGGGTTTTACTCAAACCTATGGTATAGATTACAAGGAGACGTTTGCTTCGGTAGCAAAGATGAACTTTGTACGAGCTCTACTATCTTGTGCTGCAAATTTGAATTGGCCTCTGCAACAGTTTGATATGAAGAATGCATTCCTTCATGGTGAATTAGAGGAGGAGGTATATATGGATATACTGATAGAAAACAGAGAAACAGAGACGGAAAATACTGATATTATTTCTGAATGAATTACAATGAGGTGAGTACACCTTTAAATAGAGTAAAGCTATGCCTAAGAAAGGAAGATTACAAGATTTGATTACGATATGATTACCCTACGATTACGCTATGATATGATTACGATATGATTACCCTATGATTATGCTATGATTTGATTACGATACATATCCTAAAATAACATATTACAAGAAGATACAGAATATATATTCAAGATACAGAATATATATTCACACCCCCCCTCAAACTCAAGGTGCGATGGCAGAGAGCATCGAGAGTTTGTCAAGGAGAAAGCGGAAACGAGCAGCGGTGTGGGTCTTCGTGAAGAAATCAGCCAACTGCAATGTGGAGGAGACGAAGGGTAAAGCAATGGTGCCAGACTGAAGATGCTGACGTATGAAATGACAATCAATCTCAATGTGCTTCGTGCGCTCATGGAAGACCGAGTTGTGGGCAAGCTGAATAGCACTCTTATTGTCGCAGTAAAGAGGCGTAGGAGTACTAACAGAGACCCCCATATCGGAAATAAGCCAGCGAAGCCAGACGATTTCAGAGGTAGCATGGGCCATGGCACGATATTCAGCTTCCGCGGTGGAGCGAGCAACAACAAATTGCTTTTTGCTTTTCCAAGAGATAAGAGAATCGCCTAGAAAAACACAGAGGCCAGAGGTAGATTTGCGGTCATTGACATCACCTGCCCAGTCAGCATCAGCATAAGCATGGAGGGTTAAGCTTGATGTAGAAGAAATCAGAAGGCACTGATGAAGGGTACCACGAAGATAACGGAGAATACGTAAGAGGGCAGCCCAATGCGTAGTCCGGGGAGCAGAGACAAACTGACTAACAATGTGAACTGCATAAGAAATATCTGGCCGAGTAACAGTAAGATAAACTAAGCAGCCCACCAATTCACGATATTCCGTAGAATCCTCAAGGGGGACACCATCAGAGGCAGAGAACTTGGCATGGAGTTCAAGGGGAGTATCAACAGTCTTCGTATCCGTGAGACGAGCACGGTGAAGAATATCAGTAACATACTTGGCATAGTTTTAAATCGCGGTATCGGTCGCCGTCGCGGTATCGGTCGCGGTATATCGATATCGGGACATATCGGTGATACGTCGCGGGAATCGGGTGTCGCGGTCGTGAATTTTTAAAAATCGTCAGCAACATGTATAAAACTTGAAAAATATACTTTTGCCCCAAACATTGGCTTAAATTATCACATTTTAATTAATTTAAGACATGTAATAGCCCATTCTCTTCATGTGAAATATCCGATAATTTTTCAAAATCCGCAAGTCAATAAGATTTTACAAATATGAGAAAAATGCAACATTATAAGTTTCGATATAATTGACATAAATAGCAAAAATAAGATGAAGACATTAAAATAAACACACCATAGAGGTTTTACATTACATGATCGCTAGGAGCTCTGTTTTTTGGTTTTTTCTGTTTTTTTTTTTTTTTTTTCAGAACCGATACGTACCGGCCGTATCGGCCGTACCGGTCCAAATATCGGTTACAGACCGATACGTATCGGGAACCGGCCGATACGCTTGTGAATTTCAATCTCACCGATATATCGGCCTATATCCGAACCGGGAGTCAAAAATTCCGGTACGAACCGGCCGATACGTACCGTATCGGCCGATATTTAAAACTATGATACTTGGACTGTCCTAAAAGATACCCCTGAGGAGAGGAAGCAACTTCAATACCAAGGAAATAACGTAGCGGGCCCAAGTCTTTCATTTCGAACTCACGGAAGAGGTGACTTTTGACTTCAGCAATAGCAGTAGAATCAGAACCAGTGATGATCATGTCATCAACATAAAGTAAGAGAAGTACCAGGCCATGAGAGGTGCGACGGAGAAATAGAGCAGAGTCATGCATGCTGGGCGTGAAGCCAATCTGAAGAACAACATCCTGGAAGCGTGAATACCAAGCGCGAGGGGACTGTTTCAAGCCATAGAGAGCACAACGCAAGTGACAAACCATACCGGAAGGATGAGAGAAGCCAGGAGGAGGCCGCATATAAACCTCTTCAGAGAGATTGCCATTGAGAAAAGCATTCTTTACATCCAACTGAGAAAGAGGCCACTGGTGCACTGCGGCCACTGAGATCAAGGTGCGAACAGTGGTCATTTTGGCAACGGGGGCAAAAGTTTCCTCATAATCAATCCCATACTCCTGAGAAAACCCTTTAGCAACTAAGCGGGCTTTATACCGTTCTAAAGAACCATCAGAATGAGTCTTAACCTTGTAGACCCATTTGCAACCGATTAGATTCTTACCATCCGGAAGTGAAACCAACTCCCAAGTCTGATTGTGAGCAAGAGCAGTAAGTTCAGCTTGCATGGCATCCATCCAATTGGGATCATTGCAAGCTTCTTTATAGGACCTAGGCTCAAAATAAGTGTGAATGCGGGAAAGGAATGATTGATAAAAGGATGAGAAACAAGTATTAGTAAAGCCATATTTTACCGGTGGTTGACGATTGTCGCGGACGGGATACCGGCGGGCACGCGGATCAGGATCCGCAGAGGCAGATTGGGGAGCAGCTATAGAAGTTAGACGACGGGTGTAGACCTGGGTGATCGGAGCACGACGAGGTGATGCTGAGGGGGCTGTAGAAATATCAGATACCTGAAGAGTGGAGGTGTACTCTTCGGGAGGCACATCCAGATCCATAGGAAATGGGTCAATATGGATCAAGTCTTCTTTGGCTACTGGAGCAGTGCGAGGTGGAAGAGTAAAATAGGGAAGACGCTCTAAGAAGACAACGTGCCTTGAAACATAAAGCTTTTTGGTCACAGTATCATAATACCGATACCCTTTTTGATTAATGCCATACCCTAAAAAAACACCTAAGACACAGCGGGTGCTGAGCTTAGTGCGGTCTTTCTTGGGGAGGAGAACAAAACAGGTAGAACCAAACACTCGAAGAAGAGAGTAATTAGGAACCTGACCATAAAGCCGCTCATAAGGAGAGCTACCAGAAAGAAGAGGGGTGGGCATCCGATTCCGGAGATAGGCTGCAGTGAGAACAGCTTCTCCCCAGTAACAGGACGCGACGGAGGAAGATAGGAGTAGAGACCGAGCAATATTACGAAGGTGACGATGTTTTCTTTCAGCTCTACCATTTTGGGCAGGAATGTCAGTGCAAGACGATTGGTGGATAGTCCCAAGCGAATCTAGGAATTTATGAAACTCTGAAAGTGAATATTCTCCACCCAAGTCAGACCGAAGAATTTTAACCGATGTAGAAAACTGATTTTGAACCATGGCATGGAAATTCTTATAAATCGTAAAGAACTCAGATTTGTGTGTCATTAAGTAAACCCAAGTATACCGACTAAAATCATCCACAAAAGAGACATAATAGACAAAACCACCTTTAGTAGCAACCGGAGAAGGGCCCCATAAATCAGTGTGAACAAGCTGAAAAGGCGAAGTAGAAATAGAGGTACTTTTATTAAAAGGTAAAGCTGACATTTTTGCAAACTTACAACCACTGCATTCTGAAATATTACTGATTGAAATATGACCCAAATGACCTGACTTAACTAAAAGTTTTAGACGTTCACTAGACAGATGTCCTAATCTAGAATGCCAAAGATAAAATGGAGATGACTTATGATCTAAACAAAAAGATGGCGCAGCAGTGGAAGAAGGTTTTATTGGGAGATGCAAGTGCTCCAAAAGATAGAGATCACCAACTCTACGGCCTGCCCCAATCTGCTTCGTGGAATCCCGATCCTGCACAACACAACCAGAGGAAGAGAAAACAACATCAAAACCAGAGTCGGATAATTGGCTGATTGAAAGTAGGCTCAAAGACAACTGAGGAACATAAAAGACACTAGGAATAGATAGTGAAGGTGCAGTAGAAGATAGAATGGAGCCAATAGAAGCAACATGCATGAGAGAACCATTGGCTGTGGCAATACTAATAGGAAAAGCAGGTGGCACACAATTACTAAGAAGAGACATATCAGGAGTCATATGATGAGAAGAGCCAGAATCAAAGATCCAAGTGGTGGGTTGGATACCTGAGGTGGGAGAACCACGCAAACCTGAGTGAGTGGTAGTCATGGCAGAAGCTTGGGGGGAACCCCCTCGAATGGCTTCCATGTAAGCCTGAAACTGTTGAAATTGCTCATAATCAAACTCTGGAGGTGCACTACTGGAGGCCGGTGCTGCCAAGGCTGCAGGAGGGCGAGAATGCTGTTGTGGTGCCCGAGACTGCTACGGGGCATGAGGACCAGTTGACTGAGTAACATTTCGTCCCTTTGGCTTGGGACGGTTAGGGCATTGATGCTTCCAATGACCCTTCTGATGGCAATAGTTACACTCATCTTCAGGAATTTGAGGCCTTGGCTTGGCCACAAATTGGACAGGATGAGATGCTGGAGTGGGCGAGTGATGTGTCGGATATTGGCCAGATGGAGCAAATGGAGCAGCAAAGACAGACTGTGAGGGAGGTGCAAAATTAGCCACTTTGAACCGTGTTTCCTCAGCGATAAGCTCATGAACAGCACCATCTACTGAGGGCAATAGAGACCGATGCAAGATAGCCCCACGAAGAGGCTCAAACTGAGGCCGAAGGGCCATGAGAAACTGAACAAGTCGTAGTTCCTCACGAAATCTGACATAACTATCAAGTAGCTGCAAATCTGAAGGTTCCATGAGAGCTAACTGATCCCAATAAGTAGTCATTTCGTTATAAAATTCTTGAATCGATTTATTGTTTTGGGTGGTATTTCGGATGGACATTTCAAGCTCATATCGTTTAGCAAAATTTGATTCAAGATACAGAGCTTGTAGATAATCCCAAACTTTCTTTGCTGTGTTATATTTCGAAAAATTCATGCCAATACTCGGTTCTACGGAGTTGTGAAACCAAGTCAAAATCTGTGCATTCCCTGTGTTCCATTTTCCCAAGGCAGTGGCATACCCTGGGTCTTTTGAATCAGAAGGAGGTAGCGTAGAACCGTCTACATATCTCCACATTTCTTTACCAACAACAAAATTTTTCATCACATGAGCCCAATAGGAGTAGTTATTACCGGTCAAACCAACACTAATAGCCTGATTTTTATCGCCAGACATGATGCTAATAGAGAAACGCAGTCAAAAAAGAAAACAGAATACCAGAGTACCAATCTGCCTTAGACTGGTTCGTCGGAATTGTAACAGAGGTTGCCGGAGCTACTGCAGTGCCTGCAAGTGCTGCTGGAGGTTGTCGGAGTGTGGGTAGGTCACCGGCGGTTGGAGAGGGATGGGTGTCGACTGCTGTGGGTATTTCTTGTGATTTGAGTTGCTGAAAAACAGAGAGAGAGGGAACGATAGTAGCTGACAGAATGAAAGAGATTTGAGGATAGAAGACTGATTGGAAAACAGGTTAGGGTTTCGGAATCGGCTCTGATACCATGATAGAAAACAGAGAAACAGAGACGGAAAATACTGATATTATTTCTGAATGAATTACAATGAGGTGAGTACACCTTTAAATAGAGTAAAGCTATGCCTAAGAAAGGAAGATTACAAGATTTGATTACGATATGATTACCCTATGATTACGCTATGATATGATTACGATATGATTACCCTATGATTATGCTATGATTTGATTACGATACATGTCCTAAAATAGCATATTACAAGAAGATACAGAATATATATTCAAGATACAGAATATATATTCACATATACCACCAGGTTTTTCTTCCTCTGAGACCGAAGGAAAGGTCTGTAGGTTGAAGAAGGCTCTCTATGGGCTGAAGCAATCACCTAAAGCTTGGGTTGGTAGATTTTCAAAGGCTATGTTAAGGTTTGGATACAAACAGAGCCATGCAGATCATACTATGTTCATGAAAGAAGCTACTGGTAAGATTGTTGTCCTTATTGTCTATGTTGATGATATAATAATGACAGGCAATGATGTGGACGAGATTCTTAATCTTAAGTCTAACATGGCTCAAGAGTTTGAGATTAAGGATTTGGGATCACTGAGATACTTTCTAGGGATAGAGGTGGCGAGGTCTGATAGAGGTGATTTTATCTCCCAACAGAAACATATACTTAATCTTTTGAAAGAAATAGGAATGTTAGGTTGTAGACCTGTGAATTCTCCTATTGAGGCAAATCAAGGACATGCAGATCGTTGAAGCAAGTAGCATGTGAACCCCCACTAAAAATAAGAAGGTAACGTTCTGCATGTACTGCAGCAGCATGATCGGACCTTGGGGAAGGCGGCACCCCCCTACAAACAGTGAAGACAATATTGCTGTAAAGACCACGAACAAAACCCACAACTATAGATTGAGAAAGTAATCAGAAATTAAAAAATATAACTACGAGCAAAACTTCATACATTTTTTTTGTTTTTCACGTTTCAACTACATCTTTTTTCAACAATCAAAACAAAACTACATATTTTTCCATATTGCTGTGCTGCAACAACATCGTGGCAAAATCACCTTTGCAGGCTGCAGCACATGGAAGTTGAATGCAATGGCCAGAATCACCAGATTAACAACAATTGTGTGACGGCAGTAACTTTTTTACATCTACAAAGAAAGGAAAACAGAAAACTACTGAAACATCTCTTTTTTGAACTAGTGATACTTATATGAGCAGAAAAACATAACCCCAAAACCAAAAAGACTCTTCCATCACCCTATGTCAATATGGTAGCAAATGGTCATTACATGAACACCTCCGCCTTACATACATCATTGTTCCCATACGACACCAAACAACCAAGAACGTGAAATGGACACAAAAATTGCTTCGGAAATTTTAGAAAAAGCAACTTACACCGCATCTATTTCATCCCATGTCAAGGTTTCCAAGTCGAGAAGGTGCAGGTCATTCAGAAGGGATCTCTTTGCATCTTGTCCACCAAATATGATTAAACTTGAGCCAACAACGGTCACAGATTGGCCTCCGCGTGAAACCCAACAAGCATTCATAGACATTAAAATCCGTTAAGCAAGAGACAACATCATAAACACATTCCTCCTTAAAAAGAATAATAAAAAAGCAGGAAACTCAACCTATTTATGAATTTATGCCCTCAAATTATAAACCAAATAAAGCATAAGCCAATTTTCAACAACGTGCTATCTTTTTTATAAGTGTAAAATAGAAATTGTCATATCTTATTTCTGGGACAATATGACAGACTTATAGACTCATAGTATTACAAAGAAACCAAAAGCTCTTACTTCTAGTGGAAAAGAGCGATAAGCTTCTGACCATTTTACCATAAGCAAATTCATAGTATCTGATTCTAATTTAACCATCTCATTTCACATGGAAATTGCTTTCATGGGAACTCAATAGTCATCGGGAAGAAACAGATGTCCTTGTTAAGATGTAAATGAACAAATACTGGTGGCTTCCCGTAAGTCTTCAAGGTTGACCAAGTACCAGTTTGAAGATCGAAGACCTTTACTGTCACAAGAAAAAACAAGAATAGTATGTTAGATAAATTTTGTTGATAAGTTAGAAGCTCGTATCATAGCATCAGAAAGCATCCACTAGGAAACACAAAGCAGATACCAAATAAATAAAGTATCACTTGCCAATCAATTATTGCAATTCTTTGGAATGGTTCTTAACATGTGTTTCTGACAAATTTCATCACTTATACTCCTATTACCCTTTCCATGTTTAAGCCAATATCTTGACATCCAGGTCCAACAGTAATAACTAAACTGGGTTCAGGATCAAGCAGATCAAAAAGAGACACCAGATTCATCACCTTGTGAGTAGACGCGCAAGCGTTGGATTCTTGATGAAATATTCAATAACTTTTAACGTGATTTTTATATCGTATTAGATATTACACGAGATTTAATATTCATTTCACTCATTTTCACAACCTGAAGGCCTGAAATGAGTCAAGCACCAGTAACAGCTCAACTTCATCGCACATTTATGCGCTGCCTAATGGGTCTACCATCATCAAAGTCCCTGCTGTTGTCCGACCGGTTGTAAGAATCATTAGGCCCTCCACGTCGCCTATTTCCAAAACCTCCCCTACTAGGTCCTCTGGAATTGCGCGAATCACTCTCTCTGTTATCCCTTCTACTACGCCCCCCAAGGTCATCCCTCTGAAAACCCCTGCTATTGCCATAATCATCCTTCTGAAATCCTCTACTATTACCACGAGACCCTTGTGAAGATCTATTAAAACCATCACCCCTCTGAAATCCCCTGTTATTGCCACGAGGCCCTTGTGACGATCTATTAAAACAATCATCCCTCTGAAATCCCCCATTATTGCCACGACCCCTTGAGTTTTGTCCTCTTTTATCTGGGCCTTCTTTCGTTCCCCCAAATCTATTTCTTGGAGAATATCGGTCTTCACTGTCAGATTCAGAAAAGGGTTCATCATCACTGTCATCAATTTGTCGTCTCCTAGAATGGCCATCACTTAAAACCCGTTTGTCCCCTTTAGTCCGCCGGGACCCAAAATTTGAATCTGCCAAGTCGTCGGTGTCAGAATCAATCCCATAGTCTTCATCTAAGCCAACACTCCCTGCTCCACCACCTCTAGTTCTCCGACTGGAGTCAGCACTATGTCTAGATTTCCAGTTTGGACGGACCGGAAGCTCGTCATCAGAATCATAATCTTGTTCATCAACCTCAGAGCCAGAGAAAGTTGAATTTCCATGCATTATCTTAGATGGCTTATTGCGTTGTCGAGCAATCCTATTGTCACCGTCAAAGCCGTCAACATCTTCAGATTCAGATTCAGAGTCACCTTCAACCTCTGAGAAATCAATCGAAGAACTCTTACGTAATTGATGACTATTTTGAGTGTCCAACTCATAACTATCAACATCGTCGTCTTCTTCTTCATCATCAAAATCATCAAATCCTTTCCTAGACCTTTTGTGCCCACGATCATAGTATTCCCCATCATTTTCCCTAGGTGTTCTGTTGGGCCTATAGAATTCATTGTCGGGGACCTTAAAGTTTTCTCCTTGAGACTGAATGTGTGGGGGAAAATCTTCATCCAGCTTATGAGAATCTGCATACTCAAAAGCAGCAACGTCTGCCCCATCAGATTCGTTGTCATCGAAGTCAAAATTCCATGCATTGGAAACCTCTCCCTTGCTGGGAACCTTCTCCAACCTCGTCTTAGAACCACGTTGCCGGTCTTGCAATTGATTCTCCGTAAAATCATCCGGTGGACGCTTGTGTTCGCACTGAAAACATACCATATTTCGCCTATAATTCAAGAAATTGCACCTGCCAAATGATATCACCAGGAATGAACATGTTATAGTCCACATCATGTATAAATACTTGCACCAGTACTGGCACCACATGATGGTGAAAATTGGCTGGCAAAAGAAATGCTAAAATGGAAAATGAGAAAGTGAGCTGGTAAATGATGCAATATAGGTACATATGTTGGTTAATCATCATATTCCAACAGCCCCTTATTTAATGAGGAAGACCCTAAGTACGATGGTCAAAATCAGTGTAATCCCTCTGTACGATGAAGTGGTCAAGCTATGTGTATAGACATGTGTGCCCACACATATCACCTGTAATTATCTTCAACAAAGTAATAGAATCAGCAAAAGGATATACATAAAAGTTGAGAGTGGAAACATACTGTGGGCATTCCCATTCTCCCGGAAGCAGCTGTCTCTTGGGACGCTTGGCATCACATTGCAGGCACACTGTATTCTTGGCAAAATTCATGAAGTCACACCTGTACGTAGAAATATCCTCAGATAAGTTACACAGGAAATTAATTCTCATTGAAAAAAACAAGCAGACAGAACACAACCGAATCATTCAATATGAATGATGATAGAATTCCCACTGATGGTCTAAAAAACCGCTAGATGGTGGCCATCAATACATCCAACTTGGCAATTTGAGAATAAAAGATCCACCCATATTTACTGGTCTGATGTCCAGCAGTTATTTAGAGGGCACCGATCTATGGTTTATGTTCAGTAACTCCGACGCATAGCACAATATAGGGGCAAATGACAACTGTTAACAATCTTCATAGTCCATATCTTCAGTTAATTCTGGTAATATTTCAATGAACGCAGCTGATACCGATGTCTTTCACAACATACTACACCGTCCACCAGAAGAAAAAAGAACTAGTTGGATTGGAAAAAGATATTCTAAAAATGTTTACACTTGGATGGTTTTAACCATTCTTGGCAATATCAATGTCTTAAAATCAATCCAAAAGCAGAACAAATTGGGCGTAACAAAAAATACAAACTTTAGAAGAGATACATACTTGGGACATAGCCAATCCCCCTTTTTCATCTCAATGTCATCACGTCCGACCCGTTTCTTTGGAGGAGGGGGTGGTTGCTTCACCTTAGGTGGTGGTTTTTTTATTATAGGAGGAGGAAGATTTGGATCTATTGGAACTGCACTCAACTTGACAACCTCATGCAGTAGTTTGCGGACAACCGTCTTCAGTGATTTCATTTTCAGAAGGGACTCGTTAACAACTGATCCATTCACGGGATCAAAGCCATATGTCAGTAGGACACGCATAACATCGATAGTTCGTGCTTCATCCTCTTTATTTGTGACAAGATATGCTCTTTCACAAGAACTTCTTAAACTGCAGGAACTACAAACCTGAAATTTAAACATTCCATAAATCAAAGACAAACAGTTGATTGTGCTGATTATCCTATTCAATAAAGCAGTTTATAATTTTTACTTGCATTTTCTTAATCGAAGTGCCAAGATGTTGCTGGAAAAGAATGTGAGTCTGTGAGTCATGTAACATGGAAGCTTAGTTAAACTGTTGATTAGCCCCATTAAAACTATAAGATATTGACCAATTTCAGTCTATTACACTTCAAGATGGGCAAGTTAAGCATACATGCCCAAGTAAATCTATTACACTTCAAGATCACCAAGTCAAGCATACATGCCCAAGTAAAACTCCAACATCCATGTTAGGTACAAAGTCACCACTAAAAGGGAGCTGCAATTTGTTTATGAGTAACATGTGATTCAACAATATCTGGGAAAGAAACTACTTTGATCAATTGATCACCCATGAGATATCTAGATAAAGCAATTATAATTTGATCAATAGCTCAGTCTAAGTCCTTGGGTACTTTGGTTGCTGCCTTCTCTAATGCCTACCGCGTTGCAGCAAGGATTATAGCTGAAGTTAGGGCTCTTAAAGATAGCTTGAAGCTTTACTCGGGCCTTTAAATAACCTTGGCCTGAATAAAATCAGACTCTAAGACTCTTGCTCCTGATTTACATACAGGATCAAAGCCTCCTTGGCAACTTTCTAATTGGCGGAATGCAATTTCGGATTTACTTCCCATTTCAGTTTGAATTCAGCCATGTATTGTAAAAGTAATTGCTGAGAAATAGGCTAAAGTGGGGGCATCAAGTGGTGTTTAATCTTCCTATGTTTTTCCTCTGGATCTCCCAGCTTCTGTGGTTGCTTCTTTGTGTCTTGATAAATTTGGCTTCCCTTATGCCAGGGACTGAATCTTCTTCTGATATTCCCTCTACATTTTCTTGTTTGTGTTTGAGGAGTTTTGGCTAGAATTGGGCAAATCTAAGTGTGATGTTTTTCTCTTTGTTCTAATGTGATTTCCCCCATGCCATCTAGCTTCCTGCTTCCCTTAACTTGTATTCAAGTACAAAAAACACACATACACACAACGAAGTACTTCGGCGAATGAGACAGAAAAACTATTTGAAATCCTAGAATAGAATTGCTGAACTTGTAAATCAGATATACATAATGGACACTGTGCTACTACAGAAACCTCAATGGTGTACAAATTACACACGTTTTTCCTCGTTTAAAACACAAAAATAAAATAGCAAACTTCAGTTAGACCCCTTGTGGTTTGGTCGATGTGCGGAGTGACATCCTGACGTTCATTTATCACCACATAAATCCCAGTGGTTTGTGGACTAAAGTGCACCATGTGATTTTCCCTCTAAATTATCAAAGTGAATCCCACACACCAATGTGGAGAATAAACCATTTTTCAAAACAAAAATACCCTCTAAAATCTTTTAATTCCCAACTTTTTACCATTTTTTTCTTTCTTTTTTCTCTGCATTATTTCTCTCACTAGATTGGAGTTTGATTTGTGAGGAGTCTGGTGTCGAGTAAACCCTCGTGATTCTACAGTCAGTCCTTGTTATTGGCATACATTTTACTATACGTCTGTATACGTGCATGTTTAGTACTTTAGTTAAGATGAGAGGAAGAAGACGAGGACATTAAGGTCATTTTATAAGCACCATCAAGTTGCATCAACAAATGTTAGTGGTGCACTTAGTCCACAAACTACAGGGAGTTACGCGGTGATAAATGAATGTCAAGGGGTCAACCTACACATTGACCAAAACACAGGGGGTCTAAGTGAAGTTTTCCCAAAGTAAAAATAACAAGCTAGAGCAGCCAATGCTACAATGGCAACCCTAAGCCCAAAGAGAACCAATTGACAAAATTGTGCAGCATATTAATTGCCAATCAAATAAAGCTTACATCTCCTTCATCGAGGTGGACGTGTTTCCTAAGTAACTTTGCCGAAAAAACCACCTTCTTGTCTGCACTAGGACACCCGTAGCCAACCAAAACTTGAATATCCTGTCTCGACAATGACCTGAAATCAATTGCCATTCTGAGCACATCTCAAGCAACATTACTTGACAAAAAAATGAAGGGACGAGGGATACATATTCCAGATCAAATTAGTGAAAATACACTCGAAAGGAAAGTCTCCAAAAACAGTTAAAAGCATGTGTGGACATTCACAAAAAAAATTGTCAGTAACCCAACAGCCTCATTCAAAGTAAAATTTTCTTTTGCTGTTTTACAGTAGCATGTAGTGACTTGGGTCAGAGAATGGGGATGTGAAGTAAAGGAAACATAGGCATTTCAAAAATTGGGCCCTGAAGCTTGAAGGGCTAATTCCAAAAACGGCCGTTACGTAACGTAACGGGTTTTTTAAGGCCCGATACCCTTACGGGTGAAAATAACAACGTTACGAAAATTCATGTGCGTATTGGTCATTATGCATCACGCAATGGCCGTGACACCCTATTACACGACCGTTACGCCTACAGAACACCGAGAACAACTTTTCTACTATTTTTTTTACCTTTCTGAGATCTCCATGTGATCCTACAGTGTATTCTTTGCAACTTTTTACAATGCCTTCACGTGCTAAAACATTATTTTGAGAAAGCTCTCGTTAGATGAGGAAAAAAAAAAAAAAAAACTTCAATTTCGTTCTTAAAACGCAACATTTGATCAAATTTTACTTAAAAAAACTTGTAAAAGTAAAATATTGCTTTAAAACATTCAATTTAGTCATAAATAAGGTTAGAGCATGTGTATCAATGAAATTTCCAGCACATGCTAGTGCTTGAAAAAAATCCACAAGTGTGGTGTCCGATTCCCGTAACACATTGACCGATTCTCCTAATATCCGCTACTCGCGACTGTGACCGTTCCGCCGACCGATACCGCGATTTAAAACCATGGTCTAGCCTTTATTCTTTGGATGGTTTATACTTGAGTACCTTTCTAAAGAACAAAAACCTCTGCACCTAATTTAGTTTGGTTGTCATTTATTCTTTTCAAAGGAAGGACAAAGAAGGGATGATACGTACTTGTTAAAAAGATAGTCTCCCATTATCAAACAAGGTGTCATTTCTAGGATTGAGTGCAATTTTAACCACATATAGATTCAACTTTGCCAAAAAATAATAATTCATAGAAGCTTGGTTAGGCCAGTGTTTTAAAAAGCGCGCTAAGTGTTGAGTGGAGTCAAGGCACAGCTGCAACCGAAACATCTCAAACACCTTGAGGCAAGGCGCAGCTCATGAAGCACAGTTGAGGTTCGCAAGCCACATGATGTGAGACCATGAGAGCCTCATATTTTTTTCACACCACTGTGCTTAGACTCCATCAAAACTGCTGACTGATAAGGGCTGCAACATTGGACAAGCTGCTAGATAAAACCCTTCGAAGTAAAATGCCTCAAATGATAAATAGGAGTGCATGATTATATATTTGATTGCCATTATATAAACTATTATGCTTCCAAAGCTAAACTTTAATTCGTTGGGCACAAATTGTTCTTTGAACATTTTGAGATCTAATGCCTTATGATATATGGAATTCTAGATGCCTTCACTCATCTTAGAAATAAATTTCTATCTATAGAATTCAACTATATGTTTCTAACACTTGTGGATTGCTCTAACGAGGTGTATTTTTCTCGAGACAGATACGCTTATTGAAACAGATACCAATGTCTATTTTCACGGAGTGTAAGCACATTGAGAAAGCAAAAAAAAAGAAAGGCGCCAAAAGAAACAGACCTCACGATATCGAGATCAAATCATGTGATGATCTCTCATGTTTCCATCATATGACACAAAATAAGACCACAATGATCTCATTAGACCATGCGAGTCGTTCATTTTGGAGGCCATTCTAATGTGTTAATCATCCATTCTAAACTAAAAACCAGGTGGTAGGATATCCACAAATGCCTAGTCAAATCATAATCATCCGAAAAGAAACGCTACGTCAGAATCCGTCCATATGTCTCTAATCGTACTTTTCTCGAGATAAATATGCTTATAGAAACGAATACCGATGTCTTTTTTCATTAAGACATGTTAAAGCAATCAATTCAAAATCAGTTGGCAATAAGTGGAGAGGCCACCCAAACTCACACTAGTTTCGGCTCATATATTAACCAAAATGGGAAAAGCTCTAACAAGACACAATAAAGGCACCAAAGAAACAGACCTCAGGATATCGAACCGATCACGTCCAAAGTTGAGGCAGGCGGTCTGCACAGTCTTCCAATCCCTAGTGAAATCAAACCCTAATGAATCCTCAGCAACCTCCTCCATCTTAAACCCTAAATCCTCCACCATCTTGTCCTCATCCTTCCTTCTATGATCAAAGTAGTTCTGCTGCACCAACCTCTCCATCAATTCAATCCACTCCGGCCACGGGTGAACCACCTCCACCTTCCTATCAGCCAACCCCACCACTTCTCTCTCCTTCACCTCCCTCACCTCCAACTCACCCGATTCGTTCGACTCGCTTGGAGAAAACCCTTGGCCGTGTTTTTTTTCATCTGTTTTGGTCTTTTTGGACTCGCGCCAGGCGCGGATACGCTGGAGGGCGTCGTCCTTTTCGGAGCGGTCACGCTCGATGGCGTCGATTTGGTCGAAGACGAAGCTCATGCGGGCTGAGAGAGAAGTGGGTTTGGTGGGGTCTGAGGAGTTTGATGATGTGGTGGTGGTTTGTGAGGAGGAGATGGAAGAGAAGCGGTGGTTGGGTGTGAGGTGGGGATGAGAGAGGAAGATGGGGCGGGTGGAGAGGCGGCGGAGAAGTAGGAGAGAGAGCAGGGTGGTCCGGGCCATGAGCGGGGAGGGGGGTGGAGTGGAGATTATGACTCCAGGGAAGAGTGAGGGGTTTGGGAAGGAGAAGCTTAAACCCTGAACACCAGTAAAATGAGAGAGAGAGAGGGGGCCCCAACTCGTTCTCTACACATTTGTGTGTTCTCTACATATTTGTGTCTTCTCCGCCCGCATAATATATAAAATTTGCACAAATAACAAAGAAAAGTTTGAGACACGGCCACATAGGGTACGGAGAGTCGAAAACGGTTTGCTAGATTTCCCTTTTATTCCCTCAATTATTCAATTTTTGTCTAGTTCGTCTTTGCTCAATCAATTGAACACTTTGAGGCCTGTTTGGCTTTTTTAAATACTTATTTTCAATTTAACAAGATAAGTCATTCTTTTATAATAAATTGTCTTTAATTCAATAACATACGTACTTATTTAAAAAAATGAGATTAAATTATTTATACCGTTGGCGTAAACAAAAGTTTCCTCCAACTTTAATTAGATTATGCCACATCATCAAAACAATGGTTCCAGAAACAATTTAATTAATTTGGAAAAAAAATTTATTTTACACCGATGATGTATATAATTTAATATCTTAAAAAATAAATACTTATTTTCCTTAGCAAAACGGGGACTGGATCGTTAAACTATTCAAAGTTGATATCCACTTAGTTTAATTTTTGATTTCGCGTCTATTTGCTGGACCACAACCGCTATTTTTTCAAATATCAAAGAAATTGTTGTTTTGAATTAGAAACTACTATTGATAGTAAATTCTTATTTATTCTAGTGATAATATTTGGTTTTTTAAGTTAAGGAACAATGCTCTTCACTATAATATAGAAAGGAACAAAAGTAAATTTTGTTTAATATTTTGTACACACTTTATATGCACCTCGTAATTGGTGGCAAATTTTTTGTTGGAAAAATGGAATTTTAACCAAAGAGAATTTGGTGGGACCCACACCGCGCGAGGTGGGCCCAAATTCCATTGAGAGATGAATGAGAAATTGTCTCTCAAAGTGGGTTTCGGACCGACAACAGTGCACGGTTGAATGGTCAAAATTGGGTTGATTACCCAGAGTTATTACCCATGATTATGTATTCAATTTCGAGAATAATAATTGTATCAGTTTTATTTCCGAATTGAATAGCGGAATCAATTCCCCTATTGATTATTGGCTCCTCCATGAATATTCGTATTCATTATCGTATTGATGGTAGAGGCTCCTCCTTCAGCTATATAAGGGGACCTCTACCTTTTGGTTTCAACACACCCGAAAATAATCCAAAACATCTCTGCAATACAATTGTTCTTTTCGAGAGAGAGAGTACAGACACAAGTTCGTTCGACGGGCAGTCTACGGCGGTGCTCCGGCGGCTGAGTGGTAACCGAGTCAACCCTGGAAGACGAACACCGACACAACCTCCAGCACCGGTGAGGCGGCGAATTTGTCTTAAGGGCACCGTTGAACAAAACGGGTCTCGGTTTGGAATTGCTTATTCTCTTTTACAGTTTATGTCTATATTTCATATTCTGTAATCTTGTGATTCATGTTCATGTTGTAATTTCCAGAAATTAGTAAAATTGTTTATTGTTTTTCCGCACTATTTTCCTACAATCTTAAGACAAATTTCTTTTGGAAAAATAGTGTTTTCTGTTGAAACAGTTTACAAACCTTCTCTGGGAATTGTTAACAAGGTTCACGCATCCATTTTTAAAATTGGTTTTCTGTGTTAACAGATAGGTTTTCGATCAGTTTCTTTCTTTAAAACACTGTTGAGAATTTGGAGACCGTGACCAATTTTTTTTATTTTAAACTCAGAGCATTCTAGTTAGCATCAATTTTTAGAAACTGTTCTGATTAGCATGTTCTTTGGCTAAAATCTTTTGGTATTTGCTAGTAGGTTATGAGCAGTAAGCTGTTCTTTTGATAATTGGCATGCAGTAAAGTAGTTTTCTACCTGTCTAGAATTTGAAACTGCCTCTGAGTTGGTTGTTTCCCCATCACTACTGAATTAATTAGCATCTCGGTTTCGATATTTATGTTAATCTCAGATGAGTATCGTGGTTTTGCATGATCAGAAGTTTGAGTATTGAATTTACTGATTTGCTTGATTGTGTTTTTTGGGTCTCTATAAAGGAAAAAGTTATTTTCGTAGTAAAATAAAATAAAATAAAAAACCTGCTACTGTTTTATTTGGTCTTTAAAAGAATTAGTGCTCACGGATTTTGAACAGTTTCGTTAGCTAGTGTAATCCTAGAAAAGTTAGTAGTGTTTATTTAGACTATACTCCTTGGTTTTCCTTCTGACATCATTGGAGAATTATTGTATGCTTCTGGTTCACTACTGAATTTGTGGAACTTTTGTGATCTAATTGGTTTAGCCAGTTACGGGAAAAAAAAAAACTATTGTTACGATTTTTCCCCATTTGATTTTTAAAAGCAGTATATTCATTGCTATAGATTTGAATATTAGTGAGTTATACTTTGTTTGACTTTTCAAACTTCAGAATTTTTGTAACAGTAAAAGGGTTTTTGTAGTAAAGACAATATTCATTTTGATCAAAGAGCATTGATATCGATCTTTAAAGTTTCCTTTGTTACAATTTTGGGGAGTGAAGTCAGTACTAGTATTTTTTTCCTACTCATTATTACCGAGAACTACAGTTTTATTGTGCTAATTTTTATCCTAGTAAATGCTAGTCATTGGATACATTCAATAGGGGATATTCTTTTTTTGAAAATATTCAATAGGGGATATTCATAGACAACTGTTATTGACCTTTTTTGTTTGGTGCTTTGAATACGTGGATATTGAAGTTTGTGCATAACTCTCAAGTTTCGTCCGTTATTTTTTGATACATCAGTGCATAATTATTTGACCAATGGTTTTTTAATAGCTCATTTTGTTATATTTGATTGTGGACTAACCGTTTTAATCCTCAGCAAGCCACTGTTTGTTACACAGTGATCAATTGTTTAAAGATTACTTGATACTCTCTGCTTTGGTTTTCCAATTCCAGTCTTTATATAGTTCAAAAGATTAGGCCGTTTGGGCTATTTTTCCTGTTTAAGATTGTGGAACTAATTTGTGTTCGATCTTAAATTTCAGAAAGATGTCTACTGAAACTGGAAATGGAAGTGGCAACGGGACCCCCAGTGGCAACAATGGGCAACCTCCCGTGATTTTGGCTCAAAATCCTCCAATCCCAACGGCGGTGCGTGCGGTTCCAGTGAACCACGGGGAGAAACCCGAGAAATTCACTGGTGTGGATTTCAAGAGGTGGCAGCAGAAGATGCTGTTTTACCTCACGACTCTGAGCCTTGCGAGGTTTTTGAGTGAGGATGCTCCTGTCGTTGCTGAACATGAGCAAGACATGCAAGTCCTGAGGGACCAAATCACTTGGAAAGAGAACGACTACTTGTGCAAGAACTATGTTCTGAATTGCTTGCACGATGCACTTTACAGCATGTACTGTGTGAAGAAGTCGGCTAGGGAACTGTGGGAATCCCTAGACAGAAAGTACAAAACCGAGGATGCCGGATCAAAGAAATTTGCGGTTTTTGGACTACAAGATGGTGGACTCGAAAACTCTGATCAGTCAAGTCCAAGAACTCCAAGTGATCTTGCATGAAATCGCTACCGAAGGGATGTTGCTGTGTGAGCCTTTTCAAGTGGCATGCATGATAGAAAAGCTGCCCCCTGGTTGGAAAGACTTTAAGTTGTATTTGAAGCACAAGCGAAAGGCTATGACTATGGAGGATCTTATTGTTAGGCTCCGTATTGAGGAGGACAATAAGATGGCTGAAAGGAGGGTAGGGAGCACCTACGCCGCCAAGGCTAATGTTGTGGAACATGGTCAGTCTTCTGGAACGAAGAAGCATCAGTCTGGAAAGCAGTCTGCGAAACAGTCTGACAAGCAGAAAGGCAAAGAGGTCAAGCTGGGACCTAAAGGAGGTGTTGCCAAGAAAAAGTTTCAATTTCAAGGCAAGTGCTTCAATTGTGACAAGGTTGGGCACCGTGCTTCAGAGTGCACCAAGCCTCCGAACCCAAGGGCGCGCGCGCATTTGGCAGAATTGGAGGATGGCTCTGATGTCAACCTGTCAGCAATGGTTTCTGAGGTGAACTTGGTGGGGTCAAACCCTCAAGAGTGGTGGGTTGATACAGGAGCTACCCGCCACATTTGTTGTGAGAAGAAGCTGTTCACCTCCTTTGAGTCGGTTACAAACGGCGAGAAGCTATTCATGGGGAACTCTGCAACCTCTGAGGTTGAGGGTCAAGGCAAGGTGATCTTGAAGATGACATCTGGCAAGGAGCTGACTCTCAATAATGTCCTGTTTGTGCCAGACATTCGTAAGAACCTGGTGTCCGGTTCTCTGCTAAGCAAGCATGGCTTCCGCATGGTGTTTGAAGCGAATAGGGTGACTGTCACCAAGGCTGGGGTATATGTGGGAAAGGGCTATATGACCGGTGGTCTTTTTAAGCTCAATGTAATGACTGTAATTCCACGTATTAATAAAATGAAATCCCCAGTTGCTTACTTGCTTGAGTCTTCCAATTTGTGGCATGGTAGACAAGGTCATGTTAATTATGATGCTTTGCGAAGATTAATTAACTTAGACCACATTCCAGCTTTCCAAATTGATAAAACACACAAGTGTGAGACTTGTGTTGAAGCAAAATTGACCAGGTCTTCTTTTCAAACGGTTGAAAGAAGCACTGAGCCATTGGATTTAGTTCACACTGATGTGTGTGATCTAAAGTATATCCAAACGCGAACTGGTAGAAAGTATTTTATTACTTTCATCGATGATAGCACCAAATATTGCTATGTATACTTGCTTAGTAGCAAGGATGAAGCATTGGAAAAATTCATTCTTTATACGAATGAAGTTGAGAATCAACTTAGCAGAAAGATTAAGGTGGTGAGAAATGAACGAGGTGGTGAGTATGAATCACCGTTTGGAGAATTCTGTGCACAACACGGAATTATCTACCAAACCACTGCACCTTATTCCCCTCAGCAAAATGGAATTGCTGAACGGAAAAATCGTACCTTGAAAGAGATGATGAATGCTATGTTGATAAGTTCTGGGTTGCCACGGAACTTGTGGGGGGATGCTATCCTCTCTGCAAATTACATACTTAACAAGGTACCTCGCAAGAAAGTCAATAAGACTTCTTACGAGATGTGGAAAGGTATGAAGCCTACCTACAGTTACCTTCGAATGTGGGGGTGTCTCGCAAAGGTAGCTGTACCTCCACCTAAAAAGGAGAAGATAGGGCCAAGGACTGTTGATTGTGTGTTTATTGGTTACGCACATAACAGTACTGCCTATCGATTTCTTGTGTATGAATCTGAGATACTGGATATTCACAAGAACACTATCATGGAATCTAGGAATGTGACGTTCTTTGAACACATATTTCCTCATAGATCCATAAAAGAGTCAAGTTCCGTGAAACGGACTTTGGAGACCGCATATGAATGCAATCAAGACCAAGAGGAAGAAGTTGAGGTTGAGCCAAGACGTAGCAAAAGGGCTAGAACATCAACGTCCTTTGGTCCAGACTTCCTAACGTATCTGTTAGAAAGTGAGCCTCGGACATTCAAAGAAGCT